>CM057102.1:20016422-20616422 GCA_029959045.1 Taenioides sp. WSHXM2023
CCGTCCACACACACACACACACACACACACACACACGCACACACGCACGCACATACAATGTCATTCTCCATTCAGGGCCTGTCTTTTTGAATGTCTGCTCTGAGAATTCATCCCGACTCAATAGGTGTTTTTGTCCAGTCGTATTTGTTTTAGCTTTTTTCTCCTTCCTGTTATTTCTTTACTCGTGTGTTTCTTTATCACTCTGCTCTTTTGAAATCAGGCGGGGCTGACTATCTTGAAGGTTAAGAGGTCACTTCCCCCATTTGTCTCACACACAGACAGTGAAGGAACATTTTCAGTCAAAAACAAGGTTCAAAGTAATTAAAGGTGTACTGTGGAACTTTTCTGGTAAAGCTTCTGCCACCTGTTTGTCTCCATGGAGATGTTATTGTTTTGTCTGGAATGTTCCATAGTATGACACTAAATTTATCTGTTTCCAGGGAGACAGTGACACTACCAAGTGAAGTTACAGGCCAGATTTGTGGAGAGGCGACCCTTTATCTTAGTATCTTTTTAGCAATACAAAAACCTGTGTAATCGAATAAATGTAAGTACTTAATGACATACTGTCTAACATTCAAGTCAAAACACCTGCATCTCCATGAAGACAAACCAATAACTGACTCCACACCAGAAAAGTTACATAATGCACATTTAAAGGGCACAAATTACGCTTTTTTCTGATCTATGTTATAATGTTGTTTCCTAATTAAAAACATACCTGAAGCTGTGTTTTGTTTCATTCACACATTTAAAACACAAACCTTGGATATTTAGCTGAGTTCTTCTCTCAAACAGGAAACACTCTATTCCACCTTGTGATGTCATGTGGTAAAACAGGAAGTGCTCCATTGTGTTTTTAAACTCCATACACCGTCACTAGAATCATTTGGGATGATTTAAGCCCTGGAATTTCCAATCTCTACTGAACTAAAGGTAAAAGGTAGTTATTTGCTTCATGACATCACAAGGTGGAACAGAGCATTTGGAGCTTTGTAAATGTAGACAGACTAATAATAAAGGGTTACTCAAACATGTGAATGAAACAAAACAAAATCGATCAAGTCTAAAATAGTTGAACATTTTGAGTTAATAATTGGGCAGCCTCAGACCCAACTTAACAGCTGATCATAAAAAACGTTAAACATTTTTACATTATATTTAGAATTGCCTCATATTATTTCTGATTTCATCCCGTAACTGCGATTCAATTAGTACAATACAGGAAACCATAGCAACTGCTTAATAAAGATGGGGTTGAATAGCTATTTAGAAACAGACTTGACACACAATAATTCACTGCAACATTACACATTTTCTCCAATCTTGTAAAGTTGGCTCTAAAATGATATAATGTTTGTAACTAAACCTCTCCTAAACATAAATACATTGAAACTAAACAATTTCTATTCAGTACTTAGGTCTACACAGCCCTCTTTGACAGACACTCAATGAAACTATCACTGAACTGAAAATGGACTGCTGTAAATCAGGCTCCATTACAGTCTACACCTAAGAAAACATGAGCCAACGGATAAACATGGATGGAGTAATTCAGCTTAAATATCAAGTAGCAAAAGAAACTGAAAAGAAACTGCTTGAATTGCCATAATTTTCGCCTTTTACAAACCCTTCTAATGGGGCTGAAGGATTTTATATAAACGTGTAATTGTAGTTTTTCAGACAAATAATGTGATCATATGTTCAGTTTAAATTGCACACTTTAAACATGTCCTAAAGCATTACCCTTTGAGGGGGAACACTGACACTTACCTTTGAGAACTAGAGGGGTTAAAGGGGCTCTACTCTATTTTGAGTAGTCAAGAGGAGCAGTGTGGTTTTTGTCCCGGCCGTGGAACACTGGACCAGCTCTATACTCTCCATCGAGGGTTCATGGGAGTTTGCCCAACCAGTCCACATGTCCTTTGTGGATCTAGAGAAGGCATTTGACCATGTACCTCGTGGTGTTGTGTGGGGAGTGCTCCGGGAGTATGGGGTTCGGGGCCCTTTGCTAAGGGCTGTCCAGTCCCTGTATAACCGGAGCAGGAGCTGTGTTCGCATTGCCGGCAGTAAGTCGGAACTATTTCCGGTGCATGCTGGACTTCGCCAGGGCTGCCCTTTGTCACCGGTTCTGTTAATTGTATTTATGGACAGAATTTAGACGCAGTCAGGGGCAGGAGGAGGTCTGGTTTGGGGACCACAGGATCTCAACTCTGCTGTTTGCAGATAATGTTGTCCTGATGGCTTCAACAGACCAGGACCTCCAGCGTGCACTGGGGTGGTTTGCAGCCGAGTGTGAAGCGGCTGGGATGAGGAGCTCCAGCAGCTCCTCCAAATCTGAGGCCATGGTTCCCGACTGGAAAAAGGTGGCTTACCCTCTCCAGGTGGGTGGAGAGTCCTTTCCTCGAGTGGAGGAGTTCAAATATCTCAGGGTCTTATTCACGAGTGAGGGGAGGATGGAGTATGAGATTGACAGGCGGATCGGTGCAGCGTCAGCAGTGATGTGGTCTCTGTATTGAACCGTTGTGGTGAAGAGGGAGCCGAAAGGCAAAGCTCTCGATTTACCGGTCAGTCTACGTTCCTACCCTCACCTATGATCATGAGCTTTGGGTAATGACCGAAAGGACAAGATTGCGGATACAAGCGGCCGAAATGACAGATCAGAAAATAGCGTAATATGGAAGTCAAGCAATAACATCTACATAGAGAAAAGCAGATGGCGGATCCCCCCTCCACCCCACTAGAAAAGTTACGCAGTGCACCTTTGAGCATTTTAATACTTCTTAGATAAATAAACCTTTCAGGCATTTTCACTACATTTTCAACAACCTATAGCAACACCACTACAGTCTTTCAGTCTGATCTGATTTGTCCTTGCTTTGCCTCCTCTCCGCTCATTGCCTTCTTGTCTCCGTGGTGTTTCAAGTTAAGTATCTGACAGGTGCAGAAAGCCCTGTATTAGCCTGCCAGCTACAAAATCAACAATAAACACTTTGAGGAAGGCCACATATCCGGATGTAACGTTCCACTTCCTCCTCTGGGCAAAAACCATGCGGAGAGGGCCATAGCTACAAGTCTCCAAGGGGCGAACAGCACAAGTGGCAGAGCTACTTTGAGTGTGAGGGGGGCTTGGCTTGTTTACACTTTGATTGGCAGTTTAATGTGGCGCTGAAGAAGGGGGCGGGGCTGTGTTGGGGATATATTAGCATAATTCCCAGAGTGCCAGTGGTAAGATTGAGTGTCACAGAGCTATTCCTAAACCGTGACCTACAGTAGCTTTGGCTCGGTTTACCACAGAGGCCAAAACACTAAGGCTGCTTTCACATTAGAGCGTACAACACTTCAAAATAAGAGCTAAACTATAGGGATAAAACCAGAACTAAACCTGGACTAGACCATGACTAAACCAGGACTAGAACAGGACTGAACTAGGGCTAAAAGCAGAACTAAACCTGGAATAAACCATGACTGAACCAGGACTAGGACAGGACTGAACTTGGGCTAAAACCAGAACTAAACCTGGAGTAGACCATGACTCAACCAGGACTAAACCATGACTGAACCAGGACTAAACCAGAACTGAACCAGGACTAGGACTAGACCATGACTAAACTAGGGCAAAACACAGAACTAAACCATGACTGAACTAGGGCTCAAACCAGAACTAAACCAGGACTAGACCATGACTGAACCAGGGATAAAACTAGAACTAACCCTGGACTAGACCATGACTGAACCAGGACTAAAACCAGAATTAAACCTGGACTAGACTATGACTGAAACAGGGTTAAAACCAGAACTAAACCTGGATTCGACTATGACTTGAACGAGGGTTAAAACCAGAACTAAACCTGGACTAGACCATGACTAAACCAGGACTAAAACCAGAATTAAACCTGGAATAAACCATGACTGAACCAGGACTAGGACTAGAGCATGACTGAACCAGGACTTGACCATGACTAAACCAGGTAGAACAGGACCAAACCAAGAAACCCCAATATTACATAGCATGAAGAGAAACTGACACTAAGACATCTTGAATCTTAAAACTACAAAATGTAACTGTTCTGGTGGAGGGAGGCACCACCTGCTTGTCTCCATAAAGATTTTGTTTTGTTTTGTTTTTTATTACTTTCCCTGGGATGTTCCACAGTTTTGGCATTTATCAATCTCCATGGAGACCAGTGGTTAAAGGTCAGCTCTGCGGAGAGTTGTGTTTTGTTTCATTCACACATGTTTGAGTAATCCTGCATTATTAGGCTGTCTATATCTCCAAAGCTCAAAATGCTCTGTCCCAACTTGTGATGTCATGTAGTGGTAGTTTTGAAGTTAACAGTTATCTTTTACCTTTTGTTCAGTAGAGACTGGCAATCCCAGGACTGTAATCATCCAAATGATTTTAGTGAAGGTGTATGGAGTTTAAAAACACAGTGGAGCACTTTTTGAATAAACACATGACATCACAAGGTGGAACAGAGTGTTTTCTGTCTGAGCCTAAATTTGCAGGGTTTGTGTGTTAAATATGTGTGAATTAAACAAAACACAACTCCAGGTAAGCTTTTGATGATTATAACAGATCAGAAAATAGCGTAATATGGAAGTCATTTTTCAGCAATAAAAACACCCACAATTGAATAATCCCAAGCAGAAAAAAGTTACACCATGCAACTTTAAATCTTCAAGTCTATACATCAGGACTAAACCAGGAGCCAGAACAAGTGTGAACACAGCCATACCCATACCCATACTTCAATACCCTGACAGTACAGTAAAGAACACAGTGATTTGCTATGGGGGTTTGGTTTTAACTTGTGATAATTTGTGTGCAACCTAAACAAGAGTCAATTGTGATTCTGAGCCAATATTTCTTCAGTCATTGAGACAGGGGCAGTTTCATTTACACCCTGGCGACAGAGAGTCTGTTAGCGAGATGCCATAGTACAGAGGGGGGACAGATTTAGGTCCAGCTCTCACCTCACGCTGCCAGGACCGACAGGGGCACGCAGGGGTAACTGTACCGTTAACACCCCCGACGCCAAAGCACCACCCCGCACCCGCCAGAAGGCCACGCCCCCCTGTCCTAAATCCAACCACCTCTCATTGGATCGGTCTTACCTCCACACAGCAACAACTCATATTTACCCAGACCAAAATAAACCAGGGGCCAATCACAGAGGGGCAAGAAGAGATATCAGTGAAGATTGAACCTGGCCATGGGAACAAAGAGACATCAAGGGAGAGGGGATGAGTGATGTTGGCTACTGCATTACACAGTAAAAACTGTTGAAATGGCTTGAATTCAGAATATTAAAGGGTCCATATTTTAGTAAAAATACAGAGTTTGGCTGACAAATACCGCAATCTGTTAAAATGATGTTTCGGAGATGATTGGAGCGGTCTGCACTCACGGCAACGTAAGGCTACCATGGCAACCTCACAAATAGGTGCCGTACATATCGGCAGGGCATTGGGTTACACTGCTCTGTAAACAAACACATAAACAGAACAGGCTACAAGAGTCGCTGCAGAGGAGGATGTGTGAAGAAAAAATTAGCAACAGTCTAATTAAGAGACACAGGGGTCAAGACAAACACGTAAACATGAAAAGTCTCCTTCTCCAGAGGCAGTGTTAAAGTGGGGGAGTCGGTCAGGCATCATTACTGTAATTGTAGCTCTTTTTCAACGCCCACTTCAAAGACATTTTAACCTCCCCTTTTCTGGGTTTGTTTATGGAGTAAGTGGTGCGAAATTATGGGATGGAGATGACTGAATGAAGGTACACAAACTGGATTGTCAAGAGCTTTAGGTCATAACAAACTTGGGTCCACAAAACTGTAACAATATGAATGTCAAAGATGGATTTAGTGGACAAAAAACTATGGTAATTTTCCACTTAAAAGTGCATTGTGCAACTTTTGTGGTGGAGGGTTTGTCTGGAATGTTTCACAGTATTAAACCTTTCTATCTTCATGGAGGCCAAAGCAGACCAAGTTACAGGTCAGATCTGTGGAGAGGCAACCCTGCTCACAGTCATAATGCCAGTTTTACTTGGGATTTTTGAGCAATAAAACCACCTGTAATTGAATAAATGTAAGGTAGAGCTGTTTAATGTCATACTATGGAACATTCCAGGCAGAGCAATGACATATCCATAGAAACAAGCAGGTGACGGACCCCAACCAAAAAGTTACACAGTGCACCTTCAAAAGGCCTGTACCTATTTGTTCCCAGGTATTTGAGTAAAATTGGTCTAGCCCCAGTACAGATATATTTAACGTAAAAGCACCTTTTGGTGTCCAAATAAGTCTGCTCTGTGCTGTCTGCATCTAATCAGAAAGCCTTTTATTGTCTAATCAGGAAGTGTGTGTTAGCATAGTTGTTCTTAGCAGAGGCCCTGGTCTCTGAAAGTTGTGAAAAGTACTTGATGAGTAAACTCATTATGGTGAATAATTATGCTGGGAATCCATAAGGTAAGTGAGGAATAACTTTGGACCATTGCAAACTGTTTAAAATGAACAATAAAAATCAGGTCTTTAAGTTGTCTTTAAGATACTAGTTAGGTATTAGTGAGGTATTAAAAGGATTTGGGGATTTCTAATGTATCCAACTGAAGTCCAAATGGTTTAGCTAGTCCTGCTACAAAAACATTCAATTTGAAGTTATGAATTAAAAATGTGATTAATGTTTGAAAAAGTAACAGGATTGCAGTTTAATCTTTGTGTGGTAAATATATAGAGTTTACAAAAGCCAAATGTGTTTTATTGCAATCAAAATATTTTTCCATCCCTTCTTGATAAAATCCACCAGACACTGTTGTAACTGACAATATCTGTAGATGATAACCAAAAGAAAAATACTTGGTCAACCCTAGTTCAAACATGACTCCAAGTTCATCCTGCAGATCTGATTGGAGACAGTTGTTTTATACTTGGTTTAGTCCTAGATTCATCTTGATTGACTTGTGGTGTTGGTGTGTTTTTTAATGTGGTGACTTTGTATCTGGCCACAGTTTATGTTGTTTTCACCCAAATTTAGTCCTGCTTCAGTTCTTGTTTAGATTAAGTAACTCTAATTTGTTCCTTAAAGGTCCTATATTACACAAAATGGACTCTTGTGAGCTTTAAGCCGTGTTATGATGCTGTTACCTCATCAAAAACAGACCTGGAGTTGTGCTTTGTTTCATCCACACATGTTTGAGTAACCCCTATTAATCTGTCTACATCTCCAAAGCTGATATTGCTCTGTTCCACCTTGTGATGTCATGAAGCGGTAGTTTGGAGGAGTAGTTTTGGTGGAGTACTTCCTGTATTACCGGACACAACTCCAGGTATGTTTTGGATGAGGACGCAAAATTGCAACTTATATCAGAAAATAGCACAATATAGGCCCTTTAAATGCAAATCAAACCATATTACATTTTGTTCAGTAAAGATAATAGTGTGATTTTAGTTTAAAGACGATGACACATGTTGCTTCACTTCTCTTCTCCTCACTCCACCCCTGCACCAGACAACCCCAAATTACCTTAAACACACACCAGCTCTCTCTCTCTCACTGGATAACAGCGCAGAGAGCCAAATACCAAAACACACACTATGAAGCAGGAAGTGTCAACAAAGCAGAGCCACTTCTCACACAATAACTGTTTTCTTCTATAAGAGACATCCTCCTGTGAATGGGGATGTTTATCAAAACCATTAAGAGTCTTCGTCAAGGCCCATTCTGCAACAACAACTAAAGACATAAGAGAGATGGAATTCTAAATCAGCAGCTGACAGTATTCTCTATAATGGCAACATGGCTTTGAATCCACACAGATGATATTGTGCAAATAGATAAAAGCAATGTTGATGACGTGTTGCATATTTGAAATAAGTTGTACATCTTAAAGGCCATATATTGTGCAAAATTGATTCTTGTGAGCTTTAAGCCATGTTAAAACATTTTTGGTCTTGTCCACGATTCAATATGTATATTGATTAGATTTCGATGTGTTTTAAGACGTGAAAAAAAAAAAATCTCATGTAATTTTTTCTGCTAATGAGTATAATATAATAACTTTATGATATTAATGAAAGAATACATATATAACATACAATACACTACAGTACAACTACTGTAAAGTTGTAGTTTGAAGTGTTTTAGTTAATTTGGTTTAGTGATTTACAGAATTTTTATTCAGTGAAAATAAGAATAGTGCTTTCTCAGGTTATTTTATATTTTATAATATATACACTCAAACTATGTAAAAATGTCTCAACAGACCATTTTCTGATTAAAACTTAGAAAAGATCGCATATATTGCGAGTCGCGTCGCATGTGCATATTCGAGCGCATTTGATTAAAGCCGATGTAAAGGCAAAAGCGATTCTAAAGTATTTAAAAGTGAATATCTTTGTCATTCCTGGGTCTATCAATGTAAAATAAAAAGTGACTGAAAGATAAAACCCACCTCGGTTAGAATATTCCAGCTGTAAGTCCCTATGGAGCGGTTTTCTTGCTGCATCTGAGGAGGACGCTGTGATAACTGTTTCCCTTTCTGACCAAAATATATGACAACACAGAGTGCATGGAGGGACACGTGCGTATCGACCACACACGTGTATCGAATTGTGACACCAGTATTGAACGATTTGATATTATATCAAGTATTGTTGCATCCCTAATATTTACACACAAATCCTGTGTATTTAGGTTGAGTTCTTCTCTCAAACAGAAAACACTCTGTTCCACCTTGAGATGTCATGTGATTATACAGGAAGTGCTCCACTGTGTTTTTAAACTCCTTACACCTTCACTAGAATCATTTGGATGATTTCTGCCCCAGAATTGCCTATCTTTACAGAACTAAAGGTAAAATGTAGCTGTTAACTTAAAAACTACCTCTACATGACATCACAAGGTGGAACAGAGCATTTTGAGCTTTGTGGATATAGACAGACTAATAATAAAGGGTTACTCAAAGATGTGTGAATGAAACAAAACACAACTCTATGTTTTTGAGGATGTAACAGCATTTTAACATGGCTTAAAGCTCAAAAGAGTCAATTTTGCATAATATATTTTAGTTAGATGTATTCACCAATATTAAGCCATGTCTCTTTTGTTTACTTGTTAAAATAGTTCTGGCTAATGTTAATTCAGTGATGTTACAGCCTGCTAACCACTCTACCAATGCGTTTTTCCACCAATAAAAAGCATTACAAAATCAAACTCTCTATACTCTAAAAATATACCATCAAAGCGGCAAACTCATCAGCAGAGAAGCAGTTCACATCAAAGACTCGCCGAAGGCCATGTTAGAAGGCTAAAAGTTTGTGTTAAATTTATTTCCACAGAACTTGTATCTTTTAGAGACGTCAGTAACAGAGATGGTTATTTGCATAGAGGGTGGGCAAGTGAGAATCTTTTATCCTCTGTAAAAAGAATTAGTCTGGTCTGTATGGATATGAGTTCTGCTTCTGATGGGGAGAGGAGTTTGAATACAGTGAGATTAGGTCTATAAGTGAGTTACCAACAAACTGTTATTTCCTTTAGACCGGTGTTAATATTGCCAACTAAAATATCTTGTCATAGTTTTTGTCAGTGTAATTTTAACTGAAAATAAAATACAAAAGTAGCCAAATGATAATGAGTAAAACACACACATTTTGCTAACTTAAAGATGCACTGTGTAACATTTCTAGTGGAGGGTCCGCCACCTGTTTGTCTCCATGGAAATGTTATTGCTTTGTCTAGAATGTTCCAAGGTATGGTATTAAACCTTTTTATCGTCATGGACCCCAACTAAAAAGTTATTTAATGCACCTTTAAGCTATAACTTTTTTATATATATATTTTTTTTTTTACTAAAAGTACAGATATTTTCTTTAAATAATAAAAAAAATTATAAAAATTAAACATCAATCAACTAAATGAACAAGCTCAGACAAGTTCCAAGTAAAATATATTCTCTGGTTGACTAAGACTGTTATGGATTTAGTTTACTAAGGGTACATTCACACTTGTCCTTATTTGGTTCAAAACGGAGCCCATTTTAGTGAGAGTTTTGGTCATATTCTGGTGCTTTAGCCTTGATTTAATCCAGGTTTAGTTACAGCTTTAGTCTCAGTTTAGTTCAAATTCTGTTGGTGGTGAATGTGCAGAAAGTAAACTCACTCTAAATTAACATTTTCGTAGACTAAAACTAGACCAAACTAAAAGTCCTAAGACTAAGATGAAAACTAACGATTGACTAAATGACCACATCTTTAAAACAACAAATATGGCAGAATAACGTTATCACTCACCCTGATCACTTCTGGAGTCTGCTGGATGAGAAGAGTCGACCCGCTGTCTTTCATCACATTGGACACATCGGCCGCTTCACTTCCTGGTTCTGCTGTCGTCATGGAAACGTGCGGTGGAGCTTCAGGTACAGGCTCTGATACAGTCAAAGGTGCTGAGGAATGCAAGCTTGCAGGTGTGGAGGAGTCTATTGATTTGGGCAAAAGTTCTGATATGGTAACTTCAGTAATTGTAGGTGCTTCTGTGACTTGAAGTATAGGTTCTGGTATTGAGATAGGCACTTGTTTAGGGGGAGTTTCAATCTGGCAAACAGGCAAAGGTTCAGGTGCACTTTCAGATATGTATGTTGCTAAATGGGACTGTTTTGGTGGGATAGCTGGTGGTATTTCATTTGACAAAACAGGATCTGATGTTATTAGCAAACTTTCTAGCGGGGTATTTGACCTGCTAGTAGATGCTAACGTATCTTGAAGCAACCTCATCACCTCTCTCTCTTTGCCACTACTTCTTTCAGCACTTCCTGTACTCCCAGCCCCAGAGTCAACGAGTTCTTGAGCGAAACTTTCAATACTTTCCAAAATCCTCATCAAAAGCGCTCCGTCTTCCTCCTCGCCAACTCCACCTTGGTTGCTTGGTTCAACATGGGACAACGCAACAGGAATTGGAGACTTTGACCTGGGCCCATTCATAGATACAGGCTTCTGGATTTGAAATTGCGTTGATTTGGGTTGAGCAAAACCATCATTATTACTGAGCTTATCTCGTTTCCTGGTCTTTGCTGGAAGTGGCGGATTGCTCATACTTTGTGATAAGTTTTCTAAGTCCATCAACAGCTTGTCAATATCTTCGTTTCTATGTGTAACAGGCTGAGGTGTTGCCAGATTTGGTGGGGTAGAAGCAGGAGGCCAGCTTGGACTATAGTTGGAACTAACTGGCAGATTACTTGACATATGAAATTGCTGGTTTAGCACAGGCCCATTGATATTACTTGACTGTTTTGGAGGAATTTCGACCATTTGTTCAGGCGGGTCTTCCTCTTCGATATACAGGGCCTCCATTGGGGATGCTGGGGGTGTGTGCGTGTATGGGGGCGTAGGAGAGGTGCGGAGAGGCGAATGAGAGGGGGAGGAAGAGGAGCTTGACGAAGAGTATGTAACAGATGGAACAGTTAATGTGTGTTGACTTATTGACGAATGCTGTAGACCATTTGTAAGTGTAGGAGTACGTGATGGAGAACTTATGGGTGATTTCTTGTTAGAATCTGGTTTCAAAGATGAAGAGATGTACGATTTTGTTATGGGAGGGGACTGGACTACATCTTCATAGCGGGGTGGTTGTTCATTGCCAAAAATTGGCGAGAAAGGTGATTGCTGAAGTGAGTGAAGACTGTTCACCAACTCTGCAAGCTCACTATGCCCTTGCCCGCTGCTGATGCCTTCCAAATCCAAGGGTAGTCTTTTCAGATAGGAACTAAGTCTCGTCATCATTGCTCGGTACACACTATCAGGGCTAGCTCCTCCATCTTCGTGACTACCGCCTGCTTTCCGGCGAATGCACTGCTTGATAATATCGGTGCATTTCTTCAAATCTTCCGAGCATTTGAGGAGGATGTCCAAGCACGCACGGATATCCTCCCCTCCACCACTGCCCGCTTCCGCTCGTGTTTTCTCCAACAAACGAGCGATGAGATTTTCCTCCCCCATGGTGCTACGATATAAGGACGTAATTGTATTCATGCTCTGGTCTAGAGAACTGAGGCTGGAGAGGCTTCCAGTAGAGCCCCCGCTTGCTTTGGTAATAGTGGACAGGTTGCTTGAGTTTCCTTTCTGTTTGGTCTCCTCTAAGCTTTTACCTAACCCAAATGACTGCGTACTCTCATCATTGGAAGTACTTAGCCCATTCGTCATCCCATTAGCAGTGCCATTAGAAGTGACAGCGGAGCTAAAGTGCCCATAGATAATCTCCAAGTCTGCGGACCGCCGACTGAACGAATCCGGACGCACTTTTCGCCCTTTTCTGAAAGTGACATGATTTGAGGATGAGAGGCGGAGCTTGTCAAAGGAGAATTCTTTTAGCTTGCCACTGGCTAAATTAATAGCTTCTTCGGTGATATCCTTTAAACTGCCGGACAAGTTTCCAATAGATCCACTAGATGCTTTTTTACTTCGCAACGTGGATGTGTCGTCACCTATGGACAAATTACCACTGCTCCCAGCTCTTTCCAGACCACTGCTATACCCACTGTCTATTGAAATGCTTTTACCATGATTGGACAAATGTTGACTGATATTTCTAGACTGTACAGATGTGCTGTTAGCATCTTTGTATGTTATTTCTGGAGCAACAAGCAGCTCAGAGCAGGTTCCTCTATGGGCCAGGGTGCAGTCCAGTCCCTGTGATAGCGCCCCACATGGCCCAGAGCAGTAGTGCACGGCGTGGGAGTGGGCGCGCCTGTCCACTACCACACTATTGTAACAGCTAATACTGCTAACCACAACGCGATATGCAGCTGCCATGATTGTGAATGTCCAAATGAAATGTCAACAAAAGATAATTATAACAGTAATAATTTCATCCAGTTGATAAGAAGAAAAGGTTGAGGGTCATCTTGAAATAAAAACAAAAAATTAAAATTGAATGAAATTAAAGAATCCGGTTCACAATGGTTAACTAAGTTGTTGCGCAAGTCCCAAGCCAGGATAAAAATGGTTGCAGCCAAGCAAATTGAAAAGGCAAAACTTGAACTCCAAAATTTGCAGTAATAAAACAATGCAGCAAACCAAAATATTTTCAAAAGTAATCCAAGAAATGCTTTTAATTCGTCACAATTCTCCTTCTCTGCAGAAATGTTTAAAATCTCCAAAGCAGTGAATAGCAGATGTACAGTCCCTCCTTTCTCCACAGGCTCCCCACTTAACAGCCCTTCATTACCCACTAATGACAGTCGTGATGGGGGCCACAGCGGAACATCCAGCTGGGGATCTCGTCACCCATTCCTCCTCACCCGTGCCCCCAGAGGCCTAATCAAAGCTGGGGAAGACTCCAACCACCGTCATACCCCCAGTGCCGGTACATCCCATGAGTAGTGATTTGACAAAAGTCCCCCTTATTTTTCTATTTGGATAGATTTTGAAGCAGATGTGAAATAGTAAAAGATGGGTCGCAGATGGTTGGCTGAAGCTTGCTCAGTGTGGGCCAGTCACTCCAAGTCGCTATGTCTCCAGATCTCAAGAGGAAGCTTTTGGATAGGATAACGCCACCTGCAAGAGAAGAGAGAGATAAAATGTTTATTAATTACAGATGATTAGGTGTAGACACTTGAAGAGCAACAAAAACACACGAATGGCATCCAAAAATGTTTTTTTAAATACAGTAAGAACAGTGGCTTTGTAGGCCTGCAAGATAAATCAAAATTGAAAAGTTTGAATGGACCCAATTAGCAAATCGCAAAGGCTACAGTTTTTGAAGTACCATAACTTCCTCCACAAACAAAATATCCTGCATGCTGCATAAAAACTGCTAACACTGTAGTTTAGATCTGTACAAACATGTTCTGAAATGTGATTCTTGAATACATTTGTCTGTTCAGGCTCCAGTCTCTTTGATAATTCTTCTCAACACGTTTAAAATGTGAAGTTCAAACAGAATCTTATTATTAAAACAAACTGCAATTAGATATTTTCCCCACATTGTCCAGCCATGGTCTGCAGCTGGAACATATCAACAACTACACCTCCTAACTTATTATCTGTATGAAGAGCCAAAGTTTGTGGATGTTTAAGAGTTCTTGGAAAACACTATATTGATTTATGCTCTGGCAAAACAAAGTTGGTATGTTTTTGATTTTTTCTTATTTTTAGCAAGTTTCCAGACTTTTTGACTATTCAAGGGAGGATTTTCAAACTGTAAACTTAAAAATATGGCTTTTTCAACAGGATCACAACATGTCATTACTTTTCTTAACAGGGTCTGGATACAGTAACATGTCATATATCCATCTATTCTAAATCTAAAGGTTCTATATTATGCAAAATTTACTATTCACATATGTTTGAGTAACCCTTTATTATTAGTCTATCTACATCTCCAAAGCTAAAAATGCTCTGTTCCACCTTGTGATGTCATGACGCTATAGTTTTCAAGTTAACTGCTACATTTTACCTTCAGTTCAGTAGAAACTGGCAATTCTACATGAAGGTGAAAAACATAGTGGAGCACTTCATGTATTACCACAGGACATCACAAGGTAATGAAGGTGATGAAGGTGAGAAGAACTCATCCTAAATATGCAGGGTTTGTGTGTTAAACATGTGACACAACTCCAGGTATGTTTTTGAATTAGCGCAATCTAGGCCATTTAAATATCCCTTAACAAAACCACGCAAAGAATGTTACCTTGATACAATACTAAGTGGGGACAAGCACTTAATCTTCAAAGAATATAAATGACAAACATTAGCCTATAATAACCCTGCTTGGATCTGCATTCCTATTACAAAATATAAAACTATATTGCAGATTCTTTGAGGTTTGCATTTGAATGTAAAGGTGCTTCCTGGTTTACTGGAGACAGGATGATTGGTTGGTTTTGGAGGAGGAGGAGAGGAGGTGGTGGGCACAATGAGGCCGGGGGGGCTGTGGCACCTGGAAAAACAACTATTAAGTATGGAAAAAAAATCACAGTCACCTCAGATCACTGTCTCCCTCTCTTTCCTCCCTCTCTCTTTTCTCCTCCTCTCTCTTTCTCCCTCTTTTTCTCTCTCCCTCTCTTTCCCTTCTCCTCCTCTCTCCTTCTCCCTCTTTGTCTCGCCTCCTCTTTTTCTCTCTTCCCCTCCCACCCTCTTTCCTCCCTTTCATTCTCTTTCCTTTTCTCTCTCTCCAGCTCATCTCTTCCTTTCCTGTCTTTTTATCCTTACTCTTTCTTTCCCTTTCTCGCTTTGCACCCTCCCTCATCTCTCCTCTTTCTCCTCCTCTCTCACCCTCCTTCTTTCTCAACCCCACTCTCTTGTCTCACAAACTTTCCCCTCTCCCTTTCACCCTCACCCTTGTACTCTCTCCCTCTTTCTTTCCCTCTCCTCTCTCTCTTTTCAAACCACCTCTCCCTTTCTCTCTCCCCATCTTCTCTCTCTCAAACTCGTCCTGCTCTCTCTCTCTCCCCTTCTACCCTTTTATCCTTCCACCTCTCTATCACTCACCCTTCTCCCTTTCTCCCTCTCTCTCTCCCACAATCTCTACCCCACCCCCTCTCGCCATCTCTCTCACACTCTTCCATCCCTCTCCCTCTCTCTCCCTCCTCTCTTCCATCCCCCTCTTTCTCTCTCGCTCTCTTTTTACAAACACACAACAGCTGGATGCCGCTGTGGCGCTGAATCAGTCTTGGGCAGGAAATTACTCTTCCTGACAAGCTGTTCTTTCGCTTAAATCTGCACAGACACTTTTACAAATAGTCTATTACAAATAACTCAACCGTCACTATCTCCTCTGTACACTGGAGTCTTAATATATATGTGATACCAGTGATGTAAAACAAACCCCACTCATGTTCATAGTTCTATAGAAAAACACAGACACACGCGCCCACTCACCAACACAGCACATGGCTCAGTGACACATCATGATGATTCAGGGGCTGCTAACACACCCATGTTTGTGTACCCAAGCCATGTGTAACCAACATTTTATAGTAGTTTGTGAATAGTAGAAAAGAATGTGCAAAGATGTTGATTTTACATTCATAAACACTGGTCAATACTTAATGGCCATATTAATAATTGGCCATGTCATAACCTCCTGAAAAATATAACTGGAGTTGTGTTTTGTTTCATTCATGCATGTTTGAGTAATCCTTTATCTGTTCCACCTTGTCATGTAGTTTTCAAGTAAACAGCTACCTTTTACCTTTTGTTCAGTGGAGGTGTATGGAGTTTAAAAACACAGTGGAGCAGTTCCTACATTAACACATGACATCACAAGGGGGAACAGAGTGTTTTCCATTTGAGAGAAAAGGAGGGTTTCTGTGTTAAACATGTGTGAATGAAACAAAACGCAGCTCCAGGTACTTGTGATGAAGAAACAACATTGTTACATAGATCAGAAAATACTGTAATGTGGGCCCTTTAAAATACCTAAAAATCTTCTAATTTCAGCTGCTACAGCTGTGATCATGATTATAAGATTATTAAATACTGAAGAGTGCAGGGGTGAAGTTTATTTTAAAAAATGGTAGGGTGCATATGTAATAAGTAATGAAAGCTTCAGTATAATGTATATCCTTTCAATAAATATATCTAAGGAATAAAATCTATAAAAAAAAAAACAGATGCAAATTAATGTACCATGGGTCTATTCATCAAAATGCAGTTCAATTTCAAAACATCACAGTTTATATTCTAGCAATGACATTCTTGTTTTTGGTCTGACACAGTTTTCCAGCTTCTCTTCTCTCTTTTAAACCCCCTCTCTTTCCCTTCCTTTCCCCTCCTTCTCTCTCTCCCTCCCTCCCTCTCTTTCTCTCTCTCACTCTCCTTTTCTCTCTCACAGTCTCTATCTCCTCTTCCCTTTCTCTCTCCCCCTCCCTCCCTCTTTCTCGCTCTCTCCTTCTTCCTCTCCCTCCTCCTTCTTTCTGAACCTGCCTAAAACAGTCCTCCTTCAACTTGACCTTCACAGGAAGCATTAAATCACCAGAGGCCACGTCTGTCGCTGCTGTCACCACCACGGGCATGTTACAGCACAGCAGCGCTCCTCAACATGTGGGACGTGTACACACAGAGTACACAGGCGGTACACACGGGGTATACAAGGGGTGCATGGGGGGTACACAGGGGGTACATGGGGTACACAGGCTTCCTAAGGGGGTATTTTAATGTTTCTGTGGTCATAATACTGTATTATGATGAGGCTCAAGATAGATGATTCAGAGAAATAAAACACAAAATGGTTATTCACAATTACTGGAACCATAACAAAATTACTAATTTATTGACTTTCATTAACGCTGTCTAATGTGTTCTTATTTCTTATGTGACGAGCTTTATTTGAATTTTAATGCTGTTTTTCAGTTAAATCTAATTTACTCAAATACTAAATAAGATATCCAAAAATCCGTCTTATCTCTTGGCAATTTTCAGATTAATTTGTCCCAAGTATGTGCAACTTTGGCCAGTTGTACACAATAAATGCCTATTTTTTATACAAAAACATTACACAATGAAAAACTTGTAATACGTTTTTTCTTACATTTATGTTTAAATAAACTACAGAGGAAGTCTCAAATTGATATCTCTAAATTTAAGATTTTTTCATATTCACCTGCAGTGTCTTGAGTTTATTTGGGTTTAGTCTCAATTTTAATTTTAAAGCCTCTTCACAGATCTGACTCGGTCTGACTTGGTAACTTGGTCTGGTTTGGTCTCCATGAATATAGAAAGGCTTAATGGCATACTTTTGACAAACTCTCCACTATTAAAGTTACACAATGCACCTTTAATTTAATTTAGATTTTTGTTTTTTGTCTATTTTAATAATTTTATCCCTGATTATGTTTAGTCCAGATTTAGTCTTGAATAAGTCCTGGTTTAATCCCTTTTTTGTCAAGTACGGTTTGAGACTCTTATAACATTAGTAGAATTGGCTCCTTTGCCTGCCCGTAGTCAGTTGCTGTTTACTTTTCCTGTACATGTGTGTGTACAACTGGGACCCTGGAGCCTCTGAGGGTAAGTGGGGCCTTTGTTGTAGTGAAAATGCTCGTATTAAATGCCTAAACATACCTCCAGGAAGCAGAGACAGGTCTGCACTGGCCCTGTCATTATCCACCAACACACTGAGACTTATGCAGGAGCTGTACGGATGCTTGGATCACACACAGAGTACAATTCAGAACCGCCCACTGAATACTACTGAAGATACACAACAGACATCCATGCAACAATGCTAGTGAAACAGTAGCTACAATAGACAAAGAACTGGTCTTCTATATGCAGGTAAATGTGGTATAGCTGTTTAGGTACCCTCTATCTAGAACAGGGGTCTCCAACCTGTAGCTCAGAAGCTACCGGTGACCCTCCATCCCCTTTCAAGTAGCTCACCAAGGGATGTCTAAAATGCACTTATTCTGCTGAATAAGTTAAATGTGATTAATTAAATGCCTTTTACCATTGTACATGTATCATTTTGATGCCTAATTTGTGCACTAATAAATGGATAATGCTTTATGTTTAACTATACCTCATCTAAGGCTTGCTGTAGCTCATTTATATACAAAATTTTATGTGACCGTTAAAATGAGTAGCTCTCTGGCATTTTCATTTTGTAAAGGTAGCTCACCGGAAGAAAAAGGTTGGAGACCCCTGATCTAGAAGGTGTGCAATTCAATCCCTGTGCATACTGCTGTTGTGTCACTGGGTAAGGCATTTAAAATTGAAACACTGAAATTATTCTAGTGAAGGTGTACGGAGTTTAAAAACACAGCGGAGCACTTCCTGTATTAACACATGACATTACAAGGTGGTAATGTTATGTGTTTACTGTTTGAGAGAAGGACTCAGCCTAAATATGCAGGATTTGTGCGTTAAACATGTGTGAATTAAACAAAACACAATTCCAGATATGATTTTGATGAGGAAACAACATTATAACATGAGTAATATGGACCCTTTAAGCCTGGATACATGAAAATAAGGGCATCTGATGTAAGAAAGAAAGTAGATCATTTCCAATAGACAAAAATTGTACTGGCACTTACATCATAGCTACACTGATTAATAGAGATAGAGAGAAAGATTTGACTTTTACAATGACAATAAATCCTTGAATCAAACCCCAGAATGAAAACTCATTCATGTCAATGCTTGATATGTTACACATACGTGGATATCCCACGTTTTAAGAGTTCATCTCTATTCATCTCTCTCATTCCCACACTATGATCAACATGTCCACAGTATCTGCAGTTCTGACCCACCTCTCCACAGCACAGAGAAACCTGAAATACACATGAATTATTTATTATGACTTCCTGGGCCCCACGAACACACACACACACACACACACACACACACACACACACACACACACACGCACACACACACACACAGGAAAGATGAGAGAAATATATGACAGCAACACTCAGCTACAAAGTCAAGCTAATCCACTACATCGATGTGGCTCCCCTGGCGAGGACACGCAACCAGCTGATGTGTGTCCTTGCAGAGAGAAAAAGAAAGAGAGAGACAAGAGAGGAAGAGGGAGCGAGAGGAAGACCGAGAGAGACAGAGTTAGAGAGAGAGATAGAGGAATGAAAGCGAGAAAAAGAGGGGAAGAAACAAAGAGAAATAGAGAGAATAGAGCGAGAACAGAGAATCAGAGAGAGAGAGCATGAGAGAGAGACACTCTCTGTCTCTCACTGAGAGAGAGAGAGAAAGACAGACAGACAGAAAGAGGCAGAAAAGAGAGAAAGCGAGAATAAAAGAAGAGAGGGAAGAGAAAGAGAGACAGACAGAGAGAGAGAGACTGACAGAGATAAAGAGAAAGAATGAAAGAGAAAAATGAGGGAGAGAGAAAGAAAAATAGAGAGAGAGAGACAGAGAGAGCAAGAACAAGAGAATGAAACAAAAGAGAGAGAGAGCATATTTAAATCATTATAATGTAATGGATTGCAGGAAATTGGTAGAGAAATGACAAATAACACAAGTCGGACAATATAAACACTTAGATGATGTGAAGTTACTGATTGATTAAATATTGGAGATAAAACTATTTATTGATCAAAAACATACACCAGTAAGGACAAAATACTGTAGGTCGGACCACTAGAGCATCACTTCTTCTGTTCTGAATTATATTTTGTTTTGTCTCTTGTCTACAAAGAAAAACACATTATAAACAAAAATCCAAACCATTCCTAGTTTTTCTATGGCAGACCTTCTCAGTGTAAACAAGAGGCCCCTGAACACCTGCAGCCGTTGGAGTCCAGATGCACTGCAGTCAACTTGTAAAACGAGAGCAGGTCCTTCACGCTTTCTCTTTGGCTCCACTGTTTTGTGTTCACGATGTGTGTTAGGTCTCTAGAGTCTAGTCAAACGGGCTCTGGTGCTCTGGTCCAGGCTCTGAGGGTTGCCAGATATTCTCAGAAATCCCCCAAAATCTCCACCATCTACTGTCACACAGGTTTTAGACCAGATTATAAAAAACATGTGTTAACCACGAACAAATCGCAATAATTATACAGATTTGTATGAAACTTGACAGATGCAGAGTATTTTCTTTTTTTCTCTTTCTTTTTCTTTTAGTTTTGTTAATCTATTTGGTCTTAACATTATCACAAAGTAAAGTGGTCACAAATGGGTCAGATGTATTGTTTAGATGGACTGGTAAGTTGTAAGTCTATAGTTCCACAATTAAAGAGGTACTATGTAACATTTCTGCTGGGGAGTCCACCACCTGCTTGTCTCCTTGGACCTGTTACTACTTTGCCTGGAATATTCCACAGTATAGCATTAAACACATTTATCTTGCGCTCATTCTAGCAATGACCTTTCTTCCCTTTAACACCAAGGTAAAAATACCACCTTACAAGAATCCAGTTTCAGTTTTTCATTTACATACATAGTTTCTTTTCCACCACTTTATGAAGATGAACTTTTTAACCTTGTACAATAAAACTACAACACAATGGCTACAGCTGATGAGAAAGAACCAGAGGATGTTTTTGAGGTTTAACAGCTGAAGGAAGGCCCTGACTCACTCTTGTTTTATCCACACATGCTTCCTGATCACAACTGACAAATCAAATACTGCTTTTGTGAACAAGAGACAAATAAAAAACACAAGCGGTTTCATTGACAATAATGTGTTCAAACTACATTTCATTTAAAGGGCCCATATTACGCTGTTTTCTGATTGATGTTATAATGTAGTTTGTAAGTCAAACAAATATAGTTGTGCTTTCTTTCATTCACACATGTTTAACACACAAATCCTGCATATTTAGGCTGAGCTCTGCAAACAGAAAACACTCTGTTCCACCTTGTGATGTCGTGTGGTAGATAATCCATGCATGTAAATACTCGCAATATGCCAAGGGTTTGTGAGAGAAACTATAGTGTAAAACCCACTTTATTTTTGTAGTTTGAAAATGAGAATTATCTAGATAATCTAAAACAATTACCTTGGTATAATTTTGGTTAGTATAACCCAAAATGTCACCATAACCTGCCCTTTTAACAGAACAGAACCATTGTAAAGTTGCATGGTGCTGGTGCTGGGTGAATGAGGTCTAATAATGCCCTGGGTTGGAGCATTGAGAGTGGCTGTTTGAGAGCCTTGCAAATGAGTGCCCACTTGTACAGACATGAACACTGTTGTTAGCTCGTCGAACCAAAATAGGCAGCCTGGAGCTACACTTCTTGTTATTCACAAAGCAGCAAAAGAACCTCACAATCCTGCTACATGAAATATACACGGTTTTCTGATAAACATACAGTCCATACAGAGTCCATAACATGCATTTTACAGTGAAAGAACCACACATATACAGAGCCCTGCATTTTGAGAAATCCGAAAGTGTTCAAAAACAGGAATACAGAAAAGCAAGATATAATTTTTGCCAGTCATTTCCATTCTATCCAAAACAATAACCATCAGCTCTTATCAAGCCATAGATGGTGTATTACTTTACTGTAGTTTAGTTTAGTTTACTTTACTTTACAATGCACAGTGTAACTTTTCTGGTGGAGGATCTGCCTTCTGCTTGTCTCCATGGAGATGTTAATGCTTTACCTTCAGTGTTCCACAGTACGGCATTAAACTTGTCTGCAGGTGACTCCACCAGGCCAAGTTAAAGGTCAAATCTATGGAGAGACAACCCCTCTTACAGTAAGATACAAAAGAAAGTTTCATTGAGAACAGTGGCGTTGCATTTACATAACGACAGCAATGTATTTTTCTGTTCAACCTTTTTTAAACCACTGAGGATCATATTGTCTGATTCTGACTAGCAGTACACAAAAGAGTTATAAAATTATTGTTATATTGTAAGTTATTATAATATAACTTACTTACACACACGCACACGCTAAACAGCCAGGAGCACACACTGACCTGCTGTCTTCTTTGCTGAGCACATGCAGAGAGATGATGTCATACTTTTGCCAATGGGCATCACACGCTTTATTTTGGACCAATCAAATCAATCAGATCCACGCACGCCCAAACACACCCGTCACCACAGAACCCAGCAGGACAGAACAGGTCGCACAAATAGACCTACGATAATGCACAAAGACAGCTGACCTGGATTCAGACAATCAACACTTCTGGATACCACCTACAACCTAAAAGTGAAGTTCATCTGCACCATGCTTCGAATAACCACTCCCTCCTCACTTCAGACTGCAGGGACCTGAGACCATGTGTTTTTTCCACACATGGCTACACATATGGCTAACAAGCTAGTAAGTAAACGCACTCAATGGGTCAATTTAAGAGGTGGTAACTGATTTTATTTTCATGTAATAAAGTCCAATTTGTTTGGCCCTAGTTCAATAGCTCTTAACCTTTTAACACAAAGAACCACTAAAGAGAAGATGTGGCTTTCTAAGTATCATCAGATCTGACTCAAGTATATAACAGGACTATTCCAGGTCTAATCAAGTGCTAAGCCAGGTCTAAAAGTGGACTACGTCCTTTCCACTGTAGTCCTAAACAAGAAATTAACCAAAAAAGGACAACAAAGGACAACAAAGTGGATAAAATGAACTCTAAATTAGGCAACACCACAAACTGAAGAGCTGTCCAAGTACGACCTGAAGGAGCTTGTGTATGACCAGTGGTACATGCACCACAGTTTGAAAAACGCCGTCACTGTACATTATAAAAGCAGCTCTATGATCCATATGAAACTGCTGTGTGCTGTCTGCATCTAATTATAAACTGTTTTATCGCCCGTGAACCAGAAAGTAATGTGTGTGCGCTGTTGTTATACTTTTGAAAGCTTTAGATCCACTCTTTCACTCAACCCTTCGTTTCATAGCAGACGATGGATTTAAAACCCATCACTGTACTATGAAAAAGCAGGTTGGCCATCGCTATCTGTCAGAAGAGAATGACATAGGGAACTTTTAATACAAGATCTCATGACTGTTTACGCCTAAAAACTGTCCCAAGTTCATTTGCAAAAACATTTGAAAACGCCATTGGAGACTCAGTTTAGTCTTTGTATGGTACTGTAAACCCACTAGAAATTATTGGAGATGGTAACAGAAAGAAAAATATGTTTTGGTAATTTTTCAAAATGGAGATATCTGTTTTTGCCATTGAACTCTTCATTTATAATCACACCTGCACCTGCTTTTAATGTTTTAAATGGAACTCTGCACCTTTTTTGTTTTGTTTGTATCGGCCAAACAGTGTGCTAATGCTAAGAAGAGTCTGATACTCCCATTCTTTGTGTTTATAAACAAACATAAAGAAATATCCACAGATGCCCTGGGTTGACTGGCTAAGATATGGCTGCTTATACTACCACCACTCACCACATTCATACAGAGTTGGAAGTGTTTTGCTTAAGGACACAACAACAGCATACATGCACTGACTTCCACACCAAATCTTATCTCACCGTTTACAACCAAGCAATTTTCTTATCTCATTCAAGAGGTAAAATGTAGCCAAATGAATCAATGTTTGGGAATAGCACCACGTGGAAAAAATAATATAAAGTGATGAGTGTTTCGGCAAAGTTAAAAGCCTAAAAAGGAAGAAAATGGGACCAAAGGATGCTAGACTACAGGGAGCCATAGCCACAGACTCAGGCCAAATGGTGGGAGCAAAGCATTTGTTCAGGGAAAAGATGGATTCCCAAGATACCACTGAAGTCTACACTGGGCCAGACTGCAGCACATTAGGAAAACAGGGACTAAAGCAACATTTGTCTGAGTTAATTGGATAACAACAAACAAGCAAAGGATTAATCTGACCACAGCAACTCAATAAAAGACACGAATCAGTTGAATACATTGTTACTGACAAGTTAATGAGTGAGGGTAGTAGTATTATTAGAAGTAGTATTGACAAATGGTAAAATAAAGGGGGAAAACAACTGTAATTCTATGTTTAAAAATTGCATTATAAAAATGTATTGTCCTATCATATAATCATTATTTTAGTGGAGCTTTACCTTTTGAGTTTATTTTTGCATTTGTATGTATTTATTGAAGGAATAATGCATATTAAAAACAAGATAAAGCAAAAAGTAAAAATAAAAAAATAAATATGCAGGAGAAGAGCCAAAGCTAATTTCCATCCTCAGTCCCCTGCTGGGCCAAGGACAGCCACATAAAACATAACAACATATAATAACAGCTTGCACACGCAACTCTTACTCATACACTCTAAAACACAGGCATACAAACGTACAAACCATTTTACATTATACATCATATGATTATTAGATTTTAAATATCAAAGACATGTATATAAGTGTGGCAGACTCCTCCAAAAACCCGAGGATAGAGGACTGATTCCCTCTTGGACCAAGTTCTGTTGTTCCTCAGACGACTCTTCAGCCACATTATAATGTGAATGTGGTTTGTGTTTGAGTGAAAGGTGGTCGATGGCAGTCTCACTTCTACTAGTCTACCCCAGGGCAGCTGTGACTACAATAAAAGCTTACCACTGAGTATGGCGTGAATGAATAATGCAATGTCTTTAAATGTCCAGAAAAGTGCTATATATTCAGTGCATTATTAGTAGTATTAATGGTATAATCTAAATACATAATGAAGATATCACCAACCTCAGGCACATGATAGCAGGTACAAGCCTATAGGCACAACTACAAACATTACACAGAATACATGAGCGCAGCACTTTCACTTAAGAGTAAATTCACATTCTCATCTCATATATGGCCTCATTTTCTACATTGAAAAAGCCATAAATATTAAACGCGTGCAATGAGCTCAATGGCCTATATACGAATCAATGCAACATGGTGAAATATTCATCAAGCTTTATGGAACTTTTCAACTGGCTTAACATGCGACCCACCAAAGCCATTTCATCCCTGGTAATTATATTTTGGGAATCTGCACGAAAAGCAGGCCATTACTCTGTTTCCTATATAATACATACAACATGTTTCCATAGCGATTTTTAATTTTACGTTAGACATCCGAAGCCTATGTATTTAACACTGTCCACATACACAAAGGAAAATATGTAAGATAATGATCCCTTTGGCTTCCTGAACTGCAGCAGCACACGTGTGGATGGTCGGGGTGGTGTGTTTATAACAGGACAAAGAGAAGTCTCAGGATTAGAGCTGAAACCCATATAAGAGCATGTTTAGGCTGGAGCTCTGGGGCCAGGCCAGCTACACTGCAAAAATGAACATCTACTCCATTTAAAATGTCTTGAGGTCATCATCTTGATTTGAGGACACCAATAAAGAACTTTTAATAAAATGTATAAGTAATCTTTTTCTTTCTATCTTTTTATTTTATTTATGACACAGGGACAGTGCAGAATACACATGAACCTTAACAGGAGAGATGCTGTAGCACTAGAGCTAATTTCCACCTGTAGTCCCTGATGCATGTTTTTTTTAGGTTTGATGGAGGAAATCGGAGTGCCTGGAGGAAACCCACACAGACATGGGGAGAGCATGCAAACTCCACACAGAAAGAACAGGGCGACCCAGGGATCGAACCCAGAACCTTCTTACTGTGAAGCATGAGTGCTCAGCCACTGTGTCGCCTTTTAATAAAATGTGTAAGTAATCTTTTTCTTTCTTTCTCTCTCTCTCTCTCTATCTATGTCTATTACATTTCCTTTTTGAAACTGTATTTGCCTAGATCTTATTAATTTCATCTGTCAGATTTTTTGCAGTGAATATGAAGAATTCTATTTCTCTCTCCCTCCCTCTCTTTCTCTTGTTCTGTCTCTTCTGTCTCTCCACCTCTCTATCTGGTCTCACACTCTCCCTCTGTGCATCCATTATTGTCCCTGTCCCCCCACTCTCTTCCTTTCTCTCTCACTCTCGTTCTGTCCTCTCTGTCTCTGCACCTCTCTCTCCCTCTCTATCTGTTCTCTCTCTTTCGCTCTATTGTCCCAGTTCCCTCTCTATATACCTCTCTCCATCTCTCTTTTTTCCCTCCTATTCTCCCTCTCCCTCTGCACCTCTCTGTGCCTTTCTCTCTCCCTCCCATCTCTCTGTTTCTCCCACTTTTTCTATTCTCTCCTCCCTCTACCCTCCCCCTCTCTCTCTGTCGCCCTCTTTCTCTCTCTCTCTCCCTCTTTCCTTCCCTCTTCCTCTCTCTCTCTCTCGCTCTCTCTCCCTGTATGTATCTGCTGTTGTCCCTGTCCGTCAGCAGGTCATACGAGGAGCAGATTAGGGTTTCTGACCACAGACCCCTGTTGCTATGGCCCGACGTCGAGGAAGAGAAGTCACCGTGTTCCGGAACGCCAAACTACGAAATGTCCCAGAATGCCCAGGCTCAGATCTGCAGTAAGACGCAATACCCCAAAACCGCAGCTAAAACAGGACTTAAGTATAGAATAGACTGGATCAGGTGTTAGGACATGGCTCTCACTCAGATCTCTAAATAACATGCTGGGATGTGTATTCAAACCGCAGGATTTGTAAAGGCACACGTCTGTCTCCATGGATACACGATAAAGCCAGTTAGGTATTATGTGTATTTATTCATCTTATTTTGAGTCATGAGTGGCTCGAAGTCTTAAAGGTGCACTGTGGAACTTTTCTGGTGGAGGGTCTGCTACCTCCTTGTTTCCATGGAGATGTTATTGCTTTGCTTGGAATGGTGTGACATTAAACATATCCATCTAGTATTTATTCATTACCAGTGTTTCTATTGTTCAAAAATACAGTAACCCCTGCGAATAAAGGCGACTCTCCACAGATCTGAATTGTAATGTAGCATAGTGCTGTAACCTGCTTGTCTCCCTTGTGATAGGTTTAGTCTATAATGTGGAGCACTCTAAACAAAGCAATAATATTTCCATGGAGACAAGCAGGTGGCAGATCCTCCACTACAAATGTTACGCAGTGCACCTTTATAGGGGCTATACTAGATGTTCTTCATGTAGTAAAGTCCAATTCGTCTTGCCCCAGTACAGATATACTGTAAAAACAGCTCCCATTTTTATCATCCGAGAACCAGGAAGTATAGCTGGTGCGCTATTAGCATGCTAGTTGCTGTTAGCATTATCACTGTGATGGCGAATATCCACTCTGGCTTTTGATAGTTGAAAAAAGTGCTTATAAACTCATAGGGGAGAATAATTTGGATGCTGGTTACAGATGACACATGAGATTTTGAGAGACGTAACCTTGCCTACAGAGAGGTTCCAATTGATCAAATGCAAGATTGATCACTTTATTGTTATTGGCATAAAGTAGTTTCAATGTTATCATTTATCATTATATATCTCGGTTATATATACCATGTTTCAAATTTGTTATCATGACAAGCCTATGAGCTGGAATCTACCCTAATCTCCCATAATTGTTTTAAAATGTACATTTTGATCCAACTTGGCAGAGGTTGCTTTTGGTAAAGGGGAAATTTTGCAGACCCCTTATTTAACAAGGCACTGCTGACCACTTTGTAACCTGCAATTACGTTTTCCATTATAATTCATAACATGCGGGATTTGGAGTAAATTATCCAAAGAGCCCATTTAAGGCAGCCATTAGTGGATTTTGTGTCGAAAACCCTTTTTGACATGTAATAATGCTTTCCCAGTTAAATGATGAATACTAATAATGGGAAAAACGTTTGGATTTTTATGTTTAAAAGATAAATTGGATAGTTAGAGTTGTAAGTTAAAGGTGCTGTACAGTACTGTGTTTTACTGTCTTACAAACATGAAAATCAGAACTAGTTCAAGGTGCACTGTGTAACCTTTGGTGATGGGTCCGTCAGCGGCTTCTCTCCATGGAGATGTTGCCTGGAATGTTCCACAGTATGTCATTACACTTTCTCTACGGACATAGCAGATCTGTGGAGAGGCAAGCCCACTCACAGTAAGAACGCAAGTTTGCAACTCGATAAAAACCCATGTTATTGAGTGAATGCAAGATGGAAACGTTTAATGCCATACCGGGACATCTCCATGGAGACAAGCAGATGGCGGACCCTCCACAAGAAAAGTTACACAGTGCATCTTTAATATTAAACTGTTTGCAGTGGTCCAGAGCTATTCCTTCTCCTAACACATTCTTAGCATCCTAATCATTCACCGCCATGAGTTAATCAGCACAGTTTTGTTACAGTAAAGCTACCAACAACTAGCATGCTAACAGTGCACCATTACATTACTTCCTGGTACGCTTTATATTTAGATCCAGACAGCACACAGCACTCTCATTTTGACCCTGTAAGAGCTGCGTTTACAATACCTATACTGGGGCAAAACTAATTTTACTTAATTACTTCAGTCACTTTAATTAATGGTTCAAAACTGTTTAAAACAAAACTATTTCTAAGATCTGAGCAATCTCTGGGAGCAGCTGTCACCCTGAGCCAGTTAAGGAGAATTTACAAGGCGAATTACAAACAAGTCTATAAAACTGGACTCCCTCAGTTCTCCTCCCCACTGTCGAACAAACCGTACAGACAACTGAAGTGGTACAGTAAACCAGACACCAAGTTTAATGAATCAATTTTAAGAGAGAATTTAAAACTTAAACTACACAGGAACCACGCACGCTGCTGTTTGCATTAGCCAGCCGGGATTTGTTTTAGTCGTTACTAATGAAGATGTACATGGGTGGACTCAAACAAAATCCCTGTTCTAATTCTCCATATGGTCCCTATATATAAAATACAGAGGAGGATAGAAAATAAACTGTTCCTGTAAAAATAAGCTTCTCAAAATATTGGAGTGACAATTGCTAAGTGGTTGGAGTGGTTTGATCCCAGCTTGGACTGTGTTGTTGTGTCGCAAGACGATTTCAAAATGTCTGCCATGTGCTTGTCTCCATGGAGGTGTTATTGCTTTGCATGGAATGTACCACAGCATGGTGTTGTGGAAAAAATTATATCGACCTTGAAGAAAAAATAATTAATCCATTTGCGAAGCCTGATGACTTTTTAGAATAAAGACAAAAGTTTATTGTTTGTTACAGCAAACAATACATCATTGTTACAGAATGATACAAAGCACCAAGTTTATAAACACTGAGATGACCAGAGGACATACATTTCAAAGTGAGAAGGTGACGACTCCTACTGAGATGTGCTTGATCTGATTTGCATCCATATTCACATGCATTTGTCACTTCCTGAGAAGATTAGTAAGCAAAAGGGAATAGAAGTGTTTACATTGAAGGGTCTTTCTAACACTGTCTTTAACTACCAAACCATATGAGTTTTAGTTACAAGACAGTTGTGTCTGCTGAGCCTTTACACATGCTAATGAGTGGTCTGGTCTCAGGTAGAAATCACATTCATTTACACAAAGACAGATTGAGAGAAATCTTTCCACAATATAAATTTCCACCACAATGGCATTAAACCTTTCTATCATGCATCGTGATTTGATCAGTATCATCTTGGAAAAACATGCATAAATCGCACTGTGAGTGTCACTTGTCTTCATATACATTTAATGCCAGTCTGCGGAACATTCTAGGCAAAGCTATAACATCTCCGTGGTAAATGGTCACATTTTTATATAGCGCTTTTCCACCTTCAAGGCACTTAACAACCATTCACACACTGGGCGCGAGTTGGGTTAAGTGTCTTGCCCAAGGATGAGTGGGATTTGAATGACCAACCAACCAGTGGACAAACGCTCTTACCAACTGAGCTACTATCGCCTCCATGGAGACAGGCAGTGACACAGTACACCTAAAAAATGGGTACTTGGGTATATTTGCGTAAATACAAAACACTTTTTATTTCACCTTTGCATGATTCGTTAAGATTTTTGCATTATTTTAAAGGTACACTTTTCATGTTGAGGGTCCACCAAATGTTTCTCTCCATGGAGTTGTTTGTTTTGCCTGGAATGTTCCACAGTAAAGCATTAGACTGATCTATCTTCATGAAGATGAGCAGAAACGAAACAGGCCATGATACAGGTCAGATCTGTGGAGAGGCGTCTCATTATCTTGTAAGAATGCCTCTTTTCATGGTATTTCTAGGCAATAAAAAATACCTCTAATGGAATAAATGCAAAAATAGACTGTAAGTTTAATACAGTATGGAGCATTGCAGGTAAACAATCACATTCCTGTTACTTTATTCATGACTGAATACTTTCATTTGTGAAAACCTAAAAGCACATTGTAATAGTACATCTTAACAGTAACTTCCAGTCTAAAGCCACATCCTCTCTCCACCAGGCTGCTATTTTCTTCCCAGTGTTTAGTGCCTATTCTGGGCCCTGTGTTTGTGCATGTGATCACAGTTGTTGCCTTCTCGATGGTCGAATATCCGGCTCCCATGGGTGCCCTAGTTCACGCAGCAGTCAGGTTGTCTCCGAATGCGTCACACCACCTTGTTTACATATACAGTGTCCGAATCACATTACACAAAATATGTCTTTGAATGCACCACCACTGCATTTCTACAAGGGTGTATTAATCATTACTGGGTTTCTGTGGCGTTTCAGATGGCATTATATAAGTTTTGGTTTGAGATGTGGGCAGGAAATATACAGCAGTTCATCTCAAAAATAAATAAGTGCAATGAAAATGTTTGCATAACAGTGTTGGGTCCAGATCTTGAGTCAGTTCTTTTTGATCAACTTCACTTCAACTTTATTCCAACTTTATTTTACTGATAGCACACAAAATATAATGTCACATTCCCAGATGGGGGGCTATAGAGCAATTTTCCCATATTAATTATATTGTATAAGAAATAAGTAAGTAAGAAAAATATGACAAGACCCTCAAACGCTCTATTACACCAATAATCATCATTTTAACAATAATCATTTTAATTTTATTGATACTTTACAGTGACATCATGCTACGGGTGTTCGACATGCATCTCTATTGCCGGAATGTTCAGCAGTTGCCATGGAGACACAATGCACACATTAACAAACACTGTCAAGAAAAAAGAAATTTGAAGATCATCTGAAAACAGCACATTTTCAGGAGCCTGTGATCAATACGAGCGTTCATGGTCCTGTTTGGTTTGATTTTCAACAAAAAGTGTGAGCTATCTTAAGACTGTCTTAATGTGTGAGAGACTTGTTTAAGCACACAAATCATCCCACCTGTTGTAGTACCAACCAAGACAGCTCTTTCTGGTCTGACTGTGTAAAAATAAAGCACAGATTAAAGTCTAAACAAGCTTCAGACAGAGCAATGCCTACAGTTAGCTTCGCACCCCCAGGGAACGTTGATGAAAGTGACAACAATTAAAACACTCACTTTAACTACCTTTATGTGTAATTCTCAAGATTATTGAAATGAATATTATGCTTATAGAATGTAATCCGGGTCTAGAGGGCAATAAATGGATTACAATGTATTTTCAGTTGAATTATTAGTGCATGAATTCACTATATTACAACAGAAATCTGCATATTAACAATAGTCATTTAGCTCCCTAGAAAGTTGTACTGTCGTCTAAAACTTTACAGTAAATAATACAGAGATATTGGCTCTTAAACGTCTGAGAGAGCAACATCATCACTAAGTCCAATTTGGAAACTACCAATCAGCACCATGGTCCACACATGTAAATCTGTGCGGCTCGGGGGACTTGGTTTGTTAAATGCCCCGCAGTATCTCTTTATTTCCTTCCTCTGTGCGTGTCCTCATCCGTGGGAGACATCAGCGCGCACATAAACCCGAGCATATGCTGAATACAGATGCATGCTGGGATGTGGCTGCAAGACTTGATTAAAGTCTAGATTCTCTAAAGAAGTAGCAGTCCTTTAACTTGATCACACAACTTATAATACACTAGACTAGAGAAAGAAAATGTGATGGGTTTTCAGCATGGTAACATGGTTGTACAGTGGTTAAAGCTACATTCCTTAACTTTTCTGTTATGAGGAAGCATGATATATTGCTACAGAGGAATTTACCAATAATACTGAAACTACTTTTTGGTACTGACAATAAAAAATAAAGCAGTATAATCCTAAGAAAATATAATATCATTAACAAATATGAGCTACAACAAATAAACACCAGAATGAACAAATAAGTAGTCCTGGAAGTTACTTTTTCACGACTCTACAGCCAAATCTTACTGTTTTACATAAAAAATAGCAGAAACCTCCCCAGTATTGCAACAAAAATATGCACACAATAAATATGGAGCCCCAAAATATATTGTTCCAGTTATCATATATTGAACGAAGTCGATGGAAAAGAGTAAAGTGTACTGTAAAAACAACATTGTGAGACTGTGGCCTGCTGTCTTCATCTAATTTGAATACATTTTAAACTGCAAACTTGTAAGAATGAGCCATGAGAGTCACTATATGAAGCCTTGGGATGAAAGGTAATTGGCTGTGCAATGGTGGTCCACCCTGTCCAATCCAGTCATTCCGGTCTGTCACTCCGGTCACTGATTTAAGGACTAAAGCCCTATTATAAAGGAATTTTTGCTTATTTTTAGCATTCCAATTTATTTTTATTTGCTTCAATCAAACAAAGAAACAGCAGTAATTGGCTATAGCAAACAAAATTCTCCGTAGTAATTAGCAACAACTGCACAAATGTGTCCAAGATGTGCAGTAAAAGTGTGTTCAGTGGTGCGATTCGATGGGCCAATTAAAAAGAAAGACAAAAGACTGAAAACAGTGAATCTGCAAATTTGAATACGTTTCACACCTTTGGGAGAATACATAATTATCTCAAAAATGCATTTTGAAATTTTCTGAATGCACAGTGAATGAGATATCCGCTATTGAAAATAATAAGTTACAGGACCCCATATTACGCTATTTTCTGATCTATGTTGTAATGTTGTTTCCTCATCACAAACAGACCCGGAGTTGTGTTTTGTTTCGTTCACACATGTTTAACACACAAACCCTGCATATTTAGGCTGAGTTCTCTCAAACTGAAAACACTGTTCCACCTTGTGATGTCATGTGGTAATACAAGAAGTGCTCCACTGTGTTTTTCAACTCCATACTCCTTTGTTAGAATCATTTGGATAATTTAAGATCTGGAATTGCAAATCTCTACTGAAATAAAGGTAAAAGGAGCTGTTAACTTGAAATCCACCGCTTCATGACATCACAGGTTGGAACAGAGCATTCTGAGCATTGGATATGTAGACAGACTAAAAATAAAGGGTGATTCAAACGTGTCAATGAAACAAAACACAACTCTAGTTATGTTTTTGATGAGACAACAACATTATAACCTGATTTAAAGCCCATTTCAGTCAATTTTGCATAATATAAGACCTTTAAGTGCTGAATAAGGAGGCGTAACAGACATCCATAGAAACCCAGCAAAAAACTTGAGTCTAAGATATGATCAAATCCACAAAAGATCACAGCACAATTGGTTTTCTGTTCAAACAAGTTCGAGTTGGGTCATAAAATTCAAAGCAAACATCACTAGAAGGAACCAGGAGAGTTATTTCTGGCCTTAGAGTTTATGTTTACCTGTGTCTAAGGAACACATGTGGTTTTAATATGGGCCAGTGTGCTACTAAAGGGAATCCAAGTTAAGCACATTAGATTAGGAGCGCTACACTGTACATCACGTTTTTATTACAGTGAAACCAATGGTGCCGTTAAAGTAGAAATAGTTTTTATAATGTGAGTGATTGTGACTATACTGTGAAACTGCAATGTTTCTTGTTCAGTTGGAGCAAATCTTGTCCAGATGTCCAGAAATAACATATTATCACCAAGTTAATCAAAACGACCGGTGTCCAGTTGTCCAGCTGTTTCGATTAACTTGGTGATGTTTCTTGTTGAAATAATCGTATACATATTTACAATAGAAAATAAGATCCCTAAATTTCGATCAGTCATACTTTTCGGTTAAGTGCAGAAAATTACAAAGAAGAACACACTACGCCCTAAAGCTACATGCATTTACATATAATTTGTTAATGTTCTTGACTGAATTTAAATAAAACAAATTAAAAACAAAATGACCTGACTTGAATGGCATATCACTGGCGATTAGAAATGACCGAATCTAGATAAAATGTGAATAATTCCACAACACATAGTCAACATTTACTAAAATCCAGTCTGTGTAAATAATCCGGTCCTTCCTGTCACCTGCAGTGGAAGTGCAGAACAATCCTCTGGCTGTACTTCAGTGAGTCTTGAGTCAACAGACAATAGCACGCTGGCATGTACTGTATGACTCACACACACACACACACACACACACACACGCACACACAAACACTCCCCTGGGTTAGTCTCATTATGAAGACAACAGCAGTTCAAAGTCAATGTCGAGCTCCAACACTGGACTGTATCAAACCAAAAGCCCTGACTATGAACTGTGCAATGTAATGCTGTTGGCTACAATGTCCATTATAAACTTAAAGAAGACATATTGCTTTTTGGGTAATAAACTATAACATATGTAGACTTAAACTTGTACTGATCCACAAGGGAAATTACTCACACATTACTATATACAAGTCAAAAGTTTGGACACACCGTCTTATTCAATGTTTTTTCTTTTTTCTTACTATTTTCTATATTTTAGATGCATCACAGAAGGTTTCAAATAGAAAACAGGCAGAAAAAAACACTGAATGAGAGGGTGAGTCCAAACTTTTGACTGGTGGTGTAAATCACAAGGTGCGAGAGAGCATTTTGAGCTTTGGAGATGTAGACAGACTAATAAAGCAGGATTACTCAAACGTGCGAATGAAACAAAACACAACTCCACGTATGTTTTTAAGGAGGTAACAATAACAGGATTATAACACTGCTTAAAACTCACCAGAATCCATTTGGCGTAATATAGGACCTTTAAATGGCAGTATCCAATTTGAAAATAAACTTTGCAACTACTCTTTGTTACAATCCAGTCTGACTTTTTTCAATAGATATACTTCTGGTGACATCATAGTTAAGTTCTCCAATCCTCTTCTCATTGCAACAACAGAAAATGAAATCACTTGCTCAGAAAAAGTACTATACTATAAATAAATGCAATCCAATAAATTAATAACCCCTTTCAGTAAAACGTTGCTCATATACTTCAAATAAAACCTGAGTCAAATGGCCCAAATCCCTCATGCGTTTGGTATGCCCACACTGGCTCTCACAGGGGCACGCGTCCAGCCATAAAAGTTGAGACAGCAGTAAAATGTTAGAAGTCAGGTCCAAGTGTGTGAGGTTCTTTGCCTGTATTTGAGCTGCGTTCATGTACATTTGACTCTGTGTGTTGCCATATTAACAGCAGGCAGCATTGGGCAGCGGTGATTGTGAATTTTCCAGTGGTCAGATGGAGCCATGTTAGAGGGGGCCTGCCAAGTTTAAAATGTATGAGTCTTATGTCTTGTTTAAAAGGTCCTGTATTACCACAAATTAACTCCTTTGAGCTTTAAGCCATGTTAAAATGTTAATGTGAATGTTATCTTCTCAAAAACATATCTGGAGTTGTGTTTTGTTTCATTCACACGTTTGAGTAATCCTTTATAATTAGTCTGTCACATCTCCAAAGTTCAAAATGCTCTGTTCCACCTTGTGATGTCATGAAGTGGTAGTTTTCAAGTTAACAGCTCCTTTGACCTTTTGTTCAGTAGAGATTGGCAATTACAGGGCTGATTATCCAAATGATTCTAGTGAAGTTGTATGGAGTATAAAAACACAGGAGAGCACTTCCTGTATTACCACATGACATCACAAGGTGGAAGAAGAAAAAGAGTGTTTTCTGTTTGAGAAGAACTGCGGTGGGACTCATCTTTAGATTAGCTGGAGGATTATATTCTGCATATTTTTAGTATTTCTTGGTCACAATAACATAAAACTGTATTTTTTCTGTATTGCTGTAGGGGCTGGATGTGGTGCACTTCAACAAGCAACATATAATTACACCAATTACACTCAAATTAAATTCAGAAATGTCAGACCTTGAAAACACTGGTGAATTTCATAAAAAAAGAAAAAAAAATGCCATGCAATCGTCATGGAGACACAATCTGAGTTTCTTGTAGTATTTGAGCAAAGTCAAACACAGCTGCAGAGTCAGACACAAACACCCACACAGGACAAAGGGGCCAAACTCCACCACAAAAAGAAAGAAAAGATAACTCGTCTACTGCAAATATCTACAGGGTGCCAGGCCGGGCAGTGCACCAGCCATTCTACACTAACTGCAAATTACAAAAAAATCAGCTCACAGCCAAGACAATGCCAAAGTAGAGGTCTGCCAGCAGTGTTAAATCAATAAATCAAAAGAACAGCCAGATCGGAACAGTTTGAAAACTTAGGATTGCTTTAATCATTTTATAATTGTATGCAGACTATTGAAATTACAATGCATGCACAGATTTTATACCTGTTGAGTACGGTATCTGATAGGGCTGAATGTTTTGGGGAAAATATCGGTGACTGTGACTGCGAGTAGATTTGTGATTCAAGTTTTAATAATAGGATTGTGTTCAAAGTTCACATTTTAAAACACAAATAATTGATTAAAAAAAGAACTGACAAACTAATATGAGAATCACATTTCAGGACATGTTTGGACACATCTAAACTCCAGGGTTAGTTTACAGTTTTTTTTTCTGCAGAAGAAGACAAGAAATTTTGTTGTTTGGGGAGGGAATTATGGTTCTCTGTGGTTTGCGAATTTTGTCCATTAAAATTGCTTTTTTGATTCAACTGCGAATTATCTTTCCATTCTATTAGAGTATGTGTTATAGACTGTATAAATGGACATAGCTTAACCTGCTAGCCGCCACGTTCCAAATAGGAAGTTAGCGTTTCAGCTCCATCGACTCTGGCACTAATTCGCTTTGTATTGAAAAATTGTTCCCACCATTTTGGCCTTAAAATGTTTGTATTAACCCACTCTACATGATCCTGGTGTTTTTGTTTCTCTATTTTGTCCATAATTCAAGATATCAACATATGAGCAGAATGAAAGAACTGGAGCCATTTAAATTTGAGCACAACATGCCAACTAATAATAAAAGCCTACGCATCTTGGTGCTTATAATGCCTACAGTTGGTACAGAGAGTTAAATATGCAACAAAGCTGTGTTTGGCCAAAGCATATGTCCTAAAATATGTCCAAACAAATATATAACTCACTGTCACTGTTTGCATCACATGAAATAATGTGTAAAAGCAACACTGTGTGACTTTCTGGAGGTGGCATGGATCATTCTCCATGGAGATAGACGCGTTGTGAAATATTATAGCCAATGAGAGATTTCCATGAAGACAAGCAAAAAGAAACAGTTCTACAGGCCAAAGAAGAGTCGGGTTTGTGGAGATGCAAGCCTGCTTATGATAAGAACCATAGACTGTAAATATAAATGGACATAGCTATCCTGCTAGCCGCCACGATCCAAATAGGAAGTGTTCATAGAGGCTCTTCCGGCTCCTTCAACTCTGTTTCCCATTGACATTACATTGAGAAATTGTCACCCCCGTCTCTGCAGTGAGTCTTAACATTTTCATATTAACCTGCTCTACATGACCCTAGTGTTTTTATTTTGCCATTTTGTCCATTAATAAATTTCTATTCTTAATATGAAGCTTAACAACCCATAACTGCTAGCATCATGAGCTTCATTTGACTGGAGCCAAACGCTATGGATGACATCACACTCCCTTAGTCCACTTCTTTGTAGAGTCTATGGTAAGAACGCATGCTTATCCATGTTTTTTCTATGCACTAAAACAGTGAAGCTTCAGTAAAAAACATGTTTTATTTTAGTCTATTTTGTAGCTAGAATGAGTATTTTTAGTTGTTTCTAAGTCCCTCCAGCATCCTTGAAAGGACTCAGACATTAACTTCAAAAGTGCATCACGCAGATCTTTACTACTGCGACCAGATGTAATTTCACAATAGATTGAGTAAGATGACAAAACCCCATTGTTATATAAATCATGTGACACTTCTCATGATCCATAACCATGATCAGAAACAGACTTCCTGAACTTCTTTTACACAAGATCGCATACATAGAGGTGTAGCTCAACTCTGTCGGAAACTCCAGTCTTTCTTACGGGGTTTGTGAGTGCGACTGTGCTGGCCTTTGAAGTCAGGAGTCAAAAAAAAAAAAACCTCTGGGAAAATGGCTCAGATCCACAGCTCGTCTCCTCCCCTTTAGTCTGTAACGGAGTGCAGCCTTCCTCTCCCCTTCGTCATTATAAAGTCAAGAGAAGGACGTGCAGTTACAATGATCTATTTGACAAGGCCTATACTGCCTTTTTGTCAAAATTATGTCTTGTGGGGCAGTCATTTCTAAACCATCATTGAATCCACTGAAAATCTGTCATATTTTTCTCTTCTCATTCTGGGATTAATTAAGGATTCGGAAGAAGAAGATATGCGCTTATTAAAGTATGCAAACCTTTTACCCTGTTAGAGACATAATGTTGTTATCTCATCAAAAACATACCTGGAGTTGTGTTTTGTTTCATTCACATGTTTAAAACACAAACCCTGCATATTTAGGCTGAGTTCTTCTCTCAAACAGAAAACACCCTGTTCTACCTTGTGATGTCATGTAGGAAAACAGGAAGTGCTCCACTGTGTTTTTAAACTCCATCCACCTTCGCTAGAATCATTTGGATGATTTCAGCCCAGGAATTGCCGATCTCTACTGAACAAAATGTAAAAATGTTAACTTGAAAACTATCGTGTTATGACATCACAAGGTGGAACAGAGCATTTTGAGTTTTGGAGATGTAGACAGACTGATAACAAGGGTTACTCAAACATGTGAGTAAGGTATGTTTTTGATGAGATAACAACATTATAACGTGACTTAAGCCTCACAAGAGTCAATTTTGTGTAATACAGGACCTTTAACTATGGCAGCTCGGAAATGAACACATCCTACCAGAGCTCCATAGAGACAGACAAAGAGTGGTGGAGCAGAGTAAATGTTTGTTAAGTTTCTCCATAGTGTTGAGAGAAAGAGCCACTGTGACTTGTAATTTACGATCTGTCATCTTCTTTCAAAATGACAGGATTCAGATAGACAAGAATGTAAACAATGAGACCAACCGACCGAGATAATTGAATTTGGTGAGACTGAATAATGAGTGCCTTGTTACTGTTAAATGAAATTCACTTCTTTGTAAATATGCTGCATAATTTCTATGTGTTTGTTATTTTCAAACAAGGCTAACAGTGGGGTTGCATAATGTTACTGTTGATGCTCTTAACTGTGTGGAATAGATGCTTAGGAAATAGCTGATTTGTGTTGTTAAAGGTGCATTGTGTAACCTTTCTGGTGGAGGTCTGTCAAATGCTTTTCTCCATAGAGATGTTATTGCTTTGTCTGGAATGTTTCACAGTATGGCATTAAACCTTTCTATCTTCATGGAGACCAAACCAGACCAAGTTACAGGTCAGATCTATGGAGAAGCAATCCCACTCACTCTCAGAATGCAGGTTTCTTGCAGGAATATTACCTGCAAGAGCAATGACATATCCACAGAAACAAGCATGTGATGGAGCCCCAACCAAAAAGTGAACAGTGAACCTTCAAACATGTCCCTCTCAAATAGCTAGCACCATGGTAACTGTTTAATTGATTCCGCCGTACACATACATGTAGAACACCCCCAGCCACTGCAAAGTATCAATAAATTTAATGTATTATTTAGTAGTAGGTATTATTAAATGTAGAAGGTCTATTTAATAAATGTAGGATTTAATCAATTATACTGTGGAATATTCCAGGCAAAGAATAACATCTCCATGGACACAGGCAAATTGCTTCAAACCAGCTGGAGGAAGCGCCTGGGGAGAGGAAGCAGCATTGATAAACAGAGGCACTGATAAACCGACATTAACATTAACTGCACACTGTAATCTTCTCACTGTAAATCCAAGAAAGTCAGTTCAGTATTCTGTGAAAGCTGTAGCGGCGTGAGTCCATAGGGGCTGTGGTGGGAGGAGGGCACGCAGAGGACACTGTTGGCGTCATGAGGTGAACGGCCTAAATATAAGCCCTGGTGCCCGGGGCTATAGAGTTCCTGCTTTTTCCTGATTCAGCCTAAAACACAGATACTTCAGATTCCTCCTCTGTTATAGGCTCACTGTACTTCGCTTAAGGCTGAATATAATATGAACTCTAATACAAATTGATCCAGGGAAATGTCGTGCCAAAAAGTGCAATTGTTGTATTTCTGCAACTACATACACTGGCTGTGTGTATAGCAGAACCTTTATTAAAATAGTGAAATATAAAATAAACAACCTATTAAAATTCAAATTAATAAAACTCAAGATTACCCTATTGTTTTTATGTGTAAAATACGTCTTTTATGTTGTTTCAATACTTATTACATTTTTTAAACAATTCTCTACCTTTCTAAAAGCAGAAGAGTCCTTTTATTTGTGTACTTTTTAATACGTTGTCAGTTACTTCCACCCGCAACTCACAGTCCAATGCCTTATCTTGAAATATTTATTCATTTTAGCACGACTCAGCAAAAACCCCATAGATACACAACTGAACAGGAAGTAGTGATTCTAACAGTGTGGACTGCTGGGCGCTATTGTGCACGGAGCCTAACACAAGAAATATTACGTAGACAGAGATGATGCAAAATTTGAGACATCCAGGAATAAGACATCACAAGTGAATTAAAACAAAAACAACTGAACGTACTTGCGAAACGTTGGATTGAAGAAGCCAAGTCCAGGTGTTTTCGTTTCAACTTGCTTGTGATGTAGACAGAGACGGTTATGCTCCACCTTCCAAATATATGAAAAAATATTCTCAGTGTCAAGTAATTATTGAAAACTGCTAACAGGCTGATCAAATTAAACTACCAACTTGTTAATCAATACAACCAAGACTAACTACTGGTACTGATATTGTACATTCACAGGCTATTTGAAGAATCAGTGGTATAGGAAATGGGCTAAAATAAGAGCAATTTATTATTTATAACAAAATCTACCATAAAAGTTCTTCTGAATTATATATTTGATTATATATATGTAATAGATAATAGTTTATAATAGTTTATATTTAAACAGATGTTTTTCATTGTGATTGGTTAGTCAAAAATGTAACTAAAAGATAAATACAATTATTACAAAACGACAAATTGTAACCAACTTGTTTCAAACACGCCATCATTAATAATAAGATTACAAAGATTACATAGATAACAATCCTACACACAAGTTACCATCTCTTTACTTTGCCCTTTGCTGCTGAGCTCCACTGACTCTGCAGTATTGGATACACAGGGGACAATAGCCGACCATACATCATGTAACGGAAGACAAGAAAATCTGAGGAATTCTGTGTTCACGGCTCTGGGTGTCGAGTTCAAAGACTGTGACAAATGAGACGAAACATGGTCCACTTTAGAGTCAACTTCTCTGCGTCATATAGGTCCACACACAGGGCACAGTACATGCACAGGCTTATGTCTTTTAATCTTATTTTAAGGATGTAAACTGACTTAGACTGGGACACAGCACATTATATTATAAAAATAAGGAGAAAAAATATAAATGGTAATAACAAATTCTAAATAAGTAGCAAAAAAGAGAAAGAGACTAGTGTCAAATAAGGCATAATTATATAAATGTATGTACAAGTAAAAATAAAATAGAAAAATAAGTAATAAAAATATCTCTGCTATATACAAGAGGTTGTATGGTATGAATGTCGTCCTGTATCTCTCACTGTTTGAGCAGCGTTGGAGGAGCCTATATTATTATTAAATGTAGACCTATGTTTTCTTACTATGAAACCTGTCATTGAATTTAAAAAAAAAAAAGCTAGATTTGATATAAAACTTAACCTGGACATGGCAATGTTTAGAAGATAAAGAAATAAAATGCTGAAAGTATCCATGGGTTTCAGAATGATGAAAAATTAGGACCAATTCCATAGCAACTAAAAATCTTTTGAATGGGGAAAAAGTCCTCAAAATATTGCATAAAACAGGAAGCTGGAACCCATGAATGGACTATTCACGGTTGCAATTTTGAGAAAGTTTTACTATTCAAAGGATAGATTTATTTTTTCAATCGCTTTATTGCTATAGCAACGGCTCAAATTTTGCATCGATGTGAAACCAATGGATACAGTGCCTGCACCAGAAAGAGGACATTCAAACCACATTCACAATATAATGTACCAAAAAAGTTCATTTCTTGACATATAATTAAAGCTTCTGTTAAATACCTACTAAATATTTCATGATCCCTCTGTGTTCTGTGCATTCTGTGGTATTTTTAGCAGTGAACCATTTTCATAGTGTAAAGCAACTTTCTATTTTCACTCTCTTTAAATGTTCTTGGCAGCAAAAAGCAGCATGAGTTTGGGAATAGAATAAAAAAAAAAGAGGAGCTTTGCTAGACTACAAAACATGCAAATATTCCCATTGCAACTGAACTGACGATGGATAGAGCAGACATTTTATGAGCTGAATTCACAATCTGTATTTGAGATCTCTGTATTGTTACGTGCATGTATTTAAAATGCAGTTATATATTTGCACAATGCTCTAAATTTTTTAAAGTGCACTATGTAACTTCTAAGGTGGAGGCTCCACTACTTGCTTGGCTCCATGGAGATGTTATTTCTTTGCTTGGAATGTTCCACACTAAAGCATTAAACATATCTCGCTTGCATTTGTTCAACTGAATTCTTACCATGCGCTTGCTTCTCCATAGCTCTGACCATTAACCTGTCTCCACTGTGATTACCAAGTTTATTTCCATACTGTGGAATAAACAAGGCAAAAGAGTAATATCTCCATGGAGACAAGCAGGTGGCACACCCTCCACTAGATATGTTACTCAGTGTACCTTTAAGTTATGAGTGTTCACATTATGTTATTTTTTCAGTATAGGATTAGGCAGGACTTTTAAGGCCCTGTATCTGATTTTATTACTGTTAGTTAACTTTCTCCCACTCGCACTATGATAGAGAACTGTCTGGTACAGTCTGAGACAGCTGCATGATGGGACTTTTGGCTCTTTTATGGGATCTGAATCTTTTGGATCTGTTCGGAAAAAAAACTGGCTCTTTTGCTATTTATTTACATGACAGAAGCCAATGTGAGAACTCATTTTATCTCCTAACTAATCACAGAGAGAAACGACCAAGGCTGTCAGATTTGTTTAAAATGGTCCAAACTGAGAGTGGACGTGTGTTCCATTGAAATTATGCATAATCCAAATAAAACATTGCACAAAAATCAAAATAATAAACAACACTTTTATTGTGATGTCAAATACATTTTCTGTGCACAAAGCTCTCTGTCGTGTTGCCTGCTCTGCTTCTGCGCTGATTCTTGTGTTAGCTGCGTTAATCGGGATAAAAATGCATTTCAAAATCAGTAACAAAAAGATTCGCCTCTTTACAAACAAACGTCACATCACTAGTTGAAGCTATGGTTCTCATCCCACAACAGCTAAATGTTCAAACAGATTATTACATCATGTTTGCCTATCAAACACCTTCACTAGAATCATGTGGACAATTTCAGCCCGGGAATTGGTCTTGATCTCTACTGAACTAAAGGTAAAAGGAGCTGTTAACTTGAACACTACCACTACATGACATCACAAGGTGGATCAGAGCATTCTGAGCTTTGGAGATAGACACAATAATAATAAAGGATTACTCAAACATGTGTGAATGAAACAAAACACAACTTTGAGTATGTTTTTGATGAGGTAACAACTATAACATGGCTTACATCTCACAAGAGTCAATGTTGCCTGATGTAGGACCTTTAATCATTATAATTATCAAGTTCAAAATAACAAACTGCCTTCCATATATCTTGGATTTGGACATTATTATATTGCAAAGCATCTCAGCAGGGTCAATACAGATACTACTTTTACTTAATCCCACATTCTTGTAACTGTATATGAGCTGTATGTTTTGTCTTCAGCTCTATATAACAAAAACAAGACGCACTCCTAGCACTCCCCAAGGACCTCAAATACCCTTTCAATTTCCCATGAGCACTTGCTACAGCCACATCAATGCAAACTGGCACAAAGATGTCTGTTTTTCTATTGTACAACCCCAGTACAATGTTGCTATAAATACAATGGTAAATCAAAAACTTAATTGCAGTGTTACTAGAGGGAGAATGTGGAGTAAATTATACTTTAGGGCCACATCGAGTCTGTCAACGTGCACTTTAGATGAGAGCTGGAAAATGAAGCCTTTAATCAAGAAGAAATCTGCAGAGAGACAGTATGCGGGATTGTTATTATGTTAAGACAGAGTTAAAGTGCGCTCTGTAACTTTTCTGGTGAAGGGTGTAGGCGCTTGTCTCCATGGAGATGTTGTTGCTTTGCCTGGAGTGTTCCACATTATGGCATTAAACTTGAGTTGGAATAAAATGCTAAGCTAATCTGAGTTGAAAATACATTTTTGTATTAATACTTTGCAGCTGATGTCATCACTATTCCCTGGGGGTGACGATAACTGTAGGCTCTGCTCTGTCTGAACCTGTTACTCAAGTTGGACTTTAATCTGAGCTTGTATTTCTCACAGGCGACTGAAAATGTGTTGTTTAAATCTATTTTGTAATTTTTCTTGAGTTTTAGACTTTTTTGGCAGTGTTTGGTAATGTGTGCATTGTGTCACCATGGTAACTGATGAACATTTCACCATATATATACATATAGATCCTCCCCAGCCTGATGTCACTGCAAAGTATCAGTTGTAAAGTGTCTTTAAGTGTCCAAAAGTTGCAAGTAATAAGTTTGAATCATAATCATTATTATAAATTGGGTATAGCAGGCCTCATTAGTGAGTTTTTAACCCAATATAAGCAACTACAAATAAACAAATTTAAGTGATCTATTTCTTTCACATCACAAATTCATTCACAAAAGTAATCTAGATTTCTACCAGTCTGAAGCCATGGGAGAATGTAGCACCAGGTAGGGCATCTGATGTAAAAACCTATTCCAAACCACAATACACCCCTTTCCCAATACGATACAATGTGCTAAGGATCTTCCATTATACACTGAACAATAAGTACGTAGAAAGTACTGCGACATAACTGTGAGGGGATCATTTATTTTTGCTCCTTCCTGTGGATTTATGGAGGAATTTTGAGAGGTCAGCCTTGGATAATGAAAAGAGCATGTTGGTTATTCCAGTGAGCTGTGGCACCTGAACATGACATGAATTATTTGTGTGAGAAATCCCTGTTCTGTCAAAAGAACAGCAAATCCTACAAGAAAACACACTGTCAATGTTACACTGTCAATTCTCTATCCTGGGTCTCTCTGTGTATAAACATATAAACAAGCTAAATTATGTTATTGTCAATACATCATGATTCAATTTCCAATCTTCAATTTTTTATTTTTTTTTTTTTTTTATAGTTTTAGTAATGTATGAGTGTTATTTCTATTAGGAATTATGGGGGAGTTACAAATTTAGGTTTACATTTTTATGAAAATATTTTAAATCAAACAGAAACAGATTCAGTTTGTACATTTTCTAGTAGAGGGTCAGCCACCTGCTTGTCACTACGGATATGTTATGGCTTTGCTGAGATGTTCCACAGTATGGCATTAAAACATCGCTATCTCCATGGAGACAAGTAGGTGGTTACATAAATGCACCTTTCAAGACTTGTTATTATACCAGCGAGAGACTAACATTGTTCAAAATTAGGTTATGTGTAATGTATCTTTCCATATTTTTCTCATTGTAGGATAAAGAAATGGTTTTCATATATTTAGCCAAATATTTCTTAAATCAATAGCAACTGCATACTTGAATAGGCTTTCTATAAGATAAAAGCTAAGCAAGTGTAAAACTACATTCTAACTTGTACTGCAAAGTATCCAGTAGTACGTAATTAGTTAACTACCCTACCCAGGTTAGTTTTACCCTACTGATGTTGTGTTGTTGCAATAGTAATCCTGGCCATACCGGCTTGTCAAAGCCTGATCCCGTCAGATCTCAGAAGCTAAGCAAGGCCGGGCCTGGTTAGTACTTGGATGGGAGACCACTGGGAAAATCAGGTGCCACTGTGGGGCGCCAGTCAGAAAAAAAAAAGCTGTCGTTGTGTCCTTAGGCAAGGCACTTCACCCACATTGCCTAGTATGAAAGTGGAGTGTGCGTGAGTGATGGTGGTGGTCGGAGGGGCCGATGGCGCAGATTGGCAGCCTCGCTTCCGTCAGTCTGCCCCAGGGCAGCTGTGGCTACAGTAGTAGCTTACCATCACCAAGTGTGGAATGAATGAATAATGCCCTGTAAAGCGTCTCTGAGTGTCCTGAAAAGCGCTATATAAAAACTGATGCATTATTACCCCTGTTTGTGTATCCCCATTTGAAATTTCCTTCATCGTATTAAGTAAAACAAAGAGGCCAAAGTAAACAAACACAAGAATAGTGAGACTACAGACCTGATGGTAGTACAGGTGCAGGGGATGTGTCTGTACAGCTGTTGCAGTAGTTCAACAGTGTCTTTGATTGAGTGCAGTTCAAACAGAAAGCAGCTGAATCACCTCACACATAAAAGAGAGCCAACCATATCAAACTTTCCCATCTTTATCACAAGCACCTGAACACACCACAGTGTAATTCACCAGCGCTGTGCTGATCATGATATACAAACCATTACTGGTGTTATATTATGGGTCAGTTACTAAGATAAAGCACGTCCAACTACAGTAAATCTACGTACTAATAAGACTGGAACTCAAGTAAATGTTAACAAAATATCAAATAGAAAAATATGTTATATATGTCTTTAAATAGCAAGTACTTTCAAATTCTACTACTACTACCACTACTACCACTACTACTGCTATTACTGCTACTACTACTACTGCTAATACTACAACTACTAGGCATATTGTAAGTCTACTACTACTACTACTACTAATATAAAAAAGTATTTGGCTTTAAACAGTAGGTAAATATTTTCAAATTCTATAAACATAGCAACTGCTACTACAACTACTACTATTACAAGTTTCCACAACTACTACTACTACTACTACTACTACTACTACTACTAAAATACAATGGCAAATACTACTATAACTAATACTTACGCTTATTCAACAACGGTTATTAGACTTAGACAAACTTTATTGATCCACAAGGGAAATTACGTGGATACAGTAGCTCACTCCACGGTGGTTGGTCTCTCTCACCCTCATCCAGCTCGGGCCCTCTACCAGAGGCCTGGGAGCTTGAGAGTTCTGTTCCTAGTACTGCACTTTTCTGGACTGAGATGGACTGGACTGAGATATATATATATATACACACACACACACATCACTATCTTCTGTATAGGGATTGAATATTATGGACTCAGTTCTCATGCAGACACACAGACATGGATTGATGTTTTGTATGTTGTTGCTCCTCAGGGCTGTGTTTGGGACAGAAGAGACGAGAGAGGGTGTCTCTATGAGGGGACAAGACGAATGGACCAGAGACACAGGACACAAAGAGGAGCCACAGAGAGAGACTGGAGCTGTAAAATGAAACCAAATAACTCCTGTGTTCATGAAGATTGTTAAAGGGCCCATATTACACTAGTTTATGATCCAATGTTATGTTGTTTCCTCATCAAAAACATACCCAGAGTTGTGTTTTGTTTCATTCACACATGTTTAAACCCTGCATATTTAGCTCTTGTGATGTCATGTGGTAATACAGGAGGTGCTCCACTATGTTTTTAAACTTCAAACACCTTCACTAAAATCATCTGGATAATTTCATCCCTGGAATTGCCAATCTCTACTGCACAAAAGGTGAAAGGAAGCTGTTAACTACAGCTTCATGACAAGGTGACAAGGTGGAACAGATTTGTATATATATAATGTTGATGTCGTCACGGCTTTTTACAGAATATCTATTTCTCTGTTCTATCATTATCACCAACACTTCCACAGCCTTTAAGTGCAGTAGTGGTTGTCATAGTTACAGACACTTGGACTTTTCCCGACAAAGACGATTCTGAGTTTTGCTGACTTTAAATGCAATAAATCTGCTTTTTATATCTTGCATTCAAATCAGTACTATTGCATTACAAAAAACAAGCATCTACTGAGTACTTAAAAGTGTTCGGGGTTTGAGTTGTTGCGTTTTAGATTTTTCCACAAAGACAAAGATACCCATTACTAAACACATTATATTGATTTATAATGAGTTTAACTGTAAGGGTCTTTCTGTGATTTCTTCCACAGATTAAAGACTGAAATACAATATGGGCAATTTGTACTTCTAATGACGTTTTTACTGTTTTGGTGAAGTCCTTTCTAGACTAGCGAGACAGTAGATTTTTGAACAATTTTGTATAACTTTATAACTTAAAGTTGCATGTATCTTTTTGTTTGTGGGTCCGTCACCTGCTTGTTTCTATGGATATGTCATTGCTCTGCCTGGAATGTTCCAAAGTATGACATTAAACAGCTCTACCTTACATTTATTCAATTACAGACAGGGTTACTGCTCAAAAATTCCTATCTCTGACCTATAAGATGGTCTGGTTTGGCCTCCATGAAGATAGAAAGGTTTAATACCATACTGTGAAACATTCCAGACAAAGCAATATCTTAAAGTTACATAATGCACCTTTAATTTGCGTAATCATAGCAACAGATCATTCAATATGATTTGGTCAAGTCATACTACTGTCCAATTTCCTGATCCGAAATTTTACAGGGAGCAAAAACCAAGACCAAAGACAAAGATACCAATTAAATAAAACGCAGTACCCTTACAGTTCAAAATCACAGAATAAGATAAAAGTTTGCCAGGAATGAAATCGGAAAACTTCGGTTGGAATTCTATCTGGTTTATGACAGATTCATTTACATTATTACGAGTGTCTGGAGATAGGATGTAGTGGTCAGACTGGCAGGAGCTTTGACCCACTGACTGTTCAAGAGCTGCCAACTCCTCACCACATTCAAAAGCCCTGTGTATCCACTTTATACGTGTACTGACTTTGACCTGGTTTCTTGCAGCAAGTCTTCATATAAAACTGACTGGGTTGCATAAAATTAAATGGGTATAATCCGGGGCTAAACTAGGATAAACTAACACTAAATGTCATGGATCTAAAGACGTTTTTACTGCTTTGATGTAGTCCTTTAGCAATACAGTAGATCAATAGGACAACTTTATATAACTTTATAATTTAAAGGTCTAATATTACGCAAAATGTACTCTTGTGAACTTTAGCCATGTTATAATGTTGTTACCTCCTCCAAAACGTACCTAGAGTTGAGTTGAGTTTTGTTTCATTCACACATGTTTGAGTAATCCTTTATTGTTAGTCTGTCTACATCTCTAAAGCTCCAAATGTTTTGTTCCATCTTGCAATTTTCTGAAGCAGTAGTTTTTAAGTTAACAGCTACATTTTACTTTTAGTTCAGTAGAGATCAGCAATTCCAGGGCTGAAATCAATCATCCAAATAATTCTAGTGAAAGTGTATGGAGTTTAAAAACACACTGGAGCACTTCCTGTATTACCATGTGACATCACAAGGTGGAACAAAGTGTTTTCTGTTTGAGAGAAGAACTCAGGCTAAATAAAAACAATACAATAAATAATACAATTAAATGGGTATAATCTAGGTCTAAACCAGGATAAACTAACACTAAACGACATGGATCGAAGAAGGAATAAATCAGGATTAACTGGATTAACATTAAGAAATCCTAATCTGGACCAGGACTACACAAGGACTATGGCTGTCAGGAGAACACATTTTGAAGTTCAATATATTGCTGTAAAGTAAATATAGATGATAAACAATAATACTGAAACAAATGTATGCCCCTGGGATAAAAATCCAAGAACAGACTTAAACCACAAAAAGTATTCTAAATCTACAATATTGTTAAAGGTGCATCTAAGATATATAGAACAATAAGTCCATATAGTAATTATAGTGACAGGCCTCACAAGGACTAAACCTGGACTAAAACAGGAGTTCTAACATATCAGAACTGAAGCTTTACAAGGTCTACAGTTTGCCTAAAACAGTGCTAGAAAGCGCCTTTTACTTCAACTGAAATACCAACATACAAACATAAAACTGCCTAAAAGGTGCACTACGTAACTTTTCTGGTGCAGTAGCGAAGGGTCTTACGGTTCTTTTATGGGATCCAAAGCTTTCACTGTTTATTTATGTGACAGAAGCCAATGTGAAAACTCATTTTACAACAATCTTATCACAGAGAGAAATGACCAAGGCTCAGATTTGTTTAAAATGGTCCAAACTGAGAGTGGACATGTGCTTGCCTTTTGAAATTATGCATATTCTAAATAAAACACAGTACTACAAAAATAATAATTATACAGCTCACTGCCACATCTGTTTTTTGTGCACAAAGCTCTCACTCATGTTGCCTACTCTGCTTCTGCTGATTTTTTTGTTGGTTCAGTGTTAATCAGGATAAAAATGCATAAACATTTTGAAGGAAAAAAATTTGGTTCTTTTAAAAAAATTAGATCTGGTTTCACGTTAAAGGGGTGTTGTGTAACTTGTCCGGTGGAGGGTCCGTCACCTGCTTGTCTTCATGGAGATGTGCCTAGAATGTTCCACAGTATGGCTATAAACTTAAGAATCTCCATGGAGACTTGCTAGCCAAATTACTGGTTAGATTTGTGTCGAGGCATTTGCAGGTTTCAGCTTTCTACTTATATGCAACATTTTAGGAAATTTCCCCATTCAAAAAGTATAATTTTCTTTTAAATTGTTAATCGCTATGACAACAATCCTTAACGACTTAAATAAAGAACATTTTACTTTATTTGAGGAGTAGCAAAACATATTTTCATATTTTAAGTACAAAAACTCTTCTTCCACTGGTACATCATTTTATTGTCAAATGAAATTGATTGAAATCATGACGAAACTTTCTTAACTCAAGTCATTTTAACTAGATTTCGTTAGATTTTTAGTTTTTGCAGTGTAGCATAGACATATCCATGATCTGCAAAAACTAAAATCTCGTAACATTCACGTAGTAGTCATAGTACAGTAGTAGTAATTCTCCAGCCACACTCTTTCTAGTCTAGTAGCTGTGACCCTATTTCTTTGTGGAGTGATTACTGAGTTACTGTATCCTCTGTGGGAGTGACAGCATAATCAAAGACCAGGACTCCCTCTTGGCCCATGTTTATTGACCGAGATAACGATGACCGCCATGGTTGTCTCCACGCCAACCTACTTCCTGCTTCCACCACGCGAGGAAGAGGAGGAGGACTGCACTTAAGCCTTGGCAGTGTCAGGGTAGATCCTCTCGTGCCAATAAAACTCCTTCACTGGATTAAATAGATTTGGCACAAACTTGTAGGTCAGATCAGCTTCCCTGTTTTCCCAAGGGAATTTCCAGTCCTGTTTTTACACTTTAATGCAGTTTTTAAAGAAGCTGTATTATGGTTTGATTCATATTTTAAAACAAAACTGGGTCACAGTAAAAGTAATCTATATTTTATAACTCTAAAAGAAAATGTGATGCAAATGCTAGTATCTGTCACTGGTGCAATGTAGAAATAAGTGAGGAAGACTGAACTTTATCTGTTTTGCTTTTTAACAGAAAGCACTGTACTTTTTGAATAAGAGCTTTAAAAATAACAGTGATGGAAGTGGGTATAGATGAAGTATATTAATGGTCCATCATACTAATATAAGATTTAAAAATCTATAGCAAGGCCTAAAAAATAAAAAATAATATTAAGTTGAAGTAAAGTTCACAAATAAAAGTTTTACTTTTGGAAAACTGATAACAAAATGGATTTATTTGGAACATAAAATAATTAGATGCATGATATACACATTTTTAGCTTAACTGTTGTATTTTGAACTCACTAATCTGTTTAACAGACAATGTACACATCTTAGAAAAAAATACTGATGCCACATACTGGCAAAAAATTAAATATCGGACCAATACCGATATCTGGGGAATTCCTACATCACTAATATTACCAACTATATACAAGGAGATATAGGAGAGCAGGCTTGTTGATTGTCGGCCGGCACTTCCTGGAGTGGGAGGAGTTATGAAGAGGGGCGGAGTTGAACAAGGTGCTTAGACCTCACAGCAACTCGGTGCGAGAGAATACAGCATAACAAAGCGCAATTCCAGATATATTTTAATAAGAAAACATCACAATCTCAATGCATTAAAAATAATAAATCTTTACTCTTTTTCCCATTGCTGCACATATTATTTCTGTGGTGAAGTCGGCTACAAACGTTCAAATTATTCAGTTTTTCAATCTTAACTTTTTCATTTCTCAGTTTCATATGTTTCATATATTGTCATCCGCTGCTCTGAGTTTGTGGTTGTGCAGTGAGACACATGGTCTAGCCACACTGGGCGATAAAAGCAGCCTTCAGCCTGTGGAGTTTAGTGAGTCTGTCTGTAAGAAGCAGGACCCTGAATTATGCATTGGACCTATTTATTTTCAAAGGAGCTCTGCCACAGAGAATTAGCGGATAGGACATAATAATCATGCCAACTGCAATACCAAAGGGCAACGTCTTCAAGGTAAAATATGCCATAAAAAACAGTTGTCCAATATGTTAGGAAAAGAAATATCTGTATTATATGTTGGGAATTACGCTGGAAATGTCAAGTCAAGTTACACACTCCTGGTGGACTGTATGTAGAATAGTAAAGGTGCACTGTGTAACTTTCCAGGTGGAGGGTTCGTCACCATGGACATGCTGTTGCTTTGCCTAGATTTTTTCACAGTATGATATTAAACTTAATCTGTTTCCATGGAGACATGCAACAAGCCAATTTACAGGTCTGATTTGTGGAGAAGTGGGCCCACTTATAGTAGAAAGCATAGTTTTATTGTAAAAAAAAAAAAAAAACCACCTATAAATAAATCATAAGCAAGTTTAATACTATACTGTGGTACATTCCAGCGAAAGCATATCCAGGTGCTGGACTCGTACCAAAAAAATTACAAACTAAAATGTTTGTATTAAAAAGAAGTTATAAAAAAAAATCATAACTTAATAAACCTCAGTTCTGAATTTCAACATAACTTGCATGACAAGTTTTGAAAATTCAGTAGTTGCAAGGTAGTGGATTCAATTCCCAGTCCAACCACCAATTGAAACTAAAAATGCACCGATCCAGCTGTTTCAGTTCCAATACGATACTATAGCTTTAGTATATGCCAATACATGATATACATCGATATAGTGCAGAGACTGAAAAAAAAAAATATTTATTTCCTTTAATCTAAACCAAAATAAGACAAAACTGATCCAAACGTGTCATGCTGCTGTTATTTATCTCTCAATTACAGAATAACTTTGTATAAATAAAAAATTCAAGCATTAAGAGACTTTCTTGGCCGGCTACATGTCCTCTCCATGTTACAGTAGTTTTTTTCTCACAATATAGAAAAAAATCCTGTACAATAGATGCTCTGGTGACAGTAGTTTCAAATTTCAAGTGAATGTACATGAGAAGAGATGTTTCCTGATTGTGTGTCTCTAGGGTGCATACTTAGTCCTGGTTTGAGTCCTGTTTAGTCCTGATATAGTCCTGGTTTAGTCCTGGTCTTGTGGAGCTTTAGGTTCAGGATTAGTCCTAATTTAGTGTCAGTTTTATGTGCAGTCTGTGAACGCACCCTAAGCTGATTGTCCATTGTCCGATGCCCACAGAGAAAGGTCAAACACATTGTGAACTGTACAGGCAGAATTGGAGGATGTGTTCAAGAACAGTTTTTCCTATGGGGACAATAAAGCCCTGATTTGATTCAAAGTCACAGTCACAAAACAATGCAACAGATACAGATACAGATACTGATTGAGTATCCCATTACTTCACTACTGCTAGAAATACTGACGTAACAAGTCAACATCAACACATTTTTTTCAGAGAGATGTTATTGTTCTGTCTGAAATATTCCCACTATGGCATTAGATTTCTCCATCTGCATATATATTAAAGGACAAAGTTTTATTGTTCAAAGAATAAACTTGAAAACGATGCGTTGTGAGCACAATCGCTTCTCCACAGATCTGACATGTAAATTGGCCTATTGACATCACCTGCTCGTCTCCATGGAGTTAGATACGTTTAATGCCATATTGTGAAAGATTTTAGAAGAAGCAATAACATCTCATCCCCATGGAAACAAGCAGGTAGGATACACAAATATAAGTTACACAATGCACCTTTAAATTCTAGCTGCTTTCTTCCATGTTTTGCCACATTCAAATTGGATGTTTATAGCCTACAAATAACCACCAAACCACAATCTTTTATTTTATTTGAAAGTGTTTTTTTCTCTGGTAATGCAATACAGACGTCTCTTCTGGACTCACAGTGTAACAAGTCCGAGAATAATGAAAAGAGCAGCCCACCAAAGCAACATAAAACCAACTGCTATAAATGTATTTTTAGCACCACTGCAATGACTATGAATGGTGGTGTGAGCTAAAACCAGCTCTTTTTTTCCTACTCTCTTTCTGTCCATCAGGCTGAGCTAACTGGAGGAATGCCTGCGTCACCGTGCACAGATGTGTGTGTGTGTGTGTGTGTGTGTATGTGTGCATGCGTGTGTACAGGACAAAGGCTTCCACTGTGGACAACACAATAACACAATAAAGCAGTGAATGGAGCCCATTAACTCATCGCTCGCAAACACACACACATTTCAGAGAGATACAATTCACAGTCAGGCATTGTCAACAAAATCAGAGAGCTTCAAGGCAACCAAGAAATGTTGGATTGTTAAATGGGTGGTGAATGAAATTATGGCAGAAAATGAAAAGTTCAATGGAAAAAAAAGATATCTCCGTTTTGAAAATCTTCTTGTTGACATGTTCTACAGATATTATCAATGACAAAAATGTACAGTGGATTTTATCAAGGAGGGATGGAATATTGTTTAAACTGTAGTAAAATACAGTTAGCTTTTGAAAATCCACACATAGAGTAAACTGTAAGCCTAAGATCATTTTTTAGAACACTTTTCTGTTTTTTCAAATGAACTCTTCAAATATACTGCAAAACAACTCGTGCACTATGTAACTTTACTAGTTACATAGGCTATAACTGCCTTTTGCCTTGCCTGGAATGTTCCAGAGTATGGCATTGAAGGTTTATCTTATCTTACTTGTCTATCTCCAATGAGAATCAGGTGACAGGTCAGATCTGTGGAGAGGTGATGGTGCTCAGAAACAATGCATGTTTTCAAGGTGTTTTTGAGCAGTAAAATCACTGCCATATTGTGGAACATTCGAGGCAAGGCAATGACATCTCCATGGAGACATAAGGCGCGGTGAAGACTTCACAAAGTTACATAGTGCACCTTTATAGCTTTCAAAGTTTAGTCCTGGTTTAGTCTCTGTTTAGTTCTATAGTTTAGGCCTGGTTTAGACTCATTTAAAAAAGACCTACATAGTTCAAAATCTGGTACCTTGTTTTGGTCCAGGTTGAGTTCTGGTAGAGACTGTTCTTCTCTGTTTTGAGATCTGATCTAATCCTGGCTCATACCTGGTTTTGTCCTGTTTTGTTCTGGCATTAATTTATTTTTAGTCCTGGTTTGGGCCTAAAATTTCGCAACACAATCACATAAATCAAACCAACTTTGTTTCCTTGCTTGCAGTATCCCCCAATTACATCACAACCAGATTATCTCATGTTTTTCTAATGTTATTCAACCCTTAACCACAACCACAAAGGATCCTGTCAGGGAGCAGCTAAGCATGATGGGAGATCTGTGAATCAAAGTGACTCTTCATCCCTAATCTTGCAGGTCTTCCTCCTCGTTCCCAGGCTGGATCAGATCAGAGGGGGTCTTGGGGGGGCCGAGTACCTCCCACAGACCAGTGTATGAATTGTCCCATTGTAACTTAACAGGAGCTCAGCACTGTAGCCTTCTGGTCCCAGACTCTGCCCGGGCTGTATTTTGGAAACTGCAGTCCCAACACATGTTTACCATAGAAATACATCGAAATAAAGCTGGAAAATTGCAAGATTAATCAGAATAAAATCATAATTACAAGTTGAAGTTAGATAATTGCAAAGACTGTAATTATTTAAAGGTCCTCTATTATGCAAAAACTGACTCTTGTGAGCTTTCAGCTACGTTATAATGCTGTTGCCTCATCAAAAACATACCTAGAGTTGTGTTTTGTCTCATTCACATGTTTGAGTAACCCTTTATTATTAGTCTGTTTACATCTCCAAAGCTCAAAATGCTCTGTTCCACCTTGTGATGTAGTGTAGTGATAGTTTTCACGTTAGCAGCTACCTTTTACTTTTAGTTCAGTAGAGATTGGCAATTCCAGGGCTGAAATTATCCAAATGATTCTAGTGAAGGTGTGTGGAGTTTAAAAACACAGTGGAGCACTTCCTATATCACCACACAACATCACAAGGTGGAACAGAGTCTAATCCTGCATGTTTAGGCTGGAACTCGGCCTAAAGATTCAGGATTAAATAAAAATGTCAGTGTCAAAAATATTCATAGCCAGAGTGTGTACAAGGTGAGATTTGCATAGGAATTGCATTTTAGGTGACTGATGATGCTACAATGTTTTTGACAACAATAATAAATCATACAATCTTCAATGGGAAGTTAATATAACCCTGCATTTCTATTTTGTATTTTGAGAAACCAATTTAGGTAATAATACATGATCTGGTTGCTTATGGTGCTCTAGGTAAGGCACCCTGCATTTTAGGACATAATGTTTATTGTTTTAAAGTATTTCTGAGCAATAAAAACACCTGTAATTGAATAAATGAAAAATAGCGATGTTCAATGGCATACTGTTCCTGGCAAAGTACTACAGTTTTCACAGAGACAAGCGGGGGACAGACCCTTCACCAGAAAAGTGAGCTTTTAACAACAATCATTTATCAGCATACAAAGGATTAATATTACTAATCACTGAGTGCACTTACATAAACAAAATATTCTCTATCTGCAAAATTAATCATTCTATTCCAAATTTCAATATTGTTTTGTTTCCTTGAAAATAGTTAAGACAGAACACTTCACCTTGGCCTGCTGTCAACAACTGCAAATTAAAAACAGAAGAATTTGTATACTTAAAGGGTCCATATTACACTATTTTCTGATGTATGTTATGTTTCGTCATCAAAAACATACCTCAAGTTGTGCTTAAAGTTCACAAGAGTCAATTTAGCTAAATATAGGACTTTTAAAAATAATTTTTACAGTTAATATTATTCCAGACAAAATTTACCACAAAAATCATTACTGAACGCACCATTAGAGACTGCCTTATGACTTTACAGCTTGAATTTCTTGCAGTTTGATTAATGACTGGGTTCAATTTATAGACACCAAATCCCAGCTCTACAGCATATCACCCAAGATGTAATAACAGCAGTGATAAGTACAGCACTAAGTTACTGTGAGATTTATGGGGCTCTTACAGTCTATATTTGACCGCTCACTGTAATCTCTCCATTCTCCAATAGTCTACCCACAAACCACAACTAACAATGGCAACAGGTGAACAATGTCCTCACACAAAGAATACTCAAGTTACGGAAAAGTTTTTAGTCCTGGATTAGTCTTGGTTTAGTCCAGGTTTAGTTCTGAATCATTAATCCCAGTGTGTATCTCTATATTGCTGACTGGTTAAATCCTGGTTTAGAACTGTTGAAGTCCTAGTTACAATTTGGTGTACAAAACCTGTTTAAGATCTTTAGTTCTGGTGCAGAGTCCTGGTCTTAGTTTAAACCTGGTTTAGTCCTGGTAAAGTCCTATTTACAATTTGGTTTATAAGATCTTTGTTCTGGTGCAGTCTTCGTCTTGGTTTTAACTTGGTTTGGTCTTGTTTCAATGTGTTTTGGTTAGACCGTTGTAATCCTGGTTTAATCTTGACTCTTTAAGACTTTGCTGAGGTTTCAAAATAGTTTAATCCTGGTTTAGTCAAGACCTGATTTAGCCTTAGTTTAAACCTGGTTTAGTCCTGGTAAAGTCCTATTTACAATTTGGTTTATAAGATCTTTGTTCTGGTGCAGTCTTCGTCTTGGTTTTAACTTGGTTTGGTCTTGTTTCAATGTGTTTTGAGTAGACCATTGTAATCCTGGTTTAATCTTGACTCTTTAAGACTTTGCTGAGGTTTCAAAATAGTTTAATCCTGGTTTAGTCAAGACCTGATTTAGCCTTAGTTTAGACCTGGTTTACAGTCTGCTAATTTCTTGTTTCTTCTTGTGGTTTAGTTCTTTTTTCCAGCTTTTCTGACATTTTGATTTACTAATTGTCTTTAGGCATGTGTTTTAGAACCTGCATAGTCCAGACAACAATCACGATTATGAAATTACAAGTTATTTTAAGAGTCAACTAGTCAGGATTAGCAGATTAATTGCTGCAGCCCTATTATAAATATACCAATTACACACATATCTAACCTGGGCACCTCATTGGCAAAAGCAGTAACGACTCCATAGAGCAGAGTCAGGCAGTAACTGTAACCCCTGAGTCCTGAGAGCCCTCCCCCCAGCACACTTCTCACTATCACACTCACACTTTCCCTGTCACGTCTTCATTTTTAGCAGCCAGCCGCGCTACATGCAATATGATGCCCTCCCACACACACTCAAAGCATGCTGGGAAATGTGAATGACAGGGTCCCTAAAAGTGCCATGGAGTCACTAAATACAATGGCTCCTCTTGTAGTAGCAGTGACTAATTGGACTGCTACTGGACAGATTGACGAGCATTGGTGTGAAGTAACTAGATCTTTTCACTGCAGTAATGGACACTTTGGGAGTATACGATTATATGTACGCAGTAAGTATGAAGTGTTTGTACCCTAGTAGCAAGTAGCTGTAGTACCAATAGTTGAAATAAGGTAGTAGTAGCTTAATAGTAGTTGTAGTAGTTTCAGAAGCAGTAATGGGATAGTGGGAATAGTAATTAGCAGTGGTGGAATGTAACAATGTAAAAGTATACATTTTAGGTACTTTACTTAAAGGTTCACTGTGTAACTTTTCTGGTGGAGGGTCTGTCAAAAGCTTCTCCATGGAGATGTTATTACTTTGTCTGGAATGTTTCAGAGTATGGCATTAAACCTTTCTATCTTCATGGAGACCAAACCAGACCAAATTACAGGTCAGACCTGTGGAGAGGCGACCCGCTCAATCAGAATACCTGTTTTTCTAGGAATTTTTGACCACCTGTAATTGAACAAATGTAAGGTAGAGCTGTTTAATGTCATACTGTGGAACATTCCAGGCAGAGCAATGACATATCCATAGAAACAAGCAGGTGACGGACCCCCAACCGAAAAGTTACAGAAAGCACCTTTTAAAATTGTATTAAGTATCTGTACTTTATAATACACACAATTTTGAACTGGACTGAAAAGTAAAAGTAATTTTATGATAGTTTTAGACCTGCAGAAATGGCTGCGGGTTTATTTTTAACATGTTCATAGTTTGAGAAAACAACAAAAATACACAAATTTAAAAAAACTCTTTCTACTCTAAAAAACTCTCTAGCTATTCAGTTGTTTCTGTTTAACAAAATTCAGCACAAATCTGTATCAAAATTACTACATTTGAAGCTTTATTAGATCTCGAAATCTGCGCAAAAGTACATTTTTAAATAGGAACTTCAATACTTTAATTGAAGTAGATTTTACATGTGATACTTTTACTTGAGAATTTTTTGCTCCAGTATCTGTACTTATTAAAATATATTTTAACTGGCGTAATGGCCACTTTGGCAGTATATGTACATATGTATATGTATATGTATATGTATATGTATATGTATATGTATATGTATATGCACGCAGCTAAAAGTATGAAGTGTTGGTTAGTATCTGTAGTGCCAGTAGTTGAAATAAGGTTGCTTTATTTACTTATTTATTTGCTCGGGACAGTGCATATTCATGAGCATCTGTAATTACAGTGTACATATGTCAGATTATAGCAAAAATGCAAATTTCCATCTGTTGTCCCTTGGCAGGTGACACAGAAAACAATACAAAATACAAAACATTTACAAACATTACACAAAACAGTAAAATAGTAGTTCTAGCAATAATAGAAGCATTAGTAATGGTAATGGTAGTAGTAGTAGTAATTAGTAGTTGCTTAAGGACAGTAGTAGTAGTAGTAGTAACAGTAAATCCAGTAGTATTGGTTGAAGTAGTCTTAGAAGAAAGACGCAGTAGTCTTTCCAAAAGGTTTATACTAAGACAAAGGTAGCACAAGTGATCCATATTTGAATCATTTTATTTAACTTCATGTTTTGATGTATAAATGTCACTTCTAGCCTACGCTGACTGAAAAAGCACTGTTTACAGAATAAATATAGGTGCTTCTATGAGTTTAATATACTATGGGTAGTTCACCATAGTCTTCTCTAATGGGAAACACTGATAGAAGTTAAAGTTTAACACTAAATATTTCTGTGTTTAGGTTAGGTAAAGGTTTATTCTAAGTATAAAGCATAAAAATATAATAACATATAAAAGTATAAAGGCTAACAGAAGCTTTTAAGTGTGTTTCTCCCAGACTGCTGTTACAGCCACAATATACTCATATGCATAAATTACCCTTAATGTGGCTTTAAGAGTACGTGGTCTGGTACAGTACAATCCTGGCCTGATTACAAGACTCACCACGCCTCTGTAACAGCTCCAACTGCACACCGCTGACGTAAACCTTAACTTCACATGAAAAATAAGCTCAAACAAGACTTAATTAAACTACTGTGGATGCAATCAGTGTCCCCTTTCAAACACTTGAGTTATACTGCACCTTGGAAGGAAATGTGGAGAAACCTGCCATGACAAAAGACACCCGTCTTTAATTTATAAAATTACTAAATAAAATTCCTTGGAAATTACGTGTCCATTTCCAAGGAATTTTATTTAGTAATTTTATAAATGAGCAGTTTTTTTACCCAAGTATGTTTTATGTCTTTTTGTAAAATATATTTGGATTGTGGTAGTAGAAGCAGTAGCAGCAGAGGTTTAATAATGTAAGTGGAATTATAGTATTGTAGGTACAGTTTATGTATTTGCGAATTTGAGCAAAATTGGTCTTACCCCAGTACAGATATATTGTATAAGCAGCTCTTGGGGTCAAAATAGGTTCACTGTGTACTGTCTGGATCGAATTATGAAGGTTTATATTGTCTGAAAATCAGAAAGCATATGTTGGCATGCTAGTTGTTGTTAGCTTTACCATGACAACAAAACTCTGCTTCTGAAATTTGGAGTGAAAAGCGCTTATAAAGTTATCGCTGTGAATAATTAGGATGCTTTTTTAAGAGAGTAAAAATAAGATACAGTGTTATTAACTGAAACTGCTGTACTTCTGTTTTCTTTCTTTCTTTTTTACCTCGGTATAGATAGGGACATGAGATAATGAGAACAATATTGAGCTTGAGTTCAGATTTTTACTCTGCAAATTCAATGACTCAAGTTTCCTGAGTACTGCTTTTTCCATGGTATTTTGTTGCACTTGAAGGTCCTATATCATGCAGAATTGACCCTTGCAAGCTTTAAACCAGTCCACATGTGTTTTGTGGATATGGAGAAGGCATTTGACCGTGTCCCTCGTGGGGTCCTGTGGGGCATGCCCTGGGAGTATGGGGTCCGGGGCTCTTCGCTAAGGGCTGTCCAGTCCCTGTATAACCAGAGTAGGAACTGTGTTCGCATTGCCGGCAGTAAGTCAGACCTGTTTCCGAGGCATGTTGGACTCTGCCAGGGCTGCCCTTTGTCACCTGTTCTGTTCATTGTATTTATGGACAGAATTTCTAGGTGCAGTCAGGGGCAGTCAGGGATCCGGTTTGGGGACCACAAGATCTCATCTCTGCTGTTTGCAGATGATGTTGTCCTGATGGCTTCATCGGACCGGGACCTCCATCATGCACTGGGGGGGTTTGCAGCCAAGTGTAAAGCGGCTGGGATGCCCCTCCAAATCCAAGGCCATGGTTCTCGATCGGAAAAAGGTGGCTTGCCCTCTCCGGGTGGGTGGAGAGTCCTTGCCTCAAGTGGAGGAGTTCAAGTATCTTGAGGTCTTGTTCACGAGTGAAGGGAGGACGGAGCGTCAGACTGACAGGCAGATCGGTGCAGCATCGGCAGTGACGTGTTTGCTGCATCAACTGAAAGGACAAGATCGCGGATACAAGCAGCCAAAATGAGTTTCCTCCACAGAGTGGCTTGGCGCTCTCTTAGAGATAGGGTGAGGAGCTCAGTCACATGGGAGGAGCTCGGAGTAGAGCCGCTGCTCCTCCACGTCAAGAGGACCCAGCTGAGATGGCTCGGGCATCTGTTCCGGATGCCTCTTGGACGCCTCCCTCGGGAGGTGTTCCGGGCATGTCCCACAGGAGGAGGCCCCGGGGAAGACCCTATGACACTATGTCTCTCAGCTGGCCTGGGAACACCTTGGGGTCTCCCCGGAGGAGCTGGAGAAAGTGTCCAGGGTGAAGGAAGTTGGGGAGCCCCTGCTTAGACTGTTGCCCCCGCAACCCGGCCCCCGGATAAGCAGAAGAAAATGGATGGATGGACAGAACGTTGTTACCTCCTCAAAAACATTCTTTCACACATATTTGAGTAATTCTGGATTATTGGTCTGTCTACATCTCCAAACCTCAAAATGCTCTGATCCACCTTGTGATGTCATGAAGCTGTAGTTTTAAAATTAACAGCTACCTTTTACCTTTTGTTCCGTAGAGATTGGCAACTCCAGGTCTGAAATCATGCAAATGATTCTAGAGAAGTGTATGGAGTTTAAAAACACAGAGGAGCACTTCTGTGTTACCACATGACATCAGTGTTTTCTAGTATGTTTATGATGAGGAAACAACACAGATGAGAAAATAGCCTAATATGGTCCCTTTAAATCCAAAAACATGTTGTGATGTCTGAGTCGACAGTTTCTGAGTCACTAATCTATTCTACAACCACCTTCCCAAAAGCTGTCCTATTACCACAGCAATGACTCCTCTACGGGGCACTCCCTTATGAGGTTGCCCTGGGATATTGTTACCGGCACTGGCTCCCCTCACCTCTGTGCGAAATGAATAAAGCCAGATTATTATCATTATAACTCATGCACACCCAAGGGCCATATTCACAGACTTGGAGAAAATAGAATACATTTTAGTTAGCTGAATTTAGAAGTGATTTGAATCCAATTTGAGATCCATATACTAGGAGCTTTGTTTTAGGGTTGTGCAAAGTATTGAAAATCAGATACTAGCATCGAAACTAGATACTCATTTTGAGCAGGTAGCAATACTAAAAAAGTCACATTCACAGGACAGAAGTGAACCTTTCCTGAATAGCTTTAGAATGATCTATCATTGTATCAGAACAAATATAAGCACATAGACTAGTATACGCCCATGGACAACTATGGAACTATGATAATATAAAAGACAGTACTATGATTTAATGCTGAAAATGACAGTCTAGTGTCTAAAGAAAGACTGCTGTTTTTTATTATCAGTGTGCACAATATCAGAATCTCTATTCCTTAGTATTGAAATCAAGTTTGAAGTGTGGGGGTCGCCTCTCCACAGATCTGACCTGTAACTTGGTCTGGTTTGGTCTCCATGAAGATAGAAAGGTTTAATACCATACTGTAAATCATTCCAGATGAAGCAATCACATCTCTATGGAGAAAAGCATTTGACGGACCCTCCACCAAAAAAGTTACAGAAAGCACCTTTAAAAATCCCCAAGAGTTCAAACAGAAATCAAATGTGGATCTTGTGCCTAAATAAGTCTAGCACCAATAATACTCAAAACCTAATCAGTGTTCTGAATTTCTTTATTTTTGACAAATTTTTATGTGCTAAAAATATGCACCTGTGAGAAAAGTCTATAAAGAATGATAAGAAAACCGTAGCTCCATCGCCCACATATTCACCCACCCACATATTGTCCATTTGGTCCAAGAAGCAAGCAGGAAATTATCATTCAACTTAACATTTGAAGACGTGACTGATCTGGTGAGACAAAAAATCTGAAAACTAAAAACTTGAATTATAATGTGAACAGTTCATAAGACTTTCTCAGAACAAAAATGGATTAAATTAAAAAACAATATCTATTCAGTGTTTCCCGCAGAAAACTGGTTAGTCAAGGTGATGGGGGTGCAAGTGTGAAAATAAAATGTCTTTTTAAAAGAGTTTTTTGACTCAGACTTGGTATAATGATGGTATAATAAGTAAATGCTTGGACTATATTCATTTTAAAGACCACCACCAAGGCGCTGACCCTACCTCACAAAGATGCAGTGCACGACCAGGTCTGGACTTTAAAGGTGCACTGTGTAACGTGTCTAGTGAAGGGTCCGTCATCTGCTTGTCTCCATGGAGATGTGCCTAGAATGTTCCAAAGTATGGCCATAAACTTGAGAATCTCCATGGAGACTTGCAAGACAAATTAGATTAGATTTGTGGAGAGCTTAATTTAATACCATACTGTAGACAATTTAAACCAAAGCATTAACATCTCCTTGGAGACAAACAGGTTGCAGGCCCCCTCCAGAAAAGTTACACAGTGCACCTTTAAGTTATAATACAGTAATAGTTATAATGGCGTTATGTATTTGAACTAGGGTTGTCAAAAGTGTAGAAAATCAGATACTGATCAATAGTAAAACTGGTATCGAAACTAGATACTCATTTGAGCAGGTATCGATACTAAAAAAGTCACATTCAAAGGTCAGAAATGAACCTTTCCTGAATGTCTTTAGAATGATCTTGAGCTGTATCAGAACAAGTATAAGAGCACATAAACTAGTATACGCCCATGGACCACTATGGAATTTACCTGGACGACTGATTACACAGATATAAGGCCTTTCTAAAAAAAGATAACCAACTTTCTCATGAATTTTCTAACAAACAAAGCAGCCTATATCTTTAAATATTCTAGTTGAAATCTAGAAATTTTATCTTTCTCAGTAATTTGATAAAGGACAAAAGTTATGTCAGTCTGACTTTGAAAACAGCACGGCCTTTTGTGCCAAAAAAAAAGTCAAAAATAGTAAAAAAAAAAAAAAAGAAGGGGGGTAGAGTTAATAACAATTCTGTCAGTTAGAGTCAATTACATTCACAGTCCATTCACAGAGCTTCATGTCAGGAGAAGGCAGGAGTTTGGGCTGCATAAGATGGTGACTACTGGGAAGAGCTGAATGGGTTTTATGAGCCACTATGGAACGCAGAGGGAGAGAAGGAGAGCGAGAGAAGGAAAGGAACAGAGAAAGAGGGAGAGGCAGAGAGAGAGGAGAGACAGAAAGAGATAAAGAGAGACCGAGAGAGAGAGAAAGGGAGAGAGACAGAGGGGGGGAGAAAGAGAATGAAAGGAACAGAGAGACAGACAGAGAGAGGGGGAAAGAAAGAGAGAGAGAGGGAGGGAGAGACAGAGGGAGAGAGAGGGGGTGGAGAGAGAGAAAGAAATGAAAGTGACAGAAAGAGAGAGAGCCACACACACAGGGAAAGAGGGAGAGACAGAGAGTGAAAGAGAATGGGAGAAAAAGAGAGAGGGAGAGAGAACAAGGGATATTGAGAGAAGGGGAGAGAGAGACAGAGAGAGACAGAGAGACGGAGAGAGTCCTTGTACAACCTCAGGACTGAGGAAGGATGACAACACGTGTGAATCAACAAGTCCATGCTATATTTGTGAACTAATGGGACTTTTTTTTTTTCTTTTTAACACAGTATATCTATGTATATTTGGTATTGTATTTATGCATATTAGCAGCTGAGCTAAAGGCAAACCATAATCTTTTTCGACACAGCAACAATGAAACAATTAAAGATTATAAGTCAGATGCCCTCCCAGTCGCTGCCAATACAGGTCTATTCCACCACTTGTTGATCTTTACACTTAAAATCCAGACCAAAATAGAAGCCACTACTGTACCAGGGAGCATAAATGAAAAAATGGGGACAAATTTACAATACATGTAAGTAAAAAGGACCTTGTGAGACCAACTATGAGACTACAATGGTATAACACCGAGAACAGAGCTAGAAGTTCACAGCAACGGGAAATCACTTTTGTCTGACTGACTGGCCATGGCTCCATCTATCACTAATGTAATAGCAAATACAGATGTGCAACAACCAACAAACAGCCAACTACTGTCACAATCACACATTTCAAGCACAATATACAGAGAAAGAGCAATACTTTATGCCACTGACACAAAGCAGGATAATCCCAGTAAAGCAATTTTTAAATAGATAAAATTCATTACTAAGCCTGAGCTACAGAACAGAAGGAACCGATTTATTCTATCCTCTGAAGTTCCAATCTTACCTTATTACATAGACATAGTAAAAATCTCCCCATTATTGCTAAGAAATGTAATAGTTTGGTACTCTGACTGTTGATTCAGTAAAAATCTGCACTGTTTCTCAGTCCTTCATGTAGATGTTTCTCCTTTTTTATGTGCAAGCAGCCATATTTGTTTTTGATGAGCATGTGTCTCTCTGATTGGTTAATCTACCTGTCAATCACACCCTCCAAAATCAAGGAGACAAGATATAGATCCAGATCCACTCGTCTTTGTAAAGTTTTGTCAAAGCGTGTGGTTCTGGCTGGCTAAGTAAAAAATATATTTATGTTACAGCTTTAATATATTGAACAATAAGTCAAGATACACTGTAAACATAGAATTATGAAATGTGGCTAAATCTTATGAAAGTAGAAGACATGACAGCGCCTCACAAATTTGTTGATTTAAAGATGCTGTACTTGATTTGTACAATCTTAAAGAGCCATTAAACATCAAAGCCATCACCAAAACTGATTAACTGTGTAAATGAGTCTAAAATAGAAGTGTATACCTATCCCTGGCCTTATTTTGCCATTTTGGTGCATATTTGTTAAAAATCTGACTTTTGGGTCAAAAACCGTGTCCGTACCGGCCTCTTTAGGATCAACTTTGACCAGTACATTTGAATTTCCAGGTTGGACAAACATCTGCCAATAAGTCAGATGCAGGTGATTACATGACGAGCGCAGCCACTCACGGTCAGCTCACGGTCTATGGGCGGTACGTGAGGAGCCCCTCTTAGCCCCGCCTATACCTCGCCTATACCTCCGTGGCGAAACTCGTGTTGCTGTCACTCTCCATTGGCAGTTTGCTATTACTCGCTCTCACTGACCAGCACTGTCACCCAGCTGTCACTCATAGGTCAAGCCCCGCCCTACACCATCATCCCATCCGCGCTCCCCAACCCGCCAAGTACCTCCCACTTTGTTGGATTTTTCAAATTTTGACTGTGGGCAGAGTTAACTCTAGCACAGGCGTTTAGCGGCTCTTTAAAAAGGGGGTATTATGCACTTTTTTTTCTAATTATAGTGACAGACCTACTAACAATAAACAAAACAACAATAAAATCAAAGAATATATGAAATGTTAGCTCAGTAGGCTTCCCAACGTCCATTGATAATTGGGAAAAACAAATAAATAGTGAGTGATATAGTAGGGCTGTTATGGTCACCTTATTAAACTGTCTGAATAATAAAAAACACTACACAGTTTCCTTTTCTCTTCAATTCATCCTGAGCTGCTGTAATGGCCTTCCAAGAGTCAGCGTGTCCAGACAGACACACAACCTGTCCTCCTTTCTCTCCTCCTCTCTTCCTCTCGCTGTCGCATCCAACTCTCCCTATCTACTCTTCTGTCTTCTCTTTCCTCCTCTCCTCCTCTTTCTCTCTCATTCTTTCCTCCTCTTCTGATTCTCATCTTGTTACTCTCTCTCTTCATCCTGTATCTCTTCTTTTCTCACTCACTCCTCCTCTTCTTTCTCCCCTTCCTCTCCTTCTCTTTTCCTCTGCTTTCTCTCCTCTTATAGCTCTCTCTTCGCCCTCTTCCTATAACTTTCTTTTATTTCCTCCTCTCCTCTCTTTCTCTGTCTATTGTCCTTCACCTCTTCCACTCCCTCCTCTCTCTCCCCCACTCTTTCTCTCTTTCACATTCTTTCCACCTCTCTCTCCTCTGTCTTCCTGTCTTCACTCCTCCTCTCTCTCCCACTCTCTATTTCTCTCTCCTTCTTTCCTCCCCTCTATTTTCTCATCTCCATCTCTCATCTTGTCCCTTTCTCTTTCTCTCACTTTCTCCCTCTTTCCTTCTTTCCTCAAACTCATTCTCATCTCATCCCCCTCTCTCCTCTAATCTCTATCTCTTCTTTCTATCTATCTCTTCCTGTCATCTTTCATCCCCCTGTCCAGACCGGGGAGCAGGCAGTTTGATGCTATGTCTTTTATGAGTCATCCCTGTCATGGCTCAGTGTCTATAACACAGAAATAATGGCCATGAAATAAGAGCAACGAAAAATCACTGCACGGTAATAGAGTGTTGACCAAACCCCGGACAGCGGAGGTGAAACTTCCTTTAAGTTTAACAAGACAAAAATGTGAAAAGTTAAACATTAGAAATTGTACGACAACTTGGTTATAACAAGGGCACTTTGTTTTTGCAGTGGGCATAACGTTTTGTAACTGTCACAATGTTTTTCTGTGTCCATTTACAATTTATCTGCAAGTTATTAACTATAAACTAAATGGTGGTGATTATTCAAATAAACGTAGCTTTTCTAACATAATCTAATCTAAGGTTCAACTATAGACTGTATAAAGAAGAGGACTAAGTGAGTGTGACGTCACCTATAGCATTCAGCTCCAGTCAAATGAAGCTCACATAGGCTGGCCGTTATAGGGGCGAATTTGGAGCTGAGTTTCACATTAAGAATAGCGATTAATTTAAAGACAAATTAGGGTAATAAAAACACCAGGCTCATGAAGAGCAGGTTAATACGAACATTTGAGGACCAAAACGAAGAGCAGCAGTTACGAAGAGAAGAGTGACGTTTTTCAATACAAAGTGGATTGGACCCAGAGTTGATGGAGCACCCATGGTCACTTCCTATTTGTAACGCAGCAGCTAGCAGGCTTGCTATGTCCATTTATATATACAGTCTATGGATTCAACATACAGTCCTACATGCATTGTCAAAGCTTCTTGTATTAAAGGTAAAACATACTCAGAAACTCTTTTTGCGACTAGGTTATGACAAGTTACAGTGCATACTTTAGTAGTTCTATTTTCGTGGAAAATAGAAAATCCTTTCTGGTGTTGCCTTACAAAACCATCTGCAGTAATTCTCATTTGAACCTGGCATTAATCTTAGAATGGGTGGTTTATCCAGGTTTGGGACTGACACAATCTGGTATATTGCCTTGACCTCACTATGGCTGGACTTAAAACCAGTTTATGATTTCAGAATGATGAGAAACTAGCATTGTTACCATAGCAAATGACTATTTTAAACCATCCTAAAATATCTTTATCTTTTGAATGGTGAAAGGAAGATTTATACGGGCTTAGTCAGGTCCTAACTTGAGATCATGATGTCAGAGTCGTTTTCCCTCCATCCGTGTTGGCCGCACACTGAAGCGGGCCAGAGCCTCTTCCTGCGGGTCGGTATGGGTCATCTCTGACGACTTTACAGGCTCGTAACGTGGCCGTGGATCTGTATGAGCGCGCCTCGGCTATTCTGGGAGAATACCAAAGGGGAGACCCTGTGACTGCCTGCTTGACCCCCACCCCACAGGATCTGACAAGAAATCACCACCAACCACACCGCTTGACAACCGTGCGCTTTGAAACACACGCTTTTGTAGACTACGAAAGCTGCAGGCTGCCTTTCCAAGACTAACGTGCAATCCAAAACCACTGCTAGACTGTGAACCAATAGACAGAGCTAGTTTGCAATGAACAGGTTGATTCCTCACTTCTCCGCTAGTATTTGCATGTCTCACCCTCTCAAACTTCCATGGACACGAGAGGATCCCCCCAGTGTTTAGTGTCGCGTGTGTACGTGCACCCTGACGCACGCGTAAACACAAACTAAAAAACCCAAACACGCCCTATTCTTACTTCATTTAAAACTGCTTCGCTTTTTTCTTTCGGCTACGACAATGAATGCCTTGCAAAGTTTTACGAGACAACACAAGTGTCCTTACCTCTCCCGCTCCCGTTCGTGTCTCGTTTCTTTAGCCCCAAAACTGAAGTCACGACGAAGCCAAGACGAAGCGAAATCAAACAGCCTCTTTTTTCCTCCGGTGCCCAGCGAGAACGGACCGCTCTCTCGCGCTCCCGACGTGCAGCAGCGGCGGCTATACTCCGGCTCCGTGTGTGTGCGTGGATGCGTAAGTGTGTGTGGGAATACTTGAGTGTGACAGCTCATGGAGAGACTGAGCAGAGCGCAGAGGAGAGACCGGGGGAACTTAGGGGGAGTTCCCGGCAGAGGCTCGGCGGGGCGGGGTGTAGCGGTAGACTGACAGCCACGACGCGGTTCTGGACTGCGAGTATTCGGTCTGCGGCCACAAGACAGGTACATTTACCGAAAAGCTACAAGTGCTACAAGAAGAGGCGGTGATTTTAATAGGCGCAACGTCAAGGTCACGTGGCATCATTTACTGGCGTCTGTCTGCTTTCAACAACATTTAAAGGTGCACCATGTAACTTTTCTAGTGGATGGTCCGCCACCTGCTTGAGGTATATTGCTTTGAAAGGAATGTTCCACAGTATGACATTAAGCTTATCTATCTCCATGGAGACAAGCAAGTGTGCACCTGTTCAAAAAACAGTAGAAAGGCATGTTTTTCATGGTCAATTGTAGCAGTTAAAGCAATTGCAGGTATAATAATAATAATAATAATAATTGTATTATATAGTGCTTTTCTAAACACTCAAAGATGCTGTACAAAGAATACAAATGAAAAGAGTACATATAAAAAACAAGGTAATCAGACAAAATATATGCATGATTATTAAAGCAGGTTAGACATTACAAAGATATGTTTAAGGCTACACAATGGGACAGCAGGCAAAACCACAACATCCCATGGAGTCAAGCAGGCGTGTGCCCTTATGAGAAAAGTTACACAGTGCACCTTCAAGCTATTTCTCCATCTATCTCAAATGGCAATAGTGTAAGGTGACAAGATTTTCAAAATTCAAAACTGGGACACAGTCGGGTTGCTTGGTATAAATAAAACTGTGAAAAGAGTGTGTGTGTTTTGTTTTGTTTTTTTGTTTTTTTTTGGCCTTATGATCATTTCCAAGCACAGTTTTCTGTAGGCCTATTTTAGCTAAACAAATGACAGTATGTTCCCCTCTTTACTGTTGGCGGGTTTAAAAATAGGCAAAAATAGGGACACCTGGGACATTTCTTGTATAAAACTGGAACAAATCAATAATCTGCTGGAACAGGGGACACAGAGCTCAACACTGGGACTGTCCTGGGTAAATTGGACACATATGGTCAGCCTATAATAGATAACTGAGGACCTAGCTTTATGTTCTGAACCCATGAAAAGACAAATGTGGTTCATAATATTGAATCAATAGGTTGGGAAAAGAGAAAAAATACATCAAAATATATTTAAAGGTGCACTGTGTAACTTTTCTGGGGTCCACCACTTGCTTGTCTCCACGGAGATATTACTGTTTTGCCTTCATTATTCCACAGTATTGAAATAAACATGGTAATCACAATGGAGACAGGTTAATGGTCAGATCTATGGAGAAGACAGCTTGCACATGGTAAGAATTCATGTTTTAAGGTATTTCTGAGCTATAAAACACATGTAATTGAACAAATGCAAACAAGATATGTTGAATGCCCTACTGTGGAACATTCCAAGCAAAGAAATAACATCTCCATGGAGACAAGAAAGCGGATCCTCCACCACACAGTGCACCTTTAAACCAGTGAGGAATCAGAATGGGTAATTTTCAGTGTGTTTTGTGCTGGCCCAAGCCCATATAAAAATAATGTAATCGGGAATCAATGAAGCTAATACCAACTCAATGATAAATCTCTGTGGAGGAAGCATTAAAAAGAATTGATTGACTAAAGAAGATTATTGATTGTGGTCAAGAAATGCCAGGATATTTATAGACTACAGCAGCCTTACCAAACCAGCAAGCTCTTTACATAAACGTGCAATTAAAGGTGCATTGTGTAACTTTTCTGGTGGAGGGTCCGTCAAATGTTTTTCTTCATAGAGATGTTATTGCTTTGTCTGGAATGTTTCACAGTGTGGCATTAAACCTTTCTATCTTCATGGAGCCCAAACTAGACCAAATTACAGGTCAGATCTGTGCAGAGGCGACCCCGCTCACTGTTTTTTTTGGTATTTTTGAGCTATAAAACCACATGTAATTGAATAAATGTAAGGTAGAGCTGTTTAATGTCATACTGTCTATGCCGAGCAATGACATATCCATAGAAACAAAGAGTTGAAGGACCCCCAACCGAAATGTTACACAGTGCACCTTTATACTTTAACAATGTAGAATTACCGAACAATAGGGGGTGCTGAAATTGCTTTGTGTACCATTGTGTGCACTATAATAATATTGACTTATTTGATTGCATATAGCTACAACATAAACAAGCCAACCTCTGTGTCAAGCTCTGGCCCATAACTATAAATAAAATATAATATCCTGAAGGGGAAGCTCTCCGATCAGCGCTAGTGGGTACAGTTTGTGCAGTTCAACACTAATTTGGAGAAGGCTTCACTGTGTGTTTCTATGGAGACCAGGTACAGGACTGAAGCACAGAATAGAGACTATTTAAACCAAAGGAAATCAGATTTTTGTGTTTGGAATACGACTGGCAGCACAGTTTTACACAGATGGTTTGAACTACTGCAATAGTTAGAGTATAATTTTCTTCGATTGAGCCGATGATGGCTTAGATGGTATTGGTTGGCTTATATACTTGTAAGGTTGGCAGTACAATCCTAGGTTAAAGGGCCCATATTACACTTTTTCCACACAAACCATGCATATTGAGGAAACAAAAAACACTCTGTTCCACCTTGTGATGTCATGTAGTAATACAGGAAGTGCTTCACTGTGGGTTTTTTTACTCTATACACTTTCACTAGAATCATTTGGATAATTTCAGACCTGGACTGAACTGAAAAAGGTTGCTGTTGACTTGAAATGTACCACTACATGACATCACAAGGTGAATCAGAGCATTTTGAGCTTTGGGGATATAGACAGACTAATAATAAAGAGTAACTCAAACATGTGTGAATGATGAGAACATTACATTCTAACATGGTTTAAAGCTCACAAGTGTTAATTTTGTGTAATATATGACCTTATATAATCACCAGTAGGCTGTATGTCACTGTGTCCTTGGGCGAGACACTTCATTGGTGGTTGTCAGAAGGGTTTTTGGCACTTTAGAAGAACCAGCCAAAAAAGGAGAGTGAGAGGAGCAAAATCAGACACATCATTACCTCTAATGAAGTAATCAGTTTGGTAAAGATTCACATTTTTATGTAGTGTTTTTCCACCTTCAACGCACTCAAAGCACTTTACATCAAGGAACCTCTCACCTATTCACACACACATTCATCCACCAGTGTATACCGACACTGGTGATTCTGGTAACACTGTGATTTGTACCGCCAACCTTCGAATTAGTGAAGAAACACTCTACCAACTGAGCTACTGTCCAATTATTCCCCATTGTCCAAAGAATGATTTAAGTTGGTTAACTATAAAACTGACTGAATGAATCTGAGACATAATCTCATTTGTTTTTAATGGTCATGAAACTGACTGGCCCTTGATAATTCTGTACGCCATCCAAGTCCAACCACATGGAAGAAGATGACAACATATAGAAAACAATTTTAAAATCTTTTGATAATATTATAAACTTAAAGGTGTAGTATGTAACATTTCTGGTGTGTTGTCTCCATGGAGATGTTATGCTTTGCCTGGAATGTTCTACTGTATCTATCTTGTATTGACTTCATTACAGAAGTTCCAAAAATACCTTGAAAAACATGCATTCTTTCTATGAGCAGGGTTGCCTCTCCACCGATCTGACTTTTAACTTGGCCTGATGGCATCTCCTGCTAGTCTCCATGGAGATAGATCCGTTTAATAGCACACTGTGGAACATTCCAAGCAAAGCAATAACATCCATCCACTAGAAATGTTACGCAGTGCACCTATAACTTCTCTTTTTACTTTACAGACAGCGCTGACACGACCCCTCCTGTGTGCGTCCTGCATTATCCTCCCCATGTTATTGGATCCACATGGTCTGACTGGGTTTATCGAGGGGACACTGGCGCCACTGGACCGTGCACTTAAAACCCAAGAGTCGAAACGCCACTAAAAAACATGGAGCCTGTGGTTGCTACGTGACGGGGTGTGAAGTTACCCCTCGATGAGTGAATGTAAGTCTGCATGATGGACGGGGGTAATGGGATGATTAAGGAGGGCAAAGTCACACCTAGCAGAGCCCCCTCTCCAAATTCAACTGGAATGCCTCTCCTGTAACAACATAAACGATCACAAGACTCCAATCACATTACAGGGCTGTGTGTGTCTGCAGTAGGTGCATCGAAATGTCAGCAGTCTGTCTATAAGGAGTAAAAATAGCTCAAACAGAAAACAAGAAGGGCCATCAGGTCAAGATAACACATTTCTATGGTCTGAAAAGGTAAAAAGTTTTCACATTAAAGGTCCTACATTACGCAAAACTGACTCTTGTGAGTGTTAAGCCCCGTTATAATGTCACTTCCTCAAAAACATATCTGTTGTGTTTTCTTTCATTCACACGTTTGAGTAATTCGAGTAATTCTTCATTATTAGTCCGTCTCAAAATGCTCTGTTCCACCTTGTGATGTCATGTAGTCGTAGTTTTCAAGTTAACAGCTCCTTTTACCTGTAGTTCAATAGAGATTAGCATTACCAGATCTGAAATCAGAAGAATCATTGAAATGATTCTAGTGAAGATGGTAGAGTTTAAAAACACAGTGGAGCACTTCCTGTATTACCACATGACATCACAAGGTGGAACAAAGTGTTGTTTTGTGTCTGAGAGAAGAACTCGAAGAAGAATTTGTGTGTGAATACAACAAAACACAACTCCAGGTATGTTTGTAATGAGGAAACAATATTATAACAGAAAATAGCCTAATATGGGCCCTTTAAGTAGTAGTACAGTGACTTTCAAGATAAAAAAAAAAAATAGATAAACAATAACTGTGAAAAGGCAGCACTAAACAGTGTTTAGCAGGGCTAAACAAAATGTCACAACTGAATGAACAACTCAGCTTAAGTTGGCACAATTATCAAATCACAAAGGCTGTAATTATATAAACAATGTCCGGTCTTTTTTATAGAAAAATGTGGTTGGACCTGTAGTTAGACCTCAATAAACATGTTCTGAAATACATGAGATTCTTGTATTAGTTTATCAGTTCATATTTCAGTCTTCTCACAAACGTTATTGCTTCTGGGGTTTACATTGAGCACTCTGAACAGAATCCTACTTTTTAAGCATAAATTGCAAATCAAATGGCAATACAAATAACTGTTACTTTTATTAGTACAATTATTAAGAATGATTTAGATTTGATTTAGAATACAATCTAACTCACCTAAGAAGAACTGGATACTATGTGTACTGTTGTTACAGCTTCTAATACCCCATACTGCTGTTAGTACTACAATTTCATGTACTACTTCAAGTATAATCACTACTGAATGTGTGACTTTACTCATGAGGCTACTACTGCCATATTTACCGAACTAAAACAAAGCTAAGTACTATGTATCAGAGGCACAGAGGTACACACTTTCAATAAAAATACTGTTTGTTTTTTGCCTTAGTCATTGCTGGTAGGCCTATAAAAATATTACCACACATTACCACCAAGTTGTAGAGAAGCAAGAGCAACTCACAAAATATGTACTTTCAATAAAAATACTTAGTAAGCTTTTTACCTACCATTCTGACAGGGCTATTCACCTTATTCCCGAAGTTGCCATGGGCGTCGCCATCATTATTCGGGTTGTATTATTTTGTATGGGGTACCGATCCTAACAGCAAATAAGTTTGATAAGACTATAAAGCTGTTTTAAAGCTTCCCAGAGAATCAGTGCAGTGTTGACTTGTTGGGGCACATCAAAACTGAACATTTTACACAAACAAACCTTTATGTCATATTTAATTGCCAAAACTTTTCTCAAATTCGCCATTGACGTGAATGGGATTCCCATTTAACCGGAAGCGCCACCACAATTAAACTTGGTTTCGGAGCATTTAGAGACAAAAGTAGGTGGGGCAAAATAAGGTGAATAAACACTGTTTAATAACTTCACATTACCACCGAGTTGTAGAGAAACAAGAGTGCATTTCGAAGTTTCCTAAACATTTCTTCCTTACATAACGGCCCCTGGTAGCACATGGCAAAATACAGAGTGGCTGGGTCTAAATTAGCCTCCATGCCTGGGAACAGTGCCCTGATCTGCAGACATGTATTGAAACCAAAGACGACGCATTGGCCCACCAAAACCATGTGATGTTTATGTGGCTCACATATAGACCTTGTTGTCAGTGGGACCTCTCAGGCCTGTTTACAGTATTTTACTCATGATGATTTAATTATACGTGTTTATTTAGTGAAGTTTTTACATATTTTTCACTTTTTGGCATTAGTTAGAATATACAAGATCCGTGTACCATTCGTTCTTTTGAATTTCAATTAAGAACGAAAAACAATAAAATGGGAAAACAGTTTGTTATTTCATTATTCCGTTTTAGTGTCAAACAAAAAAAAAGTTCTTGACCTCTATTTCCAGTATTTAATTTAAAGTTTATTTCAAATAACACCAAACAAAAAATAGTCTTGGTGCCTATTTCAGTTTTGATATTTTTTTCTCTCTGGTTTATATGCCCCAGAAGTTCTGCTGCTTAGCACGCCGCATGTAAATTCAGTGTCAACTGAAAAAAGGAGGTTATCGCCTAGCTGCTGCCTGTTTCTCGTCATGGAATTCAACAATTACTTTCTAAGTTGCAAAAGTAAACGCGTCGCTATAAAAGAAGAGGACATGTTTGTCTACAAAATTGCAATGATTTTTCAGGTAAGTCCTCCTATCAGCATAACTTCCAGGACAATAAACCAGAGAGAATAAAATATCAAAATTGAAATAGTTTATTTCAGATAACACCAAACAAACTAATAATGCAGGATTACTCAAATGTGTGAATGAAACAAAATACAAGAGGACTAGGACACTAGCTCGCAAGAATCAATTTTGTGTCATATAGGCCCTCTAATCATTTGAGTGGGCTTTGTTTAATGTCAATTACTTACATTTTTGTAATTAAAAAAAAAAAAAAAGTCGAAATGCTTAGTTCAACTACTTGATCAATGTTGAACCATATGAAAAACAAAACAAGTTCATTTTAGTTTGCAGCGGTCAAACCTCAGTTTCCTAATACATTCCTAACATCCTTATTATTACTGAGACTTGCTTTTCAAAGACCATCTCCAGTAATGCTACAACCAAGTTACAACAACTAGCATGCTAACAGCTCATCAGCCTTACTTCCTGATTCGTGAACAATAAAAATGCTTTACAATGCAGACAGTACAGAGCAGTTTCACTTTGATGCTTAAGAGCTACGTTTACAATATCTGTACTAGGGCAGGACAGAGGACAGATTCTCCTTTATTCCATGAAAAATTGGGTACAGTCCATTTAAAGGTAAGTTTTGTGGGTGTTTCATTATTGTCTGCTTTGTTTGTAAATAACTCCTGTAGTATTTGTCAGAATGCTTCAGATAGTAGTATATCACTGCGAGATATGGCCTAAGGTATCTGTTGCTATGAGGTGTCAGTAAATCTTATCTAGTATCTATATCATTGCAAGATAGGCAATAACTCTAGATATGATGAAAGGAGAAATTCAGTTCTGTCAACTGGACAAAAGCAGTACTTAAAGATGTACTGTATAACTTTTCTGGTGGACGGTCTGTTACCTACTTGTTATGGCTTTGCCTGGAATGTTCCACGGTATGACTTTAAACCTTTCCATCTAGCATTTATTCATTACGGGTGTTTCTCTTGCTCAAAAATACAATAATTCCTTCTGTGAATAGGGGCGACTCTCCACAGATCTGAACTGTAATGTAGTGTAGTGCTGTAACCTGCTTGGCTCCCTCACGATAGATATTTAATCTACACTGTGGGACATTCTAGACAAAGCAATAACATTTCCATGGAGACAAGCAGGTGGTGGACCCTTCGATAGAAATGTTATGTAGTGCACCTTTAACTTTTGGTCTCAAAAACCTCAAATTTGTCTTTTCTGCCATTGAACCCATCATAGCACAATACTTTTGTTAGGTTTTGAAAAATGTTCTGCAGTATCTAAAATATTCACTTGGAAATATCCCCAAGATGTGAAAGTGCTCGAAATATTTTGCTAGTTTTGTTTGACCTTTAGATTCATACTGAAAACCAGAGGCATGAAAACAAACTGTGTCGTGTTGTGAGAATAAACAAAACATTCTTTTTGTGAGCTGAGAAAATAAATTCTTAAAATCAATTTATTTTTCACTAATATTTTGTTCCCATTGTTCATTGAGAGTTACAGCCACTTTGAAGATTGGTTTTACTACAAACTGCTGCTTTGTTTACTCGACTTTGAGCTGATGTTTTGGCTCAGAAATTAAAAAAAAAAACACATCTCCGAAAGAGCAGGACATCGTGATCTGGAGCAGTGAAGACGGACTTTAAGTTACTTACTGAAATATGAACTGCAAAAAAATAAAATAAAATGAACTGATTTGTGAATATGTATCTTATTATGTTTGGTTAGTAATAAAGTCTGTTATATTTGGCTTTATTGGATTTGTTTCAAGCTTTTGACAGATCTCAAGCATACTTTTCACTCTAAATTTGATCTTTTCTCAAACTCAAAAGCAGTGGTGGAAGGTAACAATGTACAAGTAGTAAAGTAGTGTACTGGGTAGTACATTTTACTTAAGTACATTTATAATGGATACTTTTTACTTTTACTTAACTACATTTGAAAGCAGGTATCTGTACTTTCTACTCCACATTTTTGAACTGGACTGAAAAATAAAAGCACTTTTCAAATGATTTTAGGGGTTATTTTACTATGTTTGTGCTAACATCGTAACTAATTTTTTTCATTCAAGCTTTGGCTTTGAGCAAACAAATGTAAATACACAAAAATAAAAGAGCAATTAAGAAATTACTCCTTTCTGGTCAAAGGTTGAAAAACTGGTTTTCTTCATGAGGATATCATTTCTTGAATATACTGTATCTCCATAGAGATAAGCAGCTAATGCCACCAGGTGAAGTTACAGGTCAGATCTGTGGAGAGAGGCAACACAGTGAAATGAAAACACATGTATTGGAATAAAGGCAAGACAGATAAGTTTAATTGTGGAACATTTTAAAGGTCCTATATTGCGCAAAATAGTATAGCTACAAAGTGCACCTTTAACTAACACAGATTTCTTGGCCTATATTTCTAGCGTGTCGAGAGGCAAGAGGAGGAGCGAAAACAGCAGTGGAGGTGATGACGTATTGTGACAGATTTTAGCAGGTAGCAGCACTCATCGCCTCTAAAGCATGGAGCTTCTATAGCCACATAGATTCACATACATGTAAACAAGACACCTGGATTTCAGCCACTGTGGGGACCATGCCAGGAATACAGACCACACATTTGAGCTCCAAGGACGAACGGGTGAAAGACATGGTGAGCCTCAGCTGTTTGTGAATGTTACTGCCAGCCGTCTGAGAATACAAAGCCCCAATTAATATAAGAGTATCTTGTAAATGCGTTTGTAAATTGTGCCAGTCTGTGCGCTTATGAGCTTGTGTTGTAGTAATTAGCAGCTTGTTCACAACATCTGCATCATTGTGTCTGGTGACCTTTACTGACATGCATGGACTTAGAGACAAGAAAGGGCTGTTCTAGGATTTAGTGTTGGTACATACAGTGTTATCAATAAGGAACATACTAGTAAAATATAAAGGGTCCGTATTACGCCATTTTCTGATGTTGTAATGTTGTTTCCACGTCAAAAACATACCTGGAGTTGTGTTTTGTTTCACACACACAAACTCTGCATATTTGGGCTCTTCTCATGTGGTAATGCAGGAAGTGCTCCACTGTGTTTTTAAACTCCATACATGTTCACTAGAATCATTCTCTACTGAACCTAAGGTAAAGGGTAGTTGTTAACTTGAAAACTAACACTACATGATATCACAAGGTGGAACAGAGCATTTTGAGATTAGGAGATTATTATAACATGGCTAAAAGATCACAAGAGTCAATTTTGATCCATCCAGTTCCAATTCACTTCACTGGTCTTAAAATGTTTGTATTAACCCGCTCTACATGATTCTTTCAGGATTTTGACTGTAAATCAATTCCTATTCCTAATATGGAATACTGCTCCAAATTCCTAATAACTGCTAGCCTCTGTGAGCTTCATTTGACTGGAGCCAAACGCTACGGATGACGTCACTCTCCCTTAGTCCACTTCTTTACACAGTCTGTGTATCTGACTGCTCAGCTGAATGGAAAGCACAGTGGAAGCTCCAGGCTAGAGCTTCATAGATTTGCATATGATGTAACTAAAAATAAGGACAGCTGCAATTTGATCTGAGGCAGACTGTGGTTGTGGTTTGTGGTAAATCCTCTGAGTTCAATTTGTAGCTTCAGTTCCTCCAAGATGTAAAGATCATTTGGATGAGACAGAAGAAAGAGGGAGAGATGGAAGGAGAGATGGACGGAGGGAGAAGGAGGGAGCGCTGGGCAGAGGCAGAAAGAGGGGGGAAGAGAGAGGGGCAAGGAGAGATGGAAGGAAGGAGAAAGAGAGAGAGAAAGGGGGTAGAGATGAGGAGGAGAGACAACGAGAGATAGAGGGATGGAGAAAGAGGAGAGAAAGGGGTAGAGAGGAGGAGGAGAGAGGAAGGGATGGGGGAAGAAGGAGGGGGCAGAGGGAGAGAGGAGGAGGAGAGAGAGACATAGGAGATAAAGGGAGAGAAAGGGGCAGAGAGAAGGAGTAGGAGAGAGGAACAGATGAGGGAAGGAGGGCGTAGGTGGAGACAGAAGGAGGAGTGAGTGATTGGGAGACAGACAACGAGGGAGGAGGAGAGAGGGAGAGAAAGGGGTAGAGAGGAAGAGGAGAGACAGGAAGAGATGGAGGAATCGATAAAGAGAGAGAGAGAGGAGAGGAGAGAAACAGAGAGAGAGAGAGAGATGTAAGAAAATAGAGGGTAAGAGAAAAGAACAGTGGAGAAGGATGGAAAGAGACCCGGGGGGAAAGGAAGAACAGAAGAGAGAGAGAGTGAGACAAGGACAAACAGAAAGAGTGAGAGGGAGAGAGAGAGTATGTAAAAATGTTTAACTGATGGGGAGAGAGAGGGAGTAAGAGAGAGAGAAATGAATGGACATAAAGAGAGAGAGATGGGGCAAGGAAAGAGGAAGAAAGAGGGACAGGGAGCAAGAGGAAGCAAGAGAGAAAAGGAGATGCAATAGATATAGAGAGATCAGAGGAAGCAAGAGAAAAAAGAAAGAGATCAGGTGAGTGGAAGAAAGAGAGAGAAAGGGAGTGGTGGTGAGCCGAGATAGAGATGAGAGAGGGAAGGGTGGAGAGGGAGGAAGCGGGACAGGGAGAGGAGTTGGGGGACAGAGAGAGAAACGTAGAGAGGATAAGAGAGAAAGAACTATAAAGAGAGAAGAGAGAGAGTAAGAAAAGAGAGCGAGCGAATAAGTTGGAAGGGTGAGAAACAGAGAGAAAGAGGAGGACATATTGAGATGTGCACAAGTCAGTGGCTTAAAGACAGGAAGAGGCAGCGACAGAGGAGAGAGAGGGGCTGGTTTAGACAGCTGGTGTCATGTAACGCTCCAGTACAAGTCTGTAACACATCCACGGGGACCCAGACATACACACACACACACATACACGCACATAGCAGTACACATACAGAGATACGTTCACACATACACACACGCACTCAAATACGCACGCACAAATACAGATGCTGTGAATAAGCGGCTAATTACCTGAACAGAAGTGTGTGTGAGGTGAGCTAACACACCTTATAAAATACAGAGCCTCATCGCACAATTGTTAGTCAGTGTTTCTACCCGAGCTCCTTCAGGTGGTACTTGATAGGTCTTCCATTGTGGATTCGGATGATTTCTTGTTTAGAACTACAGTGAAAATGATGCATTCCACTTTTAGACCTGGTTTAGCCCTAGATCAGACCTGGAATAGACTTGATTTATATCTGGAAGTTCTCAGAAATCCAAATGGTGAAAGGTCAGATTTTTACATAGCACTTTTCCATCTTTAAAGCATCACAGCGTCCCACTCACTGTATTCATTTGTGAGAGCTGGAATGGCACCGCCAACCTGTGACCGCCCTGCCAATGTATGCTGAGAGCCGTATTTGAACCGCCAACCTTCAGAACAGTGGACAAACATCATCTGTGCCACTGACGCTACTCTTAATCTTTTTTATGGTACTTGGGGTGAAAAGTTTGAGAGCCGCCGATCTAAATAATTTTTCAAGGTTTGGGGAAAATACAAAAAAGTAAACTGTCGATCTCAATTAGATGACTGGGACAGTGTGGTTTTTTTGGCTGTAAAAATCTTTCTTATTGACAGAACGGGGACAGAGCCAATGACACTTAAAGATCTTTAGAAGCCATATCGTTCCAGAAAGCAGTTTGACAACAAAAGTATTATGTGAAGTCAAAACTGTGAACTAGATCATATAATTGATTTATTATAGCCTACATTATGTCAAAATCTAGTCTGGTCCCAGTCTTCTTCTTGTCTCGTTTTATGGAAATTGTGTCTCATCCTACCCCCAGTGTAAAGTAAAGGGCTCCAGCGAAACACCACATAATTTATCAAAACCTGAATTAGCTACTGATACTTGGCAGCTGAGGTCAACATTTCCTGGGGGTGTGATGCTAGCTATAGGCACTGTTCTATCTGCAGCTCTGTATTTTAGCATAATCTAACCAGAAAGAACTAGACAGAACTTCAACAGGCGAGGTGATTTGTGAGGTTAAACAAGTCAAAGTCAAATAACATTACAGCCACAAGTCACAATTTTTTAGTTAGACACTCTCACCTTTGTGGTTGAAAATCAAACGCCTAAACATGACCATGAACGCTAGTATTAATAACTGGCTCCTGCAAATGTGCTTTTTAAATCCATTTTGTATTTTTTGTCTTGAGCTTTCAGACAGTCTTAAAACTTAATTGGCTGTGTTTGCTAATGTGTGCATTGTGTCTCCTTGGTAACTGGTGAACATGCCGCCAATACACAGACATGCAGAACACCGAGCGCAATGTCACGGCAAAGTATCAATTCAGATTTGCTAAGAACATGCCTATAACCCATTTATCCCCCATAGTGAAGCCATTTAAGAGTGAGTAATTCTGTATCTTCACTATACTCACTGCTTACTGCGCCATAACAGCTGTCTCTTGTCAACTTCCACAGCAGCTGAAAAAGAAGAAAAATGGGTGGGGGGCTTTAAAACACGAGGCTTAGTTTGTCCTGGTCATGGGGTATGTCCCGTCCAAAAAGGGGGGTTGGGGGCAGGGTTTAGGGGGGGAAACATCAGGATCGCATTAGGAGCAAAAAAAGTCCCAGGACGGAGAATGGGCGTTGGTCATGTTTGAGTATAAGGAAATTCTGGTGTATTGTTTGGCTAATGCTGTTTATGTGTGTTCTATTTACAATGCAAGTGGTTCAAATTAATGTTTATGGTAAGTGCTATTGTTCTTTAAAGGGCCTATATTACGCTATTTCCTGATCTGTGTTATTATGTTGTTTCCACATCATAAACATACCTGGAGTTCTTCTCTCAAACATAAAAACACTGTTACATCTTGTGATATCATATGGTAATACAGGAAGTGCTCTACTGTGTTTTTAAACTCCATAAATCTTTGCTAAACTCATTTGGGTAATTTCAGCCCTGGAATTTCCAATCTGTACTAAACAAAAGGTGAAAGGTAGCAGTTAACTTAAAAAAAACCCAAAAAAACCCAAAAAACTATTACCGCACATGGTGGAACAGAGCACTCTGAGCTTTGGAGATCCATCCATTTTCTTCTGCTTATCCGGGGCCGGGTCGCGGGGACAACAATCTAAGCAGGGACTCCCAGACTTCTATCACTCCGGACACTTCCTCCAGATCCTCCAGGGGGACCCCAAGGCGTTTCCAGGCCAGCGGAGAGACAAAGTCCCTCCAGCGTGTCCTGGGTCTTCCCTGGTGCCTCCTCCCGGTGGGACATGCCCAGAACACCTCCCGAGGGAGGTGACCAGGAGGCATCCGGAACAGATGCCCGAAGTTTGGAGATGTAGACTAATAATAAAGGATTACTTAAACATGTGTCAGTGAAACAAAACACAACTCCAGGTATGTTTTTGAGGAGGTAAAAACATTCTAACATGGCTTAAAGCTCACAAGAGTCAATGTTCCATAATACAGGACGTTTAGTATCCTAATTTATTAAAAGACAAAATATTATAACTCAAGTGTTGTGAAACAAGAGTGGTTGTCTTGCAGTGCATACTTTTGTTGTGTTATTGAGCAAGACTCGTCACTCACCTTGCCTATACAAATGTGGTGTGAGTGATTGCTGTCTAAACCCATTCAACACTGAACTCAACCCCTCCTCTTTGTACAGTATATTTGCCCATTACATTATATCGCCTCATTCAAACACTACAACTCTGTCCCAAAGGTCAAAGTTCACAGTTGAGGCATGCAGCGTTTCCACATCAGTCCTGATTTAACTGTTGACCTTTGACCTCTGTACCCAGGCCCACAGCCATTCAGCCAAACAAATTCCAGCTTTTTTCCCTCATATTGTGGGATTCAATGGAAAACATGAGCTGCACAGACTATGAGCTATTGGTGGTAATGGAAAAATTCTAGTCGGAATTTTCAAGGGAGGGTAAGACGAAAAGAGAATTTATGAATTTGGGGAGTGAATGAACATAAGTAAGCTTTCTCCCACCTTCGCCGCTAAATCAATGTGTCCACCTGTCTCTTGCTCTAGAGCTGTGAAACTGAAAATTTGAAAATAATTGTTTACAAATACACAAAACAAAATTCATATATAGATAGATAGATTCTTAAATGTGACTCTTTTCTGATGGAGGATCCGCCATCTTGTCTCCATGGAGATGTTATTGCTTTGCCTACCTGTTCCATAGTATGGCATTTAACTTGTATAATCTCCAACGAGACAAGCGGCTGATGCTCATAACAGGTCAAATCTGTGAAACCCTTGTTGTCTGTCTATATCTCCAGAGTTCAAAATGTCCTGTTCCACCTTGTGATGTCATGTAGTGGAACAGAGTGTTTTCTGTTTGAGAGTAGAACACAGTCTAAATATACCAGATTAGTATGTAAATGAAATGAATGTGTGAATGAAAAGAAACACAACTCCAGGTATGTTTTTGATGAAGAAACAAAATCTATACTGAAATATACTGAAAACAACAAATATTTGAATTTAGGAAGATGAAAGAACCTGTAATGAGGAAGTTGCAGTAAAAAAAAAAAGTATAAGACCAGCACATAAGAATTTAAAACATTATATTCTCTCACGCTTGCATAACTGAATCAATTTGACCAGCTGTCTTTTTGTTTCATAGAACAAAATGGAATATCTCAGTTGGAGTCCATACATTTACAACAGCCCCACATTAGTCATGGTCTTGTTAGCGCTTGTTAAAACATATGCTGTGAGAAACCTGTTGCTCAGTGACTCAGAACTTCAGATAAAATACATTTGTTCTATGAAGCTGCAGAGGTGTAATGACAGACTGTGGTTATAATGGGAGTAAAGAGCCAAAAGTGCTTTTAATTGACAGTAATTTTGGATCATTTTCACCTCATCTGTTGGAGCTTTCACACATTCTAAGAACAAGATCGAGAAGAAAATGTTAGAAATGTTATTGGGCTGACTCATTCATTTTAAAACCAAAAGTACCACTAAGTGCTGTACGCTGAACACCTCACCAGAAGACCACAGGTTTGGTTTCCGGTTCACGCCCCGTGTCTGCTCCTATGTGTTCCTTCTCTTTTCCTCCTCTCCTCCTCCTGTTCTTCTCCTCTTCTCCTTATCTACTTCTTCTATACTCCCCCTCACCTCCTCCTCTGCCCCTCTTGTACTCCTCCTCTGCTCCCACTCTCCTCCTCCTTTCCCCTTCTTCCTTCTCCTCTTCTTCTCTGCTCTATTCCTCTGATCCTCCTCTTCTCCCCCTCTGCTGCACCTCCTGTCCTCCTCGGCCCCATCACTTTTGCTTCTTTCCTCCTCTTCTCCTCTCCTCCACTTATTCTTTGCTCCTCCTCATTCCTTCCTCTTCCCCTCTCCTGTAATGTTTTTTCTCTCCTCATCCTCTGCTCCTCCCCTCTTCTTCTTCTTCTTCTTCTTCTCTTCTCCTCCTATGTTCCTTTTCTCCTCCTCTCTTCCTTCTCTAGTCCTCCTCTCCTCTTCTGTCCCTTCTCATTCTCTGTGCCTCTGTTCCTCCCTTCTTCTCGCTCCACTCCTCCCTCTCTGCTCTTCCTCTGCTCGTCCTCTCCTCCCACTCTTCTCCTCCTCTGCCTCCTCTTCTCCTCCTGCCTCTTCTCCTCCTGACTTCTTCCTCCTCCTCTCCTCGCCCTTTTCTCTTCCTCCTTTCCACCCCTCGTCTTCTTCTCCTCTTCTCCTCCCTTCTTCCCTCTTCTCTCCTCCTCTCCTCCCTCTCTTCTCCTCCTCTGCCCCTTCTTTGTTCCTTTGCTCCTCCCCGTCTTCTCCTTCTCCTCTTCTCCCTCTCTCCTTCCCCTCTTCTCTTTCTCTCTTCACTCAGACCACACAAACAAACAGCAAGTTGTTGTCCTTTCAGATTTAGAACCAGAGGAATACCAACTGTTCTCCACCACATTCCTGCGCTCCACAAAGCTCCACTGTCACTGTATTGTGGGGCGGTCATGCTCAGAGGCACAAGGGCACACAGAGGCACACAGAGGCACACAGAGGCACACAGGGGCACAGGTAGGGCAGAGTTTCACAGATATTTCACATTTCAAAATCCGCCTCATGTTTTACCAGTTTGTTTACAGGTCAACAAATGTTCCTGTAAGTCTACTGTAGTCTGCACAAGGCAAAAATAAACAACAATGTCAACAATTTGCAAACTGTTGATACTTTACAGCTGATGTTATTAACACTCCCTGGGCGTGTGAAGCTAACTGAAAGCACTACTCTGTTAGAAGCTCTGTTACTCAAATTAGACTTTAATCTGAGCTTGATTTTAACACAATCTGACCAGAATTGAACTTTGAGAGATTTGAGATTTGGTAACAGGTAATATGATTTGTGCTTTTAAACAAGTCTCTCACACATAAAATTACAGTCATAAGCTAGTTAGCACAAGCCAACAGTTTTTCAGTTAGTCACTCTTGGTTAATCACCTTTTTGTTGAAAATCAAACACCTAAACAGGACCAATAATGCTCATAATAATCACGGGCTCCTGAAAATACAGTATGCTGTTCAAATTTTGTATTGTATTTTTATTGTATTTTTTTAGACAATCTTAAAACTTTTTTTGTCTGTGTTTGCTAATGTGTGCATTCCGTCCCCATGGAAACTGATGAATATTCTGCCAATATAAATGCGTTAAAGAACACCCCCAGCATGATGTCACTATAAAGTATCAATTAAAATCTGATAAAAGATGGGAATTTTATTGCTATGCCTGGAATGCTCCACAGTATGGCATTAAACGTATCTATATCCATGGAGACAAGTGGGTGATGCCACCTCTTATACAACTCCATGTTTAGTTTATTTCAAAATGACAAAATATACAGTAAACACATTAAGCACAATTTAGCAAATGCAAGCTAAATCCTAAGATTATAAAATGGGCCAATAGCAATTAAAATACTGACAATACATGTTACAGTTACTGATTGAATTAATTTTTTAAACACCTTTTCTATTACTACAACAAAATATTTAAATTCAACTCTTTTTGATGATGATTTTAGGATTTTATATGTAAATAAACACATAAGATATTAGATACACAGACACATGGGACTTGTCAAATTAAAGACTTGAAATAGTAATTTTTCCAGAGAAGCCAGTCAGTGTCTCACATATTTCTGTTGTGCTAATATGTATTTGTTGAATAGATGCCTGATTTGGGGCGCCTGTTAGTCACATTGGGATAATGGCATTCACAGAGGTGTTACTATCTCACAAGTCACAACAAGAAGAATGTCTCAAACCTAAAAGCGCGGAAATCCAAGAAGAAAACTGCTAGCTTTCACAAATCCTTTCATTTATCAAAACTGTCTGTTTTATTTATGGGTAAATCTTTATATTTTGAATTTTGTTGGACATGGCTAACCAGCTAGCCGCTAAATAGGAAGTGAGCATGGGCACACTTCTGGCTCCACTGGCTCCAGCTTCAATTCACTTTGTATTGAGAAAACGTTGCTTGTCTTTCTGTAACTGCTGCTATCAGACTCCTCATTTTGGTCTTAAAATGTTCGTATTAACCCGCTCTACATGATCTTGGTGTTTTTATTTCGCTATTTTGTCTGTAAATAAATTCCTATTTCTAATACTGAACTCGGCTCCAAACTCGCTCCTATAGCTGCTAGCCTTGGTGAGCTTCTCACTCCTTAAGTTCACTTCTTTATACAGTCTATGGTTTTAGATTACTTATTAACCTTGGTTTGAATGATAAAAATGCCATATAATTTCAATCTATAAAGTTAAAAAAGTCAGACTAAAGTCTTCTCCACTCAAGTCCGCATGTATCCATTGTAGGGAGTATAAAAATCTGATCAGCAAGCCAGGTAGAGATATGAACAAGGACAGAGCTGGAGATGTTCTTGTATAGTAAGTCGTGTAAAATAATTTAACTTAAGGATTCGCTGTACTTTAATTCATGGCGTCACAAATAATCTTGTAATAGTGTCATTTCGTCTCGCAAATAAGGGCGCACTCACACTTGGACTTCAGAGCCGTGCCCAGGCACGGATCGCCCCTAAAGAGCAGCACGTTTGACCAGTGTGAGCGCAATCGAACCGTACCTAGGCACGGCCCGGTTGGGACTTTGGCCTGGTTGGGACTTTGGCCTGGTTGGGACTTTGGCCCGGTTGGAGGAGGTGGCCCAAAGTACGGCACAGTTGCTCATGTACGCGCACACGCATGACTTCACTATACAAACCCTGTGTGTGCGCTGATGTTACTCATACGAGGAAAACAGTGAATAAACCCCACTCCAAAACATACAGCACTTTAATAAGGACTGCGGACAGCGAAAGAAGTTTTGCAGCCTCTTGTCTCCGGCTGTCCTCACTCCTCTGTGCTGCTTTTATATCCATAAACTAACGGAGGAGCGCCTATCGCAGCAGGACGCATGTCTGCCTCACTCGTTCATATATTTCATGTCACTGGACGTATTTTCTCCGCTAAAGCGTTAGCGTTGCTGCGCATCATGTAAACAAACAGCGCCATGTGATGACGTCATTGGGCCGTGGCCCCGTTCGGTTGTACCGGTGTGAGTTTCGGACAAAGAACCCACAGCAATAGTGCTTGAGCACGGCACGGTTCTAAAGTCCTAGTGTGAGTGCACCCTTAGTAACACTAAAAATGGAAATCCTGACATCTCTTATAACATTTCATTCATTTCGTTATAACTTTTCATTTATTTTAAAATTAAAACAAATCAAAACAATTGGATCAAGTTAAGTAGGCAAATTAAAGATAAATAATTAAAATAAACCTAAATTAATTCAAGCGAACTTTTGATATTCTAGTACTTTTCACTCCAAGTTGGCCTATTCAAAGTTATCCAATGTCTAAAGCTTGTAATGAGAGAAACTGCCTGTGTTTCTGTTCCATGTTCCATGCGTCTGCTTGACTGAATGACCATAAGTGTATTTCCAGTCAGTGATACTGGACTCCTCTCTCTTCCCTCCATAGACTCAGACTGGAGCCAAACCCTCTGCCGGGAGACTGGGGGGCAGAGGGGCCCAGGGGGAATTCTACTGCCCCCTTCTGCCTTTGCCCTGCCCTGCCCTGCCCCACACACGGCCCAAACACTGCACATCCCATTAATGCTTACAATTCAGGCTATTCTGCTGACCCACTGGTTTAGAGGGATGTTTGGGAAGGGAGTGAAAGAGAGGGAGAGAGGCGGATGGAGAGAGGAGGGAGGATGGAGAGATGGTGAGAGAGGGGAGGAGCGGAGAGAGAGGGAGAAAGGAGTTATAAGAGAAAGGGATGGAGGGATGAGAGAAGAGAGAGAGAAGAGATGGTGAGAGAGAGGCGGAGCAGAGAGGGAGGGAGAGAGAGAAATGATGGGAGAGAGAGAAGAATGGCAGAAAGGGAAAAAGATAGGAGAGAGTGGCGAAGAGGGAGGGATGAGGGAGAAGAGAGAATCAAAGAAAGGGTGTGTAGAGGGGAGAGAGGAAGTTGAAGGGGGGAGAGAGTGAAACTTGGAAGAGGAAAGGGAGAGAACTGAAAGAAGAGAAGGAGAGCAGACAGAGTTGAGAGAGAAGAGATAGGGATGAGAGGGAGAACCAAAGTCAGAGAGGAGCCAGAAGATATCATAGATGGTGGCACATCAGAAGAGAGAGAGAGAGGGGAGAGGTGGCGAGGAGGGAGGTCAGAGAGAGTGAGAGAGGATGGAATGAACAGAGGGGAAATTTGGAGATAGAGAGAGTGAGGGCTTATGGGAGTGAAGAATGGGAGAAAGGGGAGTGAGGAGAGAAAGAGAGGAGATGAGAGAGAGTGAGAGAGAAAAGCGAGAAAGAGTTATGACAGTGGATGAAGACAAAGGGAAGAAGCAACCGAGAAGAGATTGTTGGGAAAGGAAAAGAGAGAGAGTGGAGAGGGAGAACCAGAGACAGAGAGGAGCCAAAATATACAGGAAGACAGGGGAGGGAAGAGAGAGGAGAGAAAGAGAGGAGATGAGAGAGACAGAAAAGAGACTGAAAGAAGAGACAGGATTCATTTGAGCGTGTAACTGAGCCTCTGAAGGATTTAGTGAATGGAGTTGACTGTAAGACGTTAATGTTCTTTGGGGGCCTTGAGGAAAAGGTTAATGAGGACAAAGATGAGAGGACAGGGCTTATAGTAACAGGGGCCAACACGTCATTCACAAGTCTATTTATTTACTGTACAAAAACAAAAGGATTCAAGATTTTTGGTGTCTCTTTGTTATTACTCTTTGTTATTATAATATATTGTGATGTGTGAGCTATTGTGGATCAATAAAGATTGTCTAAGTCTAAACCCTTGTTAATTCTGAAGTATGTTCAAGCTATTTCACAGGAAAACCAAGTACCTGGCAACACTGGGTGACAATCAAACGCCTAAATAGGATTATGAAATGGTAAATGTGTCACATTTTATATAGTGCTTTTCCACCTTCAAGGAACCATTCACCCATTCACACACATATTCATACATCAGTGTACACAGAAACTGGGGGCAAGATGGGTTAAATGTCTTGCCCAAGGACAACATTGTTCATTTGTGGGAGCTGGAATTGCACTGCCAACCTGTGGGTCAGTGGACAAACACTCAACTAACTGAACTACTGTCACTAACACTCATTGATCACAGGCTTCTGAAAATGTGTTGCATAAATCCGTTTTGTATGTTATGTTTAGCCTTAAAACTTTGGCAGTGTGTGCATTATGTCACCACAGTAACGTTTGAACATTCCACCTTTAAACATACATGTAGAACACCCCCAGTGTGACGTCATTGCAATGTATCAATAAGCTACACAGTGTTCCTACAGTAAACCAGTATAGTTGTTTAACATTTGTGAAACCCCAGTGTGGCCTATCTCCACCACATCTCTGGCCCCGGTCTTGGGCTCTTTGGCTCGGTCTGGTGACTCTGTTGTGGAAAACTAGTCCAGTGCGCTCCGTGTTTGTTTACATTTTCACTGTGAGCTCCTCTGAGACTCTCTGGTCCCTTTAATCCGTGGGAAGAGACAGGGCAATAAATAGCATCAAAAGAAAGTGGAGACAAAGCCAATGAAACAGCTTGTATTTGATTTAATATGGTGTTTCATAATTCACCGTTAGATGGTGAAATTATGTGGCTTGTGAAAAGTCAATAGTGTTCATTCAAAAGAGAGAGTTGGTGGTTCAAATCCAGCCCAAGCGCAAGTTTTTGTGTCCCTGGGCAAGATACTTCAAACACAAGAAGGAATGTGATAGTGATAGTGTGGTAGTTGGTTGCGCCATGATGCGGTTTAGACTGACATCCACCTGCTTGTCTCCATGGAATCTTACATAACTATCTTGCATTTATTCAATTAACTGTTTTTTGTTTTTTGTTTTTTTTTAATTGAAGAACATTAATTGTGACTGTGAGTGGGATCACCTCTCCACTTGGTTTGCTGGTGTCACCTGTTTGCATACAGAGACTTGAATGAAAGTTGAACGCCATACTGTAGAACATTCCAGGCAAAACAATAACATCGTCACAAGGACAGGACAGGACAGGAGTGTTTGTCCACTGATCCAGAGGTTGACAGTTCAAATCCTGCTCTTGACATAAACATCACTGGTGAGGCATCAGATCTATTGGCCCACAGGTTGGCTGGTGTGATTCCAACACCCACAGATGAATGATGCTGTTGTGTCCTTGGGCAAGACACATAACCCACCTTGCCTCCAGTGTCTGTGTACACTGGTATATGAATGTGTGTGTGCATGGGTGACTGGTTCATTGATATAAAGCACTTTGAGTGTCTTAAAGGTGGAAAATCGCAATGTGACCCTTTACCATGGACCCACCACCAGAAAAGTTACGTAGTGCCCCTTTAATACATTTAATAATAGTAGTAATAACAACAGTGACTCAATAATACACAAACCTTTAAAGCCACTTTGATGGTCAACAGAAAGGCCATTGTTTGATATTACTGCTGTCAACTTAAGTCTCCAGCCTAGTCAAAGTTGAATTACATAATGTGTGTGAGCAGTGTTCAATAGAAGAGCTTTATCGCACATTATTATCTGAGTTTATTTAGTACAAGGTCCAGGAGTGGTGTCATTATTGACCAGGACAGTTTCCTGTGAACACTCAATAGAGGAGAAAAGCCCTTTGTCTAAAACAAGACCCATAACTGTGATCAATAGAGCGTGACCTGGAGCTCTGTTACTGGAAGCCTGCCTCACAAAAGCTGCTCTCTGGAAATAAACCTGCAGGGAGATTCTTATCAGGTGCTGAGATAAGTTTGTAGCAGATTTACTGTTTTAAAGGTGTCCTTTTTCTGGGGGAGGGTCCACTACCTGCCTGTTTCCATGGAGATGTTATTGCCAGTTTGATATTAATGTGTTCCCAGACTAAGTTGAAGGTCAGATCTGTGGAGAGGGGACAACTGCAGACACCTGTAACTGAATAAATGCAAAATGGATAAGGTCCAGGCAAAGCAAGAACATCGCTCTCATAATAGTTACTTTGTGCACCTTTAAAAATATGGAAGATGGCACGGCTTTGTTTATGCTTTTTTTTTTTTTTACTTTGCCTTGCCTTATTACTTTGCCTTATTTTATTACTTTGCTTGAATATTCCTGTGCATGGAATTAAATAAATTATATCTCCGTAGAGGCAAGCAGGAGATGCCGCTAGGCCAATTTACAGGTCATATCTGTGGAGAAGTGACCTTGCTCATAAAGGAGTGTATGTTTTGAGCACTGCAAACACCCATGATTAAAGAAATGCATGTTAGATAAGTTTAATATCACCCATGGAAACTCTCCAGACAACGAAATAACATATTCATGGTAGCAGACGCCCCATCAGAAAAGTTACACAGTGGATCTTTAAATTATATTCTATATTCTGTGTTTATTTCGAAAACAGGACCAATAAAACGTAACAAAATTTTAATATCCAACATTCTCATATACTTTGTGCCTCAAATAAATGTCGAAGTAAGAAAAGTGGCTTAATTGGAAAAGATTTGGCTGATTATGTCTACAGTCTCCGTACAGGCCCATGTTGATAGAGCAACCACGCCCCCTAGCGGCCATAAGACGAAATGCAAAATAAGGTTACCTATTTAATGTTTTCCGTTTGTTTTAATTTGAAGGCTTTAAGGAAACATATTGCAGCTCATTTGTAGCTTTCGATCTTTCAACTTGACCCACTGACTCTAGTTTAAAGGGGTGAGACCGAGCGCGTCATTTGTTGCCTTCAGTGGTCGGTTAATCAAAATGCGGTCCTTTTTGATTATTACGTTGTTATTAACAGTGGCGTTGGCCTATTACGTCTATACACCGTTACCTGACGCTTTAGAGGAAAAATGGAAACTCATGTCGGTGGATGTAGTACTTCGAACTATAATGCACTATGTAAGTTTTATACTTTTTTGACATGCAAAACACAAATTAATTCGAGCTATTATGGCCAAAAGACAAAAATGTAGAGTTTATTTCTGTTATCAACGATTTCTGCTTAGTTTTTATAGGTCAGAAACTCTAGACTGCAAAGGACAAGTAGTTGCAGGGCTTGCATAATTGTAAAACACACACTTAAGAGTATATGTTGAAATAGTTATTTATACAGTGGTGGAAGAGTACTGCAAATTTGTACTCAAGTAAAAGTATGGTTAGGTTGTTTGGTTTTGTCCTTTTTGATTTGCTATTCTTTAATATCCCTTATTTCTGTCAGACCTGTACTTCCACATATATAAAAAAAAGAAGAAGAAAAAAAGATTACAAAAATACTCTGAAAAATAGTATTGTAATTACTTTATAAGAATTTTAGCAGCATTTGCAATTAGTTAGCGTCCACCCCTGTGTTTATGACACAATACTTATCTCTCTATCTCTTATCTCTCCACACACCTTTGATCCACATGGGGAAATGGCAGTAGGTGAAGAGTGACCTGAATGAAACCATGGAAACACACTAAAAGCTTTTTATTTAAACAGGACAATACTATAACCTTTTACCTGTAAAAACGTAATACGAATGTTGAAGTGTAGATTTAGGGTGCATTCACTTTTGCACATCACATAAAAATTGGGACTAAACTGGGACTAAAACTAACCAAGGCCAGGACTAGAACAGGACTAGAACAGGACTCATCTACATCAGTAAACTGGGGTCAAGTCAGGATAAACAAGTCAAAGAATGAGAAAAAAAATGTAAAAATAGAAGAAAAAAATAAAATAAATTAATAATAATAATAATAATAATAATCATCATCATCATCTATCAAGAAACATTCAGTCAGTATATCTGAACTGTTATCTGGTTAAAAATTAATTTAAAAATTTCTAAATGAAATGAGCAAAGCCTCAGCCAGAGTTACATGGGAAAAGTGACATGATTCAAACACACACCAAAACTTAACACATTAATAACAAAAAGGGAAGAGCTAAAGGCCCGGGGCTGTAACAGACTAGTTCACTGATGGAAAAAGATTATTTCTGACTAATGGACTACCAAAATAATCATCAGTTTAATGGTATATGCCGTTACCGCCTCAAAAACATACATAGTTTGTGTATGTTTTGTTTCATTCACACATGAGTAATCCTTTATGTGATGTCATGTAGTATTTTCAAGTTAACAGCTACCTTTTACCTGTACCTATGTTTTTACCTTTTGTTCAGTAGAGATGAGCAATTCCAGGGGTGAAATTATCCAAATGATTCTGTGTTACTGAAACAAAACAAAACTCCAAGTATGTTTTTGATGAGGAAAAAACATTGATCAAAAATATCATATTCTGTTCCCATTAATCCCACATTTTATTCTTGTCTGCTTCCTCCAGGCTGCACTGAAGCACTGGCTCGGTTCTGACCACTACATCCACACCGTCAGGGGGATGGTTGCGTCTATAGTTCCTCCACCTGGTCCAGATTTCCTCCCTGGAGTTAAAGTGACGGACAAAACTTTTGCTGGTGTTCCAGTGCGAGTGTATGAAGCGTCTGGGGGAGAGGGAGGTCTGAGGAGAGGGCTCATGTATTTTCATGGAGGAGGATGGGCCCTGGGCAGTGCTAGTAAGTGTGTGCAGTAGTAAGAATATCAGATTTACTTTAACCATATATTGGCTAGTCTATCTGTAGTGTGTGTATGTATACAGTAAGTACTGATACTGTCATCAGCATTCCTTAGGGGTGTGATGCTAACTGTAGGCTCTGCTCTGTCTCTTTCTCAAGTTAGACTTCAAACTGATCTTTGTTTTAACATAATCTGACCATAAAGAACTGAGTTAGTTTGAACTACAATAGTTGAGATAATTTGTGCACCTAAACGGGACCGTGAACACCTGTATTTATTACAGGTTCCTGAAAATATGTTGTTTAAATCCATTTTGTATTTTCTTGAGTTTTCAGACTATTTTAAAACTGACACTGGCTGTTTGTTAATGTGTGCATTGTGTCACCATGGTAACTGATGAACTTTCTGCCATAATGATACATGTAGAACACCCCCAGCGTGATGTCACTGCAAAGTAGCAATTGAACATTTCTATCTTAATGGAGACAAAGGAGGAATCACCAGGGCGAAGTATTATTCCACCTATAATAAAATGAAAACTAGATAGATACATTTAACATTTGCCATACTGTGGAAAAGAGGAAAAGGAAATGAAATAACATCTCCATGAGACAGGGTGGAAGACCCTCCAACAGAAAAGTTATGTAGTGCACCTTAAACTATCATCCATAAAGTTTGATTTCATAAAGGTGGTCACAAAGGGGGATGTAGATGTATCTAGACACTGGACATCGATTCACTGTTGTTCATTTAAATCAACAGAGGGCTCGTCTTACGACAGAATGAGCCGGATCCTGGCTCATGAGCTCAACGCAGTGGTGGTCTCTGTGGAGTAAGTAGCTGCATTCAGTGTATTACTGCTACTACAATCTATAGGATCCTTAAAGGTCCTACATTACACAAAATTGAAGTCATGACATCAGAAGGTGGACCAGAGTGCTTTCTGTTTTAGAGAACAGACTAAATCTGCAGGGTTTGTGTGTTAAACATGTGTGAATGAAACAAAACACGACTCCAGGTCTGTTTTTGATGATGAAACGACATTATAACATAGACAAATAGATAGAAAATAGAGTAATATGGGCAAACCTTGTATACTGAGAAAGAAAACTATTGTGTAAGGCAATATTTCTGCTCTTGATGCTTGAAGCTCAACACTCGACTGTACATTTATGCTACCATTATTTCATTTAATTTGTGTTATAGATACAGACTTTATCCAGAGGTGCAGTTCCCGGTGCCGTACTTGGACTGTCTGGCTGCAGCGAAGCACTTCCTGTCTGCAGAGGTTTTGTCCAAATATTCAGTGGATCCAGAGCGAGTGGGCGTGTCTGGAGACAGCGCCGGGGGCAACCTGGCAGCAGCAGTGTCTCAGGAGGTCTCTAGAATTATGAGAATGTAATGATTGTGTTTATAACCCATGGTGTTGAACTCATGTCGAGGTGTGAGTCAAAACAGTCAGGGTAGGAAGGATGTGATTTGGTTGTGGTTTTTAATTTGAATGATTCAGTAATTAAACAACAAAAGCTGTACTTATACTGTATACTCTATACTTATATCAAATGTAATTCAATAGGCAACATTATGTTGTAAGGCTTTAAAGACTATAAGAATGCAGGAATTGTACTGGAAATTTCATGAAGTAAACATGACCTGTTTCTATGTTGGCATATTGCTATCACTCCCCCCAAAATATTTTGGCTCAGTATCACGTAATTACATGAAAAGTTTCACGTTATAACATGATATTTGTCACGTTATAACGTGAAATGATCACGTTCCTCAGATACAAAGTAAACATGTTCAAATCAAATATTGGTATATACTAATTATGTTGATTTATTCTTGGTTACAAAAACATTGTACCAGACCCAGTTGGTTTAAAACTGGGGTAAAAGGACTCTCTCTGATTTGAATTGTCACTACCTAAACTCCAGCACCTGTAGCTACTGATCAGTGCTAGTGCAGCCTCTGCAGCTCAGTGAGGAAATTCTGGAGGCGCTGAACTTTCACATGAGACATGGCCCATGAATGAGAAAACGTGTATTCTCTATCTGCAGGTTAAAGCACAAGAAACCCAGGTTCATTTGTGATTCCTAAAGCAGTGACAACACAGGCTACATACTGTACCTTTAAACAACAATGCCTGTAGAGTTTAGACTACCACGGCAAACTAAAAGTTAAAACTATCTGCTTCATAGGTACTAGTTACTAATCTGATTTTTTCTTATTTATTCACAGATCTCCCAAGGCCCCGACACAAGTGTCAAATTCAGTATACAGGCTTTGATTTACCCAGCTCTTCAAGCTCTGGACTTCAACACTCCGTCCGATCTCCAAAACCATAACATCCCTGTGTTATCTCGAGATGCTCTGATCAAGTACTGGATGCAGTATTTAGGTATTGACCTTTCATTACGGGACCAAGTTAAGTTAAACCACCACAGCTCCCTACAGCAGACTCAGCTCACCCCTGAGTTAAGAGCTCGATTTGACTGGAAAAAACTGCTCTCTCCAAAATACCACAAGAACAACAAACCAGTGGTGGCAGAGAAAGGGTTGGCTGGTATTATAGAGAAGGTACCTGCACTGTTGGATGTCCGTGCCTCTCCACTACTGGCTGACTCAGGAGTGTTATCCAAATGTCCCAAAGCTTATGTTATGACTTGTGAGTTTGACGTCTTGAGAGATGATGGTTTTATGTATGCTCGGCGCTTAGAGGAGGCTGGGGTGCAGGTGACCAGTGTTCACTATGACACCGGGTTTCACGGATGCTTTAGTTTCGTCTCAAACCTGGAATTTGAAGTGGCACAAATAGCAGTGAGAGACTATATAAACTGGCTACGAGAAAATCTGTAGAAATTTCATTTATATCTGAGCAGTGCTTAAAGGTCCTATATTATGCTAATTTGTAAGGTTTAAGCCATGTTATAATGTTGTTACCGCCACCTTGTTTCGTTTATGTTTGAGTAAACCTTTATTGTTAGTCTGTCTACATCTCCAAAGCTCAGAATGCTCTGTTCCACCTTGTGATGTCATGAAGCTGTAGTGTTACTCCTCTCGAGTTTATACAAGGCTCAAAATCTTTCTTGGGTTTTAACAAACATTTATTCGGACAGGAGGAGTCTTCAACATGTCTTCACACACAAATTAGCCTCGCAATGCTGATGCATGCCGTCAGAACTATGGAAAAGAAAATATGAAAACTTAAATTAACCCTCTTAAATTATGGTCCTTCACATATAACGTAATATAAAGAATAAAGTACACATTCGCTAAACACTTAATTACACATTAATACAAAGTCACGCAGCCTTCATAATAAACAATAGAAAATGTACCTCATTGGCCACATTAACTCAAAGGGAAATAAAGTTCACATCTTAGAATGTCCTCTTGAGAAAACTTAAACTTTTAAAACAACCTTCTTTTGCCGCAGCTCCTCGTGTATCCCAAATTAAGACGGCAGTGCTCCTGTAAAAATTCCCCCCAGAAAACAACATTGTAATTGGAAGCAGAATGAATAAACGGTTCCCTTTATTCCTGTATTATAACCAAAATACAATGAAATTATTTAACATTAATTTTCTGAAAAAAATGACTTATATATTACTATTTATTGCCTTTTATTATTTGACTGTATTTCAATCTGAATATTATAAAACATGAACTTAAATGTATGACAGTTGCCACTGATGGCAGCTACAAGTAGTTTTCAACTGAACAGCTGCCTTTTCCTTTTAGTCCAGTAGGCACTAGCAATTCCAGGGCTGAAATCATCTAAATGATTCTAGTGAAGGCGAATTTAAAAACACAGTGGAGCACTTCCTGTATTACCACATGACATCAAGAGGTGGAACAGTGTGTTTTCCGTTTGAGAGAAGAGCTCAGCCTAAATTTGATTGTGTTGTTAAACATGTGTGAATGAAACAAAGCACAACTCCACGGATGTTTGTGAGGAGGAAACAACATTATAACTTATTAGTAGATAAGAAAATAGTGTAATATGGGCCCTTTAACCTGAAATTGGGTGTTTCAATCAGTCAGTCAAACAAGAATGACATTACCAAATAAATATTCTTTAATGTAAACAACAAACATTTAAAATTAAGGCAAAATGCAAATGTTTTCTACTGCTATACTTAGCTGCACCTCTCAGTGAAAACCCTCCCTCCCAAAATGCACTGAATATGATTTTAAATAACATCAAATACACACTTTACACATAATTTAACAGATGTGAGAGCTGCAAAAAGGAGCGCGCACGAGTTAAAATGTCATGAATTCAGAATATTTGTTTTGGGTAGGTTTAACTAGATTTGATGAATTTTTATCCCGTATTTGTATTAGTTTTAGATTACTTGACTTTTTTCAAGATACAGTATGTTTAAGTTGTAACATACATTTATCTATATTTCAATCAAAAATGTCTGCCAGGAGAAAAAGAAAGGAACTACTAAGATAATTAAGATAATACAGTATACAAATGACATGAATATCTGAAAATAAAAATACTAAATGCAAAAAAGTCAAATAAATCAAGTCAATAAACCATTCTGAATTTTAGTCATTTTAACTAATGCACATTTCCGTACTGTACAACTGTAGCCTTATATGACCAGGAATATCTCTTTCTAAATGTGAATAAAATGAATAAGCTACAGTTGTGTTTTGAGGATTTATTGCTGACCATTTCATATTAAATAGTGTTATTTTTATTTTTGTTAATATGTTAAAATGTGAATACTAAAAGACGTAACCACTTCACAAACACAACAGATAGATAAGCTCAAAATATCACAAACAATTAAGATACATCTAAATTAATTTGAATTTAAAAACAGATTTGAGTGGAAATGTTTTACAATTCTTAGTAAACACAACAAGGGCCAAATACTGTAGTGGTACCTACTTTAGTCCTTTCAACCTCTTCAATTCAATGAACATTTTAAGTGTATTTTATCATTTGTAGATGTCCTCTAATACTAATGAATGCTTTTCAAACGAACATGGTTGTCAATCAAAAAATTTAGATTAGTTTAGGAAATAAATATATGTAGGCCTCTGGTACTAGTAAATATTAAGGAATTATCAGAATGATCAGATTATTTCAATGGTGAAAAGTCCTCAAAATGTCACCTCTAACAGGAAGCTGAAAGCTTTAAATCCATGAATTCCAGTCAGGACATTCCCACATCAGGACTATACAAGTTTTAAGTGATAAAGAATTGGAAAGGTCTGGAAAATTGTTTCAATGTCCAAAAATCTTAAACAAATCTTCAAATAGTGGAGCTGGAATTTGAAAATATGTGCCAATCAGACATGGTACATTTATGTGAATTAACTTTTTGCTCTTTTATATTTTCTTCCTTCATATTTTATCAGTATTTTGTCAATTCGTGATGTGCATGTTTAGTGTCTGAAGAACTGAACCTCCAACTTTTAACTGGCTACTTTACAAACCATGTTGCTGGCATTTTCAGATACGTTACAGAAACTAGCCAGTGTAACATTGCCTTTTGTAAACCCTTTTACCAAATTACAAAATGTGTGAGATTAAAAAAAAAAAAAAAAAGAGGCGTAAAATGGACTTATCTATTAATTTCCTTCAGTTTCATTTTTGTAGTCATTATGTATGCTGCATGCAAATGTGCTAAAAATAACAAAAAAAAAAAAAAAAAAATTGAAAATAAACAAACCAAACAAAAAATGTGATGAAAATGAAATTAAATTTAATGATTTATGTTGAAAACAAAACAAAACAAACATCAAAACAAGGAAAAGTAATCAAAACTAAATAGTTAACAGAATGCAGTTTCAGAAAGCACTCATTAACACTTAGTAGAAGCCTATTAACCTCTAGAAACAGAAACAAAACAAAATCAAAAAGAACTCAGAAAAAAAATCAAAATAATGCAGAAAAAAAAAAAAAATCAATAAATCAAAATAAACTGCAAACTTAAAGATGCACTACGTAACTTTTAAGAAATTCCACCTGCTCATCTCCAAAAAGATTTTGCTTTGCCTGGAGTTTCACAATATGGCACAGAATTATTTGTTTTATTTTTTATTTTTTTTATTAATGTACACCAATCCACAGATCTAACCTGTACATTTTCCTAGTGGGGCCAACAGCTCATCTGCAGGAAAATTGACATGTTTAATGTGATACTGTGGAACATTTCAGGTAAGGCTCTCCATGAAGATAAGCAGGCGGTGGATCCTCAAACAGAAAAGTTACGCAGTGCACCTTTAATAGTTTTACTCTGAGTCAGTTCAAACTTAAGTACCTCTTCTCAAACTTCCTAAAATGCTGTTTCTAGTCCAGGCCTGATCACCTCCGTTTGGTCCATTCAGACTCCCTACTGGGCCTTATATTTAACAAACTAAAATAAATCCACTTTAGATATCAACATAAACCACATCTCCATATAATTACACTGTTTGATATATGTAGTCAGTGGGGATATTACAATATTCATTAAAAGCAATTTGCTTTTAAATTAACTGGAGGCAGCATCTTTAAGAGTCTTTAAGATGATAATTTAAGGCAACTACTTCTAAATAAGAGTTGATCTGAGAAATACATCCCCTCTTCTTTAGACTATAAATTACCATTAAAAACCTTAAGAACAAATAACTTTTAGACATATTTTACATTTACTTGAAACCAAAACCTTAATTTTAAACACTTTTGCATTTGTGTGTTTGATGCTCTGAGATAGCAACACTGCCCAAAGACAGCAGGAGCTATTTAAAAAGACAGTTTCCCCAAGTACTCTTTAACGCAATACAAAAGGTGCAGAAAAGTGATTTTACAAACTTTTCAAAATAAAAGCCTGATATATGTCGCCTCCTTACCACTTAACTCCCTTGATTGTCTCTTACTTGTGTCCCTTGTTGGTCTTGAAGGACACTTGCAGCACCTTGTCTCCTAGGCGATAACCGTTGAGGCTAGCGATCGCCATGGACGCCTCCTCGTAATTTGTCATGGTAACGAAGCCGAAGCCTTTGCACTTGTTGGTGTTGAAGTCGCGGATGACTTTGACGTTTGTGACGGCGCCGAACGGGCCGAACATCTGCCACAGCACGCTCTCGTCGGCGTCCTGCGTCAGATTGTAGATGAAGATGCACCAGCCATTGTTGCTGTTGCCGGGGACGCCCACTCCCCCCATCCCGCTCATGTGGTCCACGCCCATCGGGGAGAACCTGAGAATCAAGGAAAAAAGGAAGATTAATTTCAACATTGTAATACCCTCATAATAAAAAATAACAATTTTCAAGACACCCAAAGCACTCTACAGTACATTATTCATAGCCACAGCTGCCCTGGGGCAGGCTGACGGACATGAGGCGGCCAATCTGCACCATCTACCCTTCTGACCACCACTAACACTCATATGAACACTACATTCATAGGAAGCAATGTAGGTGAAGTGTCTTGCCTAAGGACACTATGACAGTTTCCATTAGAGTCTCTGCTGTCCCACTATGGCACTTATTCCCAGCGGTCTCTCATCAAAATACTAACCAGGCCTGACCTTGCTTCAGAGATCTGACATGATAGGGCATACTCTTATATGGCGTTTCCATTGGAAATATTCATAAGGTGATAATTAGCATCCTGACCCAAGTATCGACATGCATGTGGAATCGTGAGAAAACTGTATTGTTGTATCTCTTGTGCTCAAGCAATTATTTTGATTGGTGGTTAATTTTCAGATAGTATTAAAAAGCTGTGAGCTGTATGCTTGTCTCAGCCCCAAAAGTTCCAAAAATAGATAATAGGTATATATTAACCAGAGAAAGGTCCTGTGTTGCAAAACAAACATGGCGGCTTATCCAATTATGACGAAATGTTTGAAACAGGTCAAATAAATAAGAAAAAATATGGCTATCAACTACTTCTGCCTCAGTATGTAAGAGTTGGCTTGCCAGGCTATACTTTGATGTCTATGGAGGGATATTAAGCAGTGACCATGGTGACCCAATGCACATATTTGCAAACACAGAATGGTAGATGGTCTGAATACTGAAAAAAGAGGTTTTCAAGAACCTGCAATCAATGCAAGCGTTTAATGTCAATTTAAGGATTTAATTTTCAACCAAAAAGGTCACTAACTGAAAAACTGCTGGCTAGTGCTGCCTAGTTTGACTTATGTAATTTGAGAGGGACCTGTTTAACACAAATGAGCACAGATGTTGTAGTTCCAACTAAATCAGTTCTTTCAGGTGAGACTGTATTAAAAAAACCCCAAAAACACTCAGATTAACTTGAGTAACAGAATTTCAGACAGAGCAGAGTCTTCAGTTAGCATCATCCTCCATACATCAGTTAAAAGTGATCAAAAACAAAATGAAGCTCATACCTGAAGCGCTGGGCCTGGTGGTGCAGAGGTCCTCCGAATCGTCTGGAGGGGTTGGGGAACACCTGTGGAGGGACGAGCTGAGCATTCTTCATCTGGTTTGGATTCGCCGCAAACTTCACGATAATTGGCTCCGTGGCTCCGGGAGGTTTTTGCCCGTTCAGATTTTTGATGGCCTCCTCTGCCTCTGCGCGTTTGTCGTATCGGATAAACGCAACACCACGGGATGCACCTAGATGCATAAAGAAACCGTGAGATTAGACTTAGACAAACTTTATTGATCCACAAGGGAAATTATTTGGACACAGTAGCTCACTAATCACAATATATTATACTAACAAAGAGTAAAAAATAAATAGTAATAATAAATTCTAAATAAGTAGCAAAAAGGATAGCAAGAGACAGGTGTCAAATAAGGCATAATTATATAAATGTATATGTACAGGTCAAAGTAAAATAGAAAAATAAGTAATAAAAATATAAAATCACAGCTAAAGACAAGAAAGACAATCGTATCATTGTTGCACTGACAGGACATAAGGTTATCTGTTATATAAGGGTGAGTTGTTGTACAGTTGTAGGGAGTATTATCTGTTACATAAGGGTGAGTTGTTGTACAACTGTATGGAGTATGGTGTGGTGGTAGTCTATTGCAGTGGGTGAGCAGGAGTGTCCATGATGCAGAGCAGTTTGTCCAGTGTCCTCCTGTCTCTCACTGTGACAAATGTCTCCAGCTCACAGCTGATCATGTAACCCGCTTTATGGATCAGTTTGTCAATCCGCCCAATGTCCCTTTTACTGGTGCCGCTCCCCCAGCAGAACCACAGTGAAGTACAGTGCGCTGGCCACCACAGACTGGTAGAAGATCTCCAGTAACTTGCTGCACACATTGAAAGACCTGAGCTTTCTCAGGAAGTAGAGTCTGCTCATGCTCTTGTACACAGCATTACAGTTGTCCCACCAGTCCAGCCTTTTGTTCACATGGACGCCAAAGTACTTGTAGCAGTCCACTATTTCCACCTCATGGCCCCGGGTGGTTATGGGCTCCACTGGTGTCCTCTTCCTCCTGAAGTCAATTACCAGTTCCTTGGTCTTGTCAGGTCTTGTCAGGTCTTGTCAGGTCTTGTCAGGTCTTGTCAGGTCTTGTCAGGTCTTGTCAGGTCTGTTCAGGAGCAGATGGTTTGCCTGGGATCACTCCACAAAATTTGCAATCAGTGTCCTGTACTCCAGCTCCTGTCCATCCCTGATACACCCTACCACTGTTGACCAAAAACACTCATCTAAGAACTTTCTTTATTGATACTTTACAGTGACATCATGCTGGGGGTGTATTTCTATGAATCGTCTGAAAACTCAAGAAAAAATACAAAATGGATTTAAACAACTAATTTTCATGAGCCTCTGATTAATATGACCGTTCATTGTTCTGTTTAGGCGTTTCATTTTCAACAAAAACGTGCGATGACCAACTGAAAAACTATTGGCTAATGCTGGCTAGCTTGTGACTGTAATGCTATTTGAGAGGGACTTGTTTAACAGCACAAATCATCTCACCTGTTGTACTTCCAGGTAAGCCAGCACTTTCTGATCAGACTGTGTTAAATTATAGCTCAGACAAGTCGACTGGACTACGTAACAGAGCTTCAGACAGAGACAGAGCAGAGCCTAGAGTTAGCATCACACCCCCAGGGAATGAAAAGGGAATGAAAAGTGAATGACACTACCAGGTCGAGGTACAGGTTAGAATTGTGGAGAGGCGACCCCACTCACAGTAAGAATGCATGTTTCTCAAGGCAGTAAAAACACCTGCAACGTTTAATGCCAGACTGTGGAACATTCCAGGCAAAGCAATAACATATTGATGAATCCTCCACCAGAAAAGTTACATAGTACACCTTTAATTTAACCAATAGCATTTCTAACCCCTGTGACAGCTGACGTTTGACAACATTCAGTAAAATATCAACATTTTAAAGCTATTTTTAAAATTTTCCCTATACTGTAATTCTCAAGTTTCTTACATGAAAAATACCAATTATGCCAAACCAATTATAGAAATAGCAAGGACGTCAATCACCTTTCGTACCTGTACCCTGTTCTATAAGCAGACGAGAGTTAATGATCTGTCCGTATCTGGAGAACATGTCCTCCACGTCCTTCTGGCTGAGACCGCGAGGCAGGCCGCTGATGTACAGGTTGGCATCTTTAATAATGTCAGAGCTCGGTCGCGCATAAGAAACCTACAAAGAACAACCAGCAAAAGCATTAGAGTTTGATAGGGAGAATCACTTAAGTCAAGTTAATTAGTGGATTATAATAAGATTTGCCTTGCTAATTATTATCCACTTAGTATTGAATATTTTGTCTATATATAGTAGTTGAGATATTTTTTAACATTCATATTGTCATTTTTAATTAATATTATGTACAGATTTGATAGAAAACTCTGATGTGTGGAGTGGAAGCATTAGAAACATTACAGCAAAAATAATAAAATAAATGAACATCTGAAGGAGATAAATTAAATGTGAATGTAAGGCTGGGCATAACACCACTGTACATCATAACATATAGAGAATTTTGTAATACATTGGGGGATTTTGGCTTTTTTCTAACATCTGATAAATATGTTGGGATGTCTACAGGTCTGAGGGTGAATATAATAAGAATTAATCATAAAATTGTTATTCACAATATAATATTCAGCATGGTGATTTGTTACTGAATTGAATTTATAACCCATTTCTAGTGGCAACTAGTCTAACTATTATAATGTCCATTAAGTCAATAAAATGTAAGTACTTTAGGCTAAAATCTGCCAAATGGTGGTTTCTTGATAAGAGAACATGTATTATTAGTAGTATTAAGAAAATAAGGTATAAAGCATATCCATCTATCTATTTTCCATTACTAATCACAATAGATAAAATAATCTTGTCTTATTTTGATTAGTAACAGTGCTGTGAGTCTGTTTATATTGCAGATAAACAAGTAAGAGTTATAGTCATTCATCACTTCAGTAGACAGTCTTATTAAATGTTGTTGGCATATGGTAATTGATCATACAACTGTATTTATTGCCCAGCCGTAAATGGATGTACATAGAAAAAAACAGAAAGCATAAATATAAAATGTATAAAAGTTAAAAGTAAAATCGGTAAAATAAAGGCAGACTGAAACAAACATGTCAGGGCGATCAGTGAGCTGGAGAAGCCTCAGGACATGTACAGGGACTAGAGCTAATTAGCAACAGCACAAGAGTCACAATATAGAGTTATGACATGAACAAGTTTGCTTTGAGAATTGTAGAACACCTGTTTGCACGTTACCTTGATAGTTTTGGACTGAAGTCTTAGTCCATTCAGAGTACTGATAGCTCTTTCTGCATCACTAGGGTTTACATAGTTAACAAATCCGTACCCTAAACTGTGGCCTAGAGGAAAAAAAAAAGGAAAACAACAAAATAAAAACAAAAAAAGTTCAAAAAAATCTGTGAAAAAACAAACAAATCATTAAAAGCAAAAAACAAATCCAAACATTGCGTACTATTCGAAGCAAACAAATTGAAAAGCTATTGGAATAGAGTAGAAACAAATAAAACAGCTCTAATTAAGGTAAAATTATTTGGAAAACATGCCCAAATTAAGTAGGAAACAAATTTGATATTTAAAACAAATTTGAAAATTCTGAAAACTCCTGCTATAAATAAATAAAACACTAATAAAAATTTACATGTTAAAATTTGGTTAAGCTACTTTTTCGTGCTCTCCCTTATCAGGTCTGTCTTATTTGCGTATTGGGTTGCCGTGGCCATATCCCTCCAAAGCTGGGGCCTACCTTGCACTTTGTCCCGTATTAATTTAGCAGAGTCGACCTCCCCGATGCTGCTGAAGAGGCTGTGTAGCTCCTCCTGTGACATGCTCTGGGGCAAGTAGTTTATGATAAGATTGGTCTTTGCGTCCTTGTCCGCATCTCCACCCATGTGGTCTTCGTAACCGTTCGACATGTCAAACACCTCCTGCTAAACAAAATACATGGTAAATGCTCACCTTTATGTAAGCCTTTTCCACCTTCAAGGCTGTCAAAGCACGCACGCACGCACGAACGGATTAAGTGTCTTGCTCAAGGAAGCAACGACAGCATTCATCTGGGGGAGCTGGAATCACACTGCCACCCTGTGGGTCAGTGGATATGCTCATTCTCCCAATTCGCCCTTTCAGCTTTTTGCACATGTTTTTCCAGTGTGTTTTTTACCTATAAATAGCAAATAAACAAACCTAACCTAGAGGGACCCAAGTAAATAACTATTAAAGGACTTCTTATGACCAAAAAGTATAAAGATAACATGTCTTGTTGAGTATATTTTCATCCTGGATCAATTAAAATAATCATTTGATCTAATAAAAAAAAACTCTAGTGTAGTTTATTTGGGTAAGTTTATGCATTTAAAGCAGGTGCCCCCAACAATTTTGTGATGTGCTGACACAGTAAGACAATAAAAACAAACAAATCCAATATTTCTAGGCTTATACATTCAACCTACTTGACTACCAATATGCATTCTTGTTTGATTACAAGACCAACTTTTGGAGGCACAAAGGCAGCATTAAAAGTAATCTGATGTAGCCTTTACCGTTTAGGAGATAGTGCTGTGAATGTGACCTGGCAAACATCCATTCATGCAGAAAAAGAGGGGTGTAATTGTGTGGTCTGGGCCTTCGGAAACACCAGCAATGAATGAAAGGTTTGTACTTGACCGGGAGCATTGATTGGAGTGTGTAAAGCCACTGTTTAAGCTTGGCCCACTTGTGACAAACTGATACCAGTAAAGCATGTTTTTGTTGAATCAAATATAATGAAGATGCAGTATTTATAAAAAATACTTTTTTCTTTTGTGCATTTGTTTCTCATTTTTACTCTGCATGAGGACATTAAGGACCTAGAGTGGACCTAGACAACATTACTTACTTTTGTGTACTTTGAATGTCCTCGAATTGCCATGAAGACACCTCACTGCTCTGGAAGCTGGGAGGAAAGCATGGAAAATAATTGACATGACAAAATTATCAATAAGAAACATAAGTCATCTAAGTGAACTGGATAATTCCTGGGGTAAAGGTCACAAATTTGACTCTTGTGAGCTTTAAGCCATGTTATAATGTTGCAACCTCCTCAAAAACATAGCTGGAGTGGTCTTGTTTCATTCACACATTTGAGTAATCTTTTATTATTAGTCTCTCTTATTCTCAAAATGCTCTGTTCCACCTTGTGATGATACTATAGTTCAAGTTACCACCTACCTTTAACCTTTTTTCAGTAGAGATTGGATAATTTCAGCCCTGGAAATGCCAAATGATTCTAGTGAAAATATATGGAGTTTCAAAACACAGTGGAGCACTTCCTGTATTACCAAATGACATTACAAGATGGAAGAAGGGGTTTTCTGTTTGAGAGAAAAACTCTGAGAAAAACTAAATATGCAGGTTTGTGTGCTAAACATGTGTGAATGAAACAAAACACAACTCCAGGTATGTTTTTGATGATGAAACAGTATTATAACAGATATAAGAAAATAGCATAATAATATAAACAACAACAATAAAAACAAAAGATAGTTATAATTAAATGATGCACACAAAGGCAGAGCAATTCTGAGTTTACTATTCATGATAATTGAAATTTTCATTGTGCGTACAACGTGAACTCATTCATTCATCCCGTACAGTAGCGGGAGAAATACACATACAATAGGTCGATATGCATAAAAGAGACAATAGTTCTTTCTTACCCCATATTAATATACGTGTTCATTCAATCGACCAGTAACGTTACATCAAATATTTGCTTTTATTTGTCATTTTAGAGTAATTTCGTGTTTACACTCTATGGTTTGCACGCATGTGACGCGCGCGGGCCTATCACCAAGGCAACGTAGCAGCTAATGCTACTGTACGTTTCGTCCACACCGATTAATGAATTCATGTAAATGTGAATTTACCAGTCACATGTTTTGGGTCATGTGAAGTAAAGTTTTGGTAAGCTCATGTCGTTTATTGTATATCGAAATGTGGAAGGCAACGTTCACGATCTGTAACAAGAGCGGCCTGTCCTGTAGCTAGGCTAACATTAGCGCAAAGGGCTAACACCATGCTAACAAACGGGCCACAGAAGCCGCATTCCCCACATCCAGACCAAACGCGAAACCGCTCAACACTCCACGTGCGGGAATATATGTTTTTTCTTACCAGTTTTTGTAGAGACTCACTTCTCGCCTCCTATTAATCCAGTTTAATCACCGACAGGGGCTAGCAGTAGAAGAACAGAGTGGAAACACGAAAATGCGACGTGAGCACCGCCGCACTGTCGCTGTGCTGCCCCTGATGGTGCCACGCCTCTGCACCGCACTGTAAGCATGCTGCTGCTGCACATACACAAAAACATTTTGTACTTGTACTTTACGTTATTGTGCACACATTTCATTTGATATTCCATTACATTTTACCATGGTCATGACTCATATGCCCCCCGCCCGCCTAACCCCAAAAAATAAATAAATAAAACGTTAGGAAGGAATTTGTAAAATACCCTAAAATATCCGGGATTTTGACTCTCAACCAGTCAGCTTTGTTAGTCATAGTTTTGGCGACAGTCTTGGCTCATCTGATCAGCAGTGTGTCTGTATATGTTTGTGTGTGGCTGACTATATATATGCATTGTACAGTCTAGACTGTATATATTCTTTATACAGTCAATGGTGCAGTCTGTAGTGTTTGTTCTGCTCTGAGGCACAGACAAACAAAGCTCATGTTTGTGAGAAGTGCACAGGAGCAGGGCTCTATCAGAGGGAAACCACCACATGGATATTACCACCATAACAGCTCTGAGCAAACTTGAAAATCATCTGCGGAAACTCTAGAAGATGTTAGCTGATTTATTTAATGTTACCAACACTTGAGTTTTGAGGTTTTAGGATGGTGTCTGACCTAAACAGTTCTATTTTAACCCTTCCACAGATTGCTCCGGTTTCATTTTTAATTTTTAAAGTTCATTTTTTAACACAAATATGTAATTGATCCTTTTGTGTTTTCAGGTTTTGGAGTGGTGTCTAACCTTAACATGCTATTCTCACTCTTTACAGGTAGCTCTGTGATATTTATTTAGTACTGCTATATAAGATAAAGATTGCTGACAAGTGTAAAATTATCCTACGCCTCTATTTGAAGTCAAAAAAACATAAAAGGACCCAGGAACGTAAAAACCTCAGGAGACAATGTCACTTAGACTTCGGCAGACTTTATTGATCCACAAGGGAAATTACTTGGACACAGTCGCTCACACATCACATTATACATTATATTACAATAACAAAGAGTAAAAAAATATGGTCATAAACTTCTAAATAAGTAGAAGTAAAAAAATAGCAAGAGATTAATGTTATCTGTTACATAAGGGTGAGTTGTTGTACACTTGTAAGGAGTATAGTATGAATGTAGTCCTGTATCTCTCACTGTTTGAGCGGAGCTGTAGGAGCCTGTTGGAGAATGAGCTCCTCTGTCCCTCTATAGTCTGGTGCAGTGGGTGAGTTGTTGTACAGCTGTAGGGAGTATTATCTCCTCTGTCCCTCTATAGTCTGGTGCAGTGGGTGAGTGGGAGTGTCCATGATGGAGAGCAGTTTGTCTAGTTCAGCAGTTAGGGACAGGAGGACATTGATCAGGAACGGGACATTTTCTATCAGAGGCTGCGGCCCAAAATGCAAAATGAATGAGCGAATTGTTAGCAAAGGAGAACTTCAATTCTGACAACTGGACAATTTTTTTCTTTTTTAAATCAAATACATTTCGCAGCTCATCCAAGCTGCTTCTTCATAATCCACCCATCAGCACCCATCAGGGACCTGCTTGAGTATACTAATATCACTCAGGCATAGTCCCCACTTAGTGCACTTTAATAGACCTAACAAACAGGAACTGTAAACAAATAGGTGGGTTAGTTTCAGAGTAGTTTTAGTGTAGTTAACTCCTCCCTTCAGGCAGATATATGGCAGTGTCCACCAGCGTCTGACCAGAACTGAAGAAGCAGCTTGGATGACCTGCAAAACGTATTTAATAAAAAAAAATGTGTCCATTTGACAGAATTAAAGTTCTCCTTTGTTATGGATCCTATGTGGATGACTGAGGGATTACACAAACATTACAAATGAGAAAATTGGTATAACATTGGGTTAATTCAGTTTTTGTACCCATTTCAAAGAAAGAATACACTTCAAAGTGCATCAATTACAGCACCATTATGCTGTTAAATCATAGCAATAAAATACTAAATCGGGACCGGCTTTCTATTCGAACATGGTATCACCTTAACACAAGGTTAAATCTGATACTAATGTTGTGGGTCAATATTGCCATTGTGTATACTGTATAATTGCTTCAGGCCTTAAGTTTGGTTTTGAACAGTTTGTGAAATATGATGGTTCTAACCCTAACTCTTTTGAAATTTCTTCTCATTGGAGATCTAAACTTTTTTTTACACATTTCAAACTAGTCCTCACAGGTCCCAAAGGCTGCTGTTTGTTGCATGGCTCTACAATAACCTTACAAAAGCCCTGTGTGTCCCTTTGTGTCAGTCCTCCGTCTGGCTAAATGGAGAGGGTTGCTTCGGGCTAAAACCTGCCTCTCATAGCTTGATCTTAAAGTGCGTACGGATTTTTTCCAGTACGGATTACTGGGTTTGGTTGGATATTTATCATAGTTTTAGTCAAGTGGCAATTTGTGGACAAAAGTTGAAATGAAAAGTCAAAAATACAGGATGTGGCGGGTGAGATCTAAAATGGAATACTCCTTCAAATGCAGTGACAATTTAACTAACTTTAACTAACTATACTTTTTTTACAGTATCATTGCTGGGTCAAAGTTATGGAATTATCCCTAGGTATGTCACATCTCCTGCCCATCTCCAACCAGGAAGTGAAATGAGTAGAAATCCACTGATACAGTGTACTTCTGCTGTACATTTGATTTAAGTTCTTCCGAGGAAAACCTAACTACTTAGCTCCTCATTTCACCCAGAGCTGTGGTGCTATCTACAGGAGAAGGTTGGTGAACAGTAATCTGCATATTAAGAGCAGATTGTTATCATACAGCAGCAGCAGTCATATATCACATTTTTATATAGATCGTACAGTATTTTTTCGGTCAAACATAGTATTGATGCAGACAGTGAGCCTATGCCAGATGTTCTTGTTTATTCATTACAATATAAGAAAGTTTCAGTTTCATTTTAAGATTCAACTTTTGTCCAAATACTGATAAGAAAGAAGCGGTTCCCTCATCAACATCACAACAGGCACAAGCAAAATCACCTGTGGAAACAGAAAATAATATTACAACTTCCTCTTGAAAGCAGCCATAAGGTGTAAACTGGAGGATGTCAGAAAGATAAAGTAGAGAACATAAAGTTAGTTTATTGAACCTACCAGCGCTAGAAAAAACACTGCAAACATCCACAAAACAGTATCCAGAAGGAAGTGAAAGAACACTTTTAGCTTTACTTTGCAGCCCTAAAACAAAAATGGTTGGATTTACAACAAGTCAAATAAGGTCTGAAATTAAATAAAGCTACAGCAGCAGTGATATTCTAGTGTTTGTTTTTTTTTTTTATGTAGGCCGATACAAAGAACCAAGAAAAGCCACAACCAGATGGTAAAAATATTATAATTTTATAAAAAGAAAGACTATAAAAGTAACAGATACTCCGCCATAAAGTGCACCTTTATCATTTATCTGTCTATGATAAATATTATTTGGGGCCTACCATTTGGTAAAAGTGATCAGGCTGAAGCAGAGTGCCATTGCAGGAGGTGACGGTTCGATTGCAGCAGCTGAGGGGGAGCATGTGACCCCCAGTGTGAATAAACCAGGAAGTGTCCCTCCAGTCACTGTAGTTCTGAACACCACAGCACTGCATCTGAATCACAAACACACTGTATTACGATTTATAAAACAGAAAGAGATCCATTATTAACATTGTTTACTCTGATTTGCAACTTTCTGGTAAAAACAGACCAAAATCAAAACTTGCATGCATGAGGTGCCATGTCCAAAAAGATACATAGTGTTGCTTTTATATTGTTATAATAATGTGTCCAAGTCATTTCAGTTGTGGATCAAAATGTTTTTCAAAGTCTTGTTGGCTGATTGCAAATAGTTATGGAAGAAAGTAAGCCCCTGATTCTAAAAGGTAATGTTTTGTAGCAGAACAGTCAAGATGAAGAAAGTAGCCGACTGATATATATATGATAAGATGTATTCAATCCTAATGTTTATATTCATCAGGGATATCAGGGATTTTTATTTTATTTTTTTAAGAAAAATGTGCAAAACTGTGGTATACTAATTTAAAGAGTACCTTTTCCTGTAAGGTGTCCACAGTCCGTGAATCCTGGTCGTAGCTGTTTCCTGTGTAGTTCTTGAACACGTCACTGAGAGGATGTAGTTCCGAATCCAGCTGAGGTCAGAAGGTCAAAATTTCAAGTTCAAAGTATCAAAACACCTTTCTAATACCAGGTCTCTGATTTATAGTATTTGTACCATAACTGAGTGGTGAAAGGCCAGTGCTGAGGCAGTACTTCCCAGGCAGAAAACCACAAAAAGAAGATAAGCAAACTACAAAAACACATTGTTTGGTTTAGAATATGCATAGTTTTGGCAATAGTTACTTCTGTGGAGAGGTGACCCTGTCCACAGCAATGCCTGTTTTTAAAGGTATTTTGAGCAATTAAAAACACCAGAAATGAAATGATGCTACATGGATTAGTTCAATGCCACGCTGTGGAACATTCCAAGAAACCTCTTCATGGAGTCAAGCAGATGGAAACCCCCCTCCAGAAAAGTTACACACCTTTTAGACATATTTGTTAGTGCAGTGGAGTAAGAGAATTGGTAATAATCCGAACCAATTCTACAGTCAAAATGCAAATCTTGAATCACATGGTTAAATTAAACTGCTTGTTTCAGTTTCCATGTATGTTTTCTGGTAACATACTCTCCACCAGAAAACGTACATTAGTGCACCTTTAAGTACTTTGTAACAATATATGTTTTTTCCTTTTCTGTTTAGGCATCATGTGGCCCCAGACTTACCAGTCCTTGCAGACATATTGAATCCCTGGTGCTGACCCACGACCCCAGTAACCCACTGACCAGTAGGAACGCAGCTGTGGCGAAGGTGACAAAGAACGGCAGCGTCATGTACGAGGAGGGGGAGAAGAAGGTTGCACTGCTCTGTCTGAATATCATGAACAGATAGAGTCCAGCCAGGCCCACCATCAAGCCCACCAGCTGCAGTCAATAGTGACACATATTAAGACTTGAGAGAGACCAACAATTCATATTTTTACAAGTTCATAACTGATTAAATGGTATTTAAAGTGCACTACGCAGCATTTCTATCTTGCATTTATTTATTTAAATTTTACATGCATGTTTATATATTGATTGAGAAACCTGGTAGTCTCTAGATAGATGCATTCATTGCCATGCTGTGGAACATTCCAGGCAAAGCAATAACATCTCCATGGAGACAAGCAGGTGTGACCCATTAACCACAAATGTTACATAGTGCGCCTTTACCAAACCAAAACCAAAGCTTTTTTTGGTAGGATATACAGAAAGTTGTCTTCTTCTTTTTAAATCAACACACTGGCCACTTTTAAACAGTTTTCTTATTACAGATATAGAGAATATAATGAAATACTTCTATATTACGTTATTACCCACCTCTGGTCAAAGTTACATTTGACTAACCAGCTTTATTTTTCAGTAAACATTAACTATGGCCAAGAGAAGCTTTTTAAGACTTGAACATGGCCTATTAAAAGCTTGCGCAACTTGAGAAACACTTGGTATTTTCATACTTCTTGCCCTTAATTCTGTAGGTTCTCTGTAGCCTACTAGATTACAATACATATAGTACATTAAAAAGTAATATTATCACAATATAAAAAATTGACCAAACTGCATGATGTTTTTCATACCTCAATGATTTTTTTTTTTTTTTTTTGAGATTACCATGTGGTTCAGTACTATAGTTCTGCTATAGATCAACACTATATTTATATTTGACAACTGTAACTGTACAATTTTCTTGATAAGTGTTAATGAAAAAGGAATCTTATAAAAGCACAGAAGAAGTGAGAGCTTCAGGGGATCTTAGTTCAAAGTCAAGAACAGGTGCTCCACAAGGACACAAAAGTTAACAACCAGTGAAGGTGACCAAGCTTGTAGTTTAAAAACATAATGTGACAGAGTAAAAAGTGGTCAAAAAAGTCCGAGGCACTCTGTTGAAATTATAATTAAAGTCCTTTAATCATTTTGTGGGACATTGTTTGTCATTTGTCACTGAAGCAAATGATCTGATATTATAGTATAAGAAAAAAAAGCCTTACTCACCAATAGAAACTGGCTCAGGCAGTGTAGAGCTGTTTTTAAAGTTTTGCGTCTCTCTTCATTCATGTTGTCTTTTTAGAAATCCACAGTGAAAATACACTTCTTCTTCTACACAAGCACAATTATATGGTTATTAATGCAAAAATGCATGTGACTTTATAACAGTAAGCCATGAACTTCCTTAAAAAACAGGAACAACTTCACTGTAGTCTGTAATACAAACATTCAAAGAAAATTAAACTTAAGTGAAGTCCTGCAGCCTTACTGATCAACCATTAGCCATACAAAAAGAAGAAGAAGAAAAAAGATTGTGGAGCTTTGACAATAGAGGAAGCTGTTAACACTGATAATCATTCACCCACATCTGCAGCAAAGATCAGTGAGAGAATTTTAATTTTAATTTTAATTTTAATTTTAATTTTAATTTTAATTTTAATTTTAATTTTAATTTTAATAATTTATTTAAAAAAAAATAGTAATGGTTGCTGTGCCAAATTGTCACATATGGGCAAATGGCAGAAAGAAAATACACTTTTTTGTTTTTAAAAGTTTTGATGATTTCAAGAAAAATAGAGAAAAATAGGGGTAAAAAATAATTTGAGAGAGTATTTTGATCTCAGAGTATGTTTTTATAGGCTACAGCTAGACCTATTCTTGCAATTAATTTACTGAAAAATATTTAACTATAGATTAATTTAGACTTTTTTTTAAATTTATTTTAAGCTATGCAAAGTGAAAACTAAGCACACTGACACCAGCTGTCAATATTATATTATTATAATATTATATGGAAGTAAATCTAAAGTTTACAGTCAGACTATAAATGAAACTTAAACTGAATTTGAGACTTACAGTATAAAAATACCCGTAGTATGTGCGTGAGTCTGTGCACGAGTGCCGACAAAATGAGGAACTTATAGTTGAACTTGTGCAGGAGGTTTTTGTACGACGCTTTTTCACCATGTCAACGCTGAGCCATACAACGACAAAGTTACTGTTTGTCTCGGTTGAGCCAAGAGGGCCAGAGAAGACTGGCTGATGGGTTTACAGGAGAGAGACCATTTAAATCCTGGTTCAGTCCTTCTATAGTTCAAATGTAGTCCCAGTTTAGACCTACTTTAGTCTTAGTAGTCCTTAGTCCTATGACATATGTACTCCTTAAGTCCTGTTTGTCTTATTTAAAATCTGAAATTAGTCCTGGTTTAGACCTAGGTTAGTACTGGTACAGACCATGTCACTGTATTTCAGTCCTGCTTCTGCCATTTCTGCTTTAAAATTTGAATGTAGTTCTGGTCTAGTCCTACCATATAGTCCTAGTTTAGTTAAAATGTAGTCCTGGTTGAGAACTGTTTTACTGCTAGTTAATGTAGCCCTGGTCTTTGATCTGAATAGTCCTGGTTGAGTTCTAGTTTAGTCCACATGTACTTATTCTCACGATCAAAAACACTAAGTCTTACCCATAAAAATGAGGAGCCCTGCAGCCAACAGTTTAGAGCTGGTTTAGAGCTGGTTTTAGCCCTGGTTTAGACCTGGTTTAGTCCTGTATTAGTCCTTTCTGGAGGTAGACAATCAGCTGCATGTTTCTATGAAAATGGAAAGTTAAAAGCATACTTTGGAACATTCTCCATGAAGATAAGTTTGATGCCATATTTTGGAAGATTATAAATGAACAATATTACCATGGAAACAAGCATGAGAAGGCCCTCCTCCTTGTTCAAATAAGAGTCAGGTTTGTAGAGATGCAAGCCGTTCACAGGACATATGTTTTTGTATGTTTTTCAGTTACATACTATGGCTTTAATAACAGCAAAAAGAAATGTATTGATAATAATTATATTGTCACTATTCTGAGGGTAAAATGGGGAAGAGTTCACTTGGTAACGTTTGTCCACTGATCCACTGGTTGGCGGTTCAAATCCCGCTCTCTGCAGGTGGCAGACCCTCCACTAGAAGATTCAGGTTTATAATATTTCCTAAAGTGGGTGTATAGAATTTAATTAGTTTCTGAGGTAGTAGTGAGTAATAATGAGTAAAATGAGAATCACTGAGGATTTAAGGATGGTGGGGTTGCAGTTTTCAACATCACCACCAGATGTCAGCAAAGAACCACATTCTAATAAACTATTTAAAACCTTCACTTACTCTGAGGGGGTTTTCATTGAGATACGGAGGCTCTCCTTCCACCATCTCTATGGCCATGATCCCCAGAGACCAGATGTCCACTTTGGGTCCATAGGCACGTGACTTCACAACAGTAAACCATGGACTTCCTTAAGAAAATCATGAACTACTTTAGTGTAGTCTGTAGTACAAACATTCAAAGAAAACTAAGCTGAAGTGAACTCCTACAGCTAACAACCTTATTGATGAACCGTTAGACATGCAAAAAGAAGAAAAAGCAACATGAATTGATAGAAAAAATAAAAATAAAGAAAGAAAAATGTAAAAAAATAAAATAAAATAAATAAATAAATAAATAAATAAATAAATAAATAAATAAATAATACAATTCTGACAATAGAGGAAGTTGTTAACACTGATAATCATTCACCCACATCTGCAGCTGGATAATTTTAATTTAAACTGTATTTTATATATATATATAAAAACTAACCAACCAACCAAACAAACAAAGAAACAACCAAACAAAAATTTTGGTTACATAGGTCTATAAAAGATGACAACTTTTTTTTTTTTTACCTGCAAAAAGGTGTCCTCCTTTTTAATTTTTGAGTATTTATTTTGATCTCTGACTGTTTTTATAGGCTACAGCCAGACCTATTCTTACAGTTAATTTACAGTTAATTTATTTTATTTAGCCTATGTGATCTTTATTAAGGACACAGGTGCAGACACATGATCCACAGCTATGATCAGAGAATACTTAATACTTTGAAAAGTAAGTATTTAAATGAAGGGGGAAAATAATTTAAGCATGAATTCATTTAGATGAACTTTTTTTTTCTTATTTTAAACTATGGAGTGGCGCAGTGGAGTATGAAAATTGCACTGAACACATTGATACCATGTAGTCAGAAAGTCAAGTAATATTGTATAGAAATAAATCTAATATTGTATGGAAATAAATCTAAATTATGAATGAAATTTAAATTGAATTTGAGACTATCAATATAAAAACACCAGTCATATGTGAGTAAGCCCGTGTGCGAGTGCCGACAGATTGAGGAACTTACAGTTAAACTTGTGCAGGAGGTTTTTGTACGACGCTTTTTCATCGTGTGAACTCAGCTGGGTTAGCATATGCCCCAAGACAAAAGTACTCCCCCACGTCTCCAGCCTCTAATCCGTTTATGGTCAGTGTGAAGTCCGGTTCAGAACCACTGCTGCTGTAGCGACTTGGAGTATCAGATTCACGACGAGTTACTTTATAAAATAAGAGTTTAGGAGGCTGTCCAGGCTTCTGACGGTACCAACTCAAATCATCATCAACTCCTTTACTCGCTGTACACGACAAAGACACTGTTTCTCCCAGTTGAGCCATGAGGGTCCGAGGAGACTGGGTCACTGATCTACTGGAGCCAGAGCCTGGACACATAAAATTACATTTATTTTATTAGCATTCATATTTTATAAATAATAATAATAATAATAATAATAATAATAATAATAATTATTATTATTATTATTATTATTATTATTATTATTATTATTATTATTATTATCAAGTAAACCAGTGCCTTACCCATCAAAATGAAGAGCCCTGCAGCCAACAGCCACGTCCCCACAGTGTTCATTATGACGAGTTCAGAGTGAATGAAGTGCACACACCGGTCCTGCTGTTTATAACTGAACAGAGCTGAGGCCAGTGAAGCAGAACACACACAGATGAGCGCCTCCAACACATGTGACCCACACTGACACCTCAAGTCACACTGGAAACCACTTTAGACCTGGTTTACACCTGGTTTAGACCTGGTTTACATCTGGTTTAGATCTGGTTTAGTCCTGGTTTAGACCTGGTTTAGTCCTGTTTTAATCCTGGTTTAGTCCTGGTTTAGACTTGGTTTAGACCTGGTTGAGTTCTGGTTTAGACTTGGTTTAGTCCTACTTTAGACCTGGTTTAGACCTTCTTTAGTACTGGTTTAGACCTCATATAGTCCTGGTTTAGACCTGATATAGTCCTGTTTTAGTCCTGGTTTAGACCTGGTTTAGTCCTGTTTTAATCCTGGTTTAGACCTGCTTTAGTACTGGTTTAGACCTCATATAGTCCTGGTTTAGACCTGATATAGTCCTGTTTTAGACCTGTTTTAGTCCTGCTTTAGTCCGGGTTATTGTTCAATACAAGAGTCCCACATGCATTAAAAATATCAAAGATCTTCATGGTACAAACACCCATAACATCAGTAGGAACTTTCTGCCCTCTAGTGGTGCATTCAAAAGTTACAATATTTAGAGGAAACAATTTAAATTTAAGACAATGCAGAGAGAATAAAAAAAAACCTTTTATTTGTATCATTGCACTATAGTTACTGTACAAACTCCTCACAGAAATCACTGAATGCATGTTGTTGTTGTTGTTGTTGTTGTTGTTGTTGTTGTTGTTGTTGTTGTTGTTGTTGTTGTTGTAGCAGCCAAAGAAAGAGGCAGTCCACATAAGCAAAGACTGAACTGTTGAACTGACCGTGGCTTGAAAATACTTGGATGTGTCTTGGATTTTCAAATATAGTTCCTGGTTTGAACATTGTGCAAAACTTCAACAGAAGATCCAAAAGATGTTGAGCTGTTTTTGCTACTTACAAATATTAAAAAAGATAAAAAGATAAAATCTGTTTCCAATACAAAAAAAAAATCTCCTTAAAGGTGCATTGTGTAACTTTTCTGGTGGAGATGTTATTTCTTTTGTCTGGAATGTTTCACAGTATGGTGTTAAACCTTTCTATCTTCATGGAGGCCAAACCACGCCAAGTTTCAGGTTAGATCTGTGGAGAGGCGACGCCGCTCACTGTCAAAATGCCTGTTTTTCAAAGTATTTTTGAGCTATAAAACCACCTGTAATTGAATACATGTAAGGTAGATCTATTTAATGTCATACTGTGGAACATTCGAAGCAGAGCAATGACATATCCATAGAAACAAGCAGGTGACAAACCTCCAGCTGAAAAGTTACACAGTGCACCTTTAAAATAAAATTAAAAGACACAATATTTCCATCGGTCACACACAGGTTCTGAAAATAAGGGAATGAGACAAGAAGAAATGCAGTATTTCAAAAGTACATGCATAAAAGAGCCTGAAGGTGGCAGTATTGGTCGCTATAGAAAATGATATGTAAATTGTCTCTATGGTGATGCTATTGCTTTGCCTAGAGTCTTTTAGAAAGTTCTGTGTTCATGGAGATAAGCAGATGATACCACCTGGCCATATTACAGGTCAGCTCTATGGAGAGGCTACCCCACACACAGTTTTTCACGGTATTTAGATTTAATGCCATACTGTGAAACACTGCAGGCTAAGAAATACTATCTCAGTGAAGACTTCCCCTACCAGAAGTGACACAGTGCACCTTTAAAGCAGTGTCAGTGTGTCAGATAGTTTACAGTATTTGAAATCCCAAAGAGCCTAAAAGAAGACCATTGGTCTTGTAAATCTGCTAAATTTCTGATGATAAATTAGTTTAAATTTTGATTGTGTTATTTAACTCCATACGGACATAAGGTGCAGTTTTGAAGAGGCTGTGATCCACTTGTCAGCTCCATAAATGTCCCTTTTTTGCCATGATAAAGAACTAACAGTCTTCTTCAAAACACTATGATAGGGGCAGTATTTTTAGACCTGAGAAAGGCATTTGATGTTGTAGATCATGCTGTGCTTCTGTCAAAGTTGCATTCTTTTAATTTCTCTGACCAGGCTATAAAATGGATGGCTTCATATTTGTCCGACAGAAAACAGTGCACTGTGGTCAATGGAGCGAAATCATCGTTTGCAAATTGTCCACTAGGGGTCCCCCAGGGATCAATTCTGGGGCCGATTTTATTTTCCCTGTTTATTAATGATTTACCGGATGTTTGTAAGGTTGTGGACATACAATTATATGCAGACGATGCAGTGATCTATACAAGTGCAAAATCAACAGAAGAAGCAGCTCAAATTCTCTCTTTAGCTCTAGGACATATTCAGAGTTGGCTTAACAAATCTTGCCTTCTCCTGAATACACAGAAAACAGTTTGTATGATGTTTTCCAAAAAAGTTACAAACATCAGACGTTCTAACGTATTTTTTGGAGATCATGAACTGCAACTGGTAACAGAATTCAAATATTTAGGTGTCCTGTTGGATTCCACACTTTCCTTCAAGAAACATGTCAAAATGATATCTCGCACAATTAAGTGTAACATCTCCAATTTTAACCAAATTAGAAGATTTTTAACAGATAAAGCTGCTATGATGTTTTTGCACTGTATGATTTTCTCCCATGTAAGTTATTGTATAACAAGCTGGTCTCTGACAGGGGTCACAATTCTAAAACCAGTAGAAGGGCTATATAAAAAAGCCTTGAAAATTATGGACAAAAAACCCTTCACCTTTCATCACTGTAACATCCTTTCAAAGTATAATCTCTTAAGTTTTGAAAATTTCATAAAATTTAAAAATGTATGTCTTATATACAAGAGCTTACATGGGCTGGCACCACCACCTTTAAAAGAATACATTAAACACAGGAGCATTTCATTAAGAACTACCAGAGCAATAAGTAGAGGTGACTGTGAGGTTCCAGTGAGAAAAACTACTTTTGGTCAAAATGTTCTATCATATAAGGGCTGTGGCCAGTGGAACAGTCTGCCCACTTTTGTAAGAGAGGCACCTACCTTTACAATGTTCAAAAGTTACCTAAAGGAGTGGCTAAGATCAACTCAAACATGTGAGCACAATGTATAAGAACAGTAACTTTAGGGCTTGGTGCAATACATTCAGCACTTTAGGACTGGTGCAATGTATTAAGCACTTTAGGGCAGGTGCAATACCCTCAGCACTTTAGGACTGGTGCAGTGCACTTAGCACTTTAGGACCTGTGCAATACATTCAGCACTCAGCACTTTAGGACTTGTACAATACATTCAGCACTCAGCACTTTAGGACTTGTGCAATACACTTAGCACTTTAGGACTAGTGCAATATGAATTGTGTAACTCTCCTGAGTTTTTTGATTGTGAATCGCTCCTGTGTGTAATCTGTGTTTTTAATGTATTGTTCTCTTGTTTTATTGTTTGTGTGACCTTTTAATTGGCACCATCAACCTGTCCAGGGACAACAGATGGAAATTAGCCTGTGGCTATAATCTGGCATATTTACATATGTATCATATGTTCATTAATGTGCACTGTCCCTTTCAAATAAATAAATAAATAAATAAATAAATAAATAAATAAATAGCACCATTGTAAACTTAAAACCTTTCAGAGATGATTGTTGATGAGGAGTATTGATTGATTGAAAAAATATATATTTGGATTAGCAAAAAAAAGTAAATATTTAAAGGGCCCCATATTATGCTATTTTCTGATCTAAGTTTTAATGTTGTTTCCTCATCACAAACAGACCTGGAGTTGTGTTTTACTTCATTCACACGTGTTTAACACACAAATCCTGCATATTTAGGCTGAGTTCTTCTCTCAAACTGAAAATACTCTGTTCCACCTTGTGATGTCATGCGGTAATAGAGGAAGTGCCCCCCTGTGTTTTTAAACTTCTCACACCTTCACTAGAATCATTAGCTTTGTTATAATTACCGGTCCAGGGACAGATGCCTCTGTTAGGGACAGTAGGGTGTAATTGTGCACAATTGCTTTAGTAAATCAGACTCTTTGATTCAAGACAACTCTCCAGTTTATTCTTTGCAGTTTAGAAATTCCACAACAGTAGTCTGTAATACAAACATTCAAAGAAAATTAAACTTAAGTGAAATCCTACAGCCTTACTGATCAACCCTTAGCCATACAAAAAGAAGAAGAAAAAAAAATATTGTGGAGAATTTTAATTTTAATTTTAATAAAAAAACAAAACAAAACAGTAAGGGTGGCTGTGCCAAATTGTCACATATGGGCAAATGGCAGAAAGAAAATACTCTTTTTTGTTTTTAAATGTTTTGATGATTTCAAGAAAAAAAAAAAGACAAATAGAAAAAAAAGAAAGAAAAATAGAGAAAAATAGGGGTAAAAAATAATGAGAGAGTATTTTGATCTCAGAGTATGTTTTTAGACTTTTCTTTTTTTTATTTCAAGCTATGCAAAATGAAAACTAAACACATTGACACCAGCTGTCAGAAATACATTGAAACAAGTCAAATAATATTATATGGAATTAAATCTAAAGTTTACAGTCAGACTATAAATGAAACTTAAAGTGAATTTGACATCCACAAGGGAAATTACTTGGACACACTCGCTCACACATCACATTATACATTAATATTACAGTAGCAAAGAGTAAAAAAATATGTAAAGTATGGTCATAAACTTCTAAATAAGTAGAAGTAAAAAAATAGCAAGAGATTGGTATCAATAAGACATAAATTATATAAATGAATGTACAGTCAGTAAAACACAAATATCGTAATATAAATACAGTATATCACAGTTATACAGAGGTTGTAAGTAAAACAGTGCAAGATGATATGCTGATTGACAGTAACATAATGTTATCTGTTACATAAGGGTGAGTTGTTGTACACTTGTATGGAGTATAGTATGAATGTAGTCCTGTATCTCTCACTGTTTGAGCGGAGCTGTAGGAGCCTGTTGGAGAATGAGCTCCTCTGTCCCTCTATAGTCTGGTGCAGTGGGTGAGTTGTGGTACAGCTGTAGGGAGTATTATCTCCTCTGTCCCTCTATAGTCTGGTGCAGTGGGTGAGTGGGAGTGTCCATGATGGAGAGCAGTTTGTCTAGTTCAGCAGTTAGGGACAGGAGGACACTGATCAGGAACGGAACATTTTCTATCAGAGGCTACGGCCCAAAATGCAAAATGAATGAGCGAATTGTTAGCAAAGGAGAACTTCAATTCTGACAACTGGACAATTTTTTTCTTTTTTTAAATCAAATACATTTCGCAGCTCATCCAAGCTGCTTCTTCATAATCCACCCATCAGCACCCATCAGGGACCTGCTTGAGTATACTAATATCACTCAGGCATAGTCCCCACTTAGTGCACTTTAATAGACCTAACAAACAGGAACTGTAAACAAATAGGTGGGTTAGTTTCAGAGTAGTTTTAGTGTAGTTAGCTCCTCCCTTCAGGCAGATATATGGCAGTGTCCACCAGCATCTGACCAGAACTGAAGGAGCAGCTTGGATGACCTGCAAAATGTATTTAATAAAAAAAAATGTGTCCATTTGACAGAATTAAAGTTCTCCTTTGTTATGGATCCTATGTGGATGACTGAGGGATTACACAAACATTACAAACGAGAAAATTGGTATAACATTGGGTTAATTCAGTTTTTGTACCCATTTCAAAGAAAGAATACACTTCAAAGTGCATCAATTACAGCACCATTATGCTGTTAAATCATAGCAATAAAATACTAAATCGGGACCGGCTTTCTATTCGAACATGGTATCACCTTAACACAAGGTTAAATCTGATACTAATGTTGTGGGTCAATATTGCCATTGTGTATACTGTATAATTGCTTCAGGCCTTAAGTTTGGTTTTGAACAGTTTGTGAAATATGATGGTTCTAACCCTAACTCTTTTGAAATTTCTTCTCATTGGAGATCTAAACTTTTTTTTACACATTTCAAACTAGTCCTCACAGGTCCCAAAGGCTGCTGTTTGTTGCATGGCTCTACAATAACCTTACAAAAGCCCTGTGTGTCCCTTTGTGTCAGTCCTCCGTCTGGCTAAATGGAGAGGGTTGCTTCGGGCTAAAACCTGCCTCTCATAGCTTGATCTTAAAGTGCGTACGGATTTTTTCCAGTACGGATTACTGGGTTTGGTTGGATATTTATCATAGTTTTAGTCAAGTGGCAATTTGTGGACAAAAGTTGAAATGAAAAGTCAAAAATACAGGATGTGGCGGGTGAGATCTAAAATGGAATACTCCTTCAAATGCAGTGACAATTTAACTAACTTTAACTAACTATACTTTTTTTACAGTATCATTGCTGGGTCAAAGTTATGGAATTATCCCTAGGTATGTCACATCTCCTGCCCATCTCCAACCAGGAAGTGAAATGAGTAGAAATCCACTGATACAGTGTACTTCTGCTGTACATTTGATTTAAGTTCTTCCGAGGAAAACCTAACTACTTAGCTCCTCATTTCACCCAGAGCTGTGGTGCTATCTACAGGAGAAGGTTGGTGAACAGTAATCTGCATATTAAGAGCAGATTGTTATCATACAGCAGCAGCAGTCATATATCACATTTTTATATAGATCGTACAGTATTTTTTCGGTCAAACATAGTATTGATGCAGACAGTGAGCCTATGCCAGATGTTCTTGTTTATTCATTACAATATAAGAAAGTTTCAGTTTCATTTTAAGATTCAACTTTTGTCCAAATACTGATAAGAAAGAAGCGGTTCCCTCATCAACATCACAACAGGCACAAGCAAAATCACCTGTGGAAACAGAAAATAATATTACAACTTTCTCTTGAAAGCAGCCATAAGGTGTAAACTGGAGGATGTCAGAAAGATAAAGTAGAGAACATAAAGTTAGTTTATTGAACCTACCAGCGCTAGAAAAAACACTGCAAACATCCACAAAACAGTATCCAGAAGGAAGTGAAAGAACACTTTTAGCTTTACTTTGCAGCCCTAAAACAAAAATGGTTGGATTTACAACAAGTCAAATAAGGTCTGAAATTAAATAAAGCTACAGCAGCAGTGATATTCTAGTGTTTGTTTTTTTTTTTTATGTAGGCCGATACAAAGAACCAAGAAAAGCCACAACCAGATGGTAAAAATATTATAATTTTATAAAAAGAAAGACTATAAAAGTAACAGATACTCCGCCATAAAGTGCACCTTTATCATTTATCTGTCTATGATAAATATTATTTGGGGCCTACCATTTGGTAAAAGTGATCAGGCTGAAGCAGAGTGCCATTGCAGGAGGTGACGGTTCGATTGCAGCAGCTGAGGGGGAGCATGTGACCCCCAGTGTGAATAAACCAGGAAGTGTCCCTCCAGTCACTGTAGTTCTGAACACCACAGCACTGCATCTGAATCACAAACACACTGTATTACGATTTATAAAACAGAAAGAGATCCATTATTAACATTGTTTACTCTGATTTGCAACTTTCTGGTAAAAACAGACCAAAATCAAAACTTGCATGCATGAGGTGCCATGTCCAAAAAGATACATAGTGTTGCTTTTATATTGTTATAATAATGTGTCCAAGTCATTTCAGTTGTGGATCAAAATGTTTTTCAAAGTCTTGTTGGCTGATTGCAAATAGTTATGGAAGAAAGTAAGCCCCTGATTCTAAAAGGTAATGTTTTGTAGCAGAACAGTCAAGATGAAGAAAGTAGCCGACTGATATATATATGATAAGATGTATTCAATCCTAATGTTTATATTCATCAGGGATATCAGGGATTTTTATTTTATTTTTTTAAGAAAAATGTGCAAAACTGTGGTATACTAATTTAAAGAGTACCTTTTCCTGTAAGGTGTCCACAGTCCGTGAATCCTGGTCGTAGCTGTTTCCTGTGTAGTTCTTGAACACGTCACTGAGAGGATGTAGTTCCGAATCCAGCTGAGGTCAGAAGGTCAAAATTTCAAGTTCAAAGTATCAAAACACCTTTCTAATACCAGGTCTCTGATTTATAGTATTTGTACCATAACTGAGTGGTGAAAGGCCAGTGCTGAGGCAGTACTTCCCAGGCAGAAAACCACAAAAAGAAGATAAGCAAACTACAAAAACACATTGTTTGGTTTAGAATATGCATAGTTTTGGCAATAGTTACTTCTGTGGAGAGGTGACCCTGTCCACAGCAATGCCTGTTTTTAAAGGTATTTTGAGCAATTAAAAACACCAGAAATGAAATGATGCTACATGGATTAGTTCAATGCCACGCTGTGGAACATTCCAAGAAACCTCTTCATGGAGTCAAGCAGATGGAAACCCCCCTCCAGAAAAGTTACACACCTTTTAGACATATTTGTTAGTGCAGTGGAGTAAGAGAATTGGTAATAATCCGAACCAATTCTACAGTCAAAATGCAAATCTTGAATCACATGGTTAAATTAAACTGCTTGTTTCAGTTTCCATGTATGTTTTCTGGTAACATACTCTCCACCAGAAAACGTACATTAGTGCACCTTTAAGTACTTTGTAACAATATATGTTTTTTCCTTTTCTGTTTAGGCATCATGTGGCCCCAGACTTACCAGTCCTTGCAGACATATTGAATCCCTGGTGCTGACCCACGACCCCAGTAACCCACTGACCAGTAGGAACGCAGCTGTGGCGAAGGTGACAAAGAACGGCAGCGTCATGTACGAGGAGGGGGAGAAGAAGGTTGCACTGCTCTGTCTGAATATCATGAACAGATAGAGTCCAGCCAGGCCCACCATCAAGCCCACCAGCTGCAGTCAATAGTGACACATATTAAGACTTGAGAGAGACCAACAATTCATATTTTTACAAGTTCATAACTGATTAAATGGTATTTAAAGTGCACTACGCAGCATTTCTATCTTGCATTTATTTATTTAAATTTTACATGCATGTTTATATATTGATTGAGAAACCTGGTAGTCTCTAGATAGATGCATTCATTGCCATGCTGTGGAACATTCCAGGCAAAGCAATAACATCTCCATGGAGACAAGCAGGTGTGACCCATTAACCACAAATGTTACATAGTGCGCCTTTACCAAACCAAAACCAAAGCTTTTTTTGGTAGGATATACAGAAAGTTGTCTTCTTCTTTTTAAATCAACACACTGGCCACTTTTAAACAGTTTTCTTATTACAGATATAGAGAATATAATGAAATACTTCTATATTACGTTATTACCCACCTCTGGTCAAAGTTACATTTGACTAACCAGCTTTATTTTTCAGTAAACATTAACTATGGTAAAGAGAAGCTTTTTAAGACTTGAACATGGCCTATTAAAAGCTTGCGCAACTTGAGAAACACTTGGTATTTTCATACTTCTTGCCCTTAATTCTGTAGGTTCTCTGTAGCCTACTAGATTACAATACATATAGTACATTAAAAAGTAATATTATCACAATATAAAAAATTGACCAAACTGCATGATGTTTTTCATACCTCAATGATTTTTTTTTTTTTTTTTTGAGATTACCATGTGGTTCAGTACTATAGTTCTGCTATAGATCAACACCATATTTATATTTGACAACTGTAACTGTACAATTTTCTTGATAAGTGTTAATGAAAAAGAAATCTTATAAAAGCACAGAAGAAGTGAGAGCTTCAGGGGATCTTAGTTCAAAGTCAAGAACAGGTGCTCCACAAGGACACAAAAGTTAACAACCAGTGAAGGTGACCAAGCTTGTAGTTTAAAAACATAATGTGACAGAGTAAAAAGTGGTCAAAAAAGTCCGAGGCACTCTGTTGAAATTATAATTAAAGTCCTTTAATCATTTTGTGGGACATTGTTTGTCATTTGTCACTGAAGCAAATGATCTGATATTATAGTATAAGAAAAAAAAGCCTTACTCACCAATAGAAACTGGCTCAGGCAGTGTAGAGCTGTTTTTAAAGTTTTGCGTCTCTCTTCATTCATGTTGTCTTTTTAGAAATCCACAGTGAAAATACACTTCTTCTTCTACACAAGCACAATTATATGGTTATTAATGCAAAAATGCATGTGACTTTATAACAGTAAGCCATGAACTTCCTTAAAAAACAGGAACAACTTCACTGTAGTCTGTAATACAAACATTCAAAGAAAATTAAACTTAAGTGAAGTCCTGCAGCCTTACTGATCAACCATTAGCCATACAAAAAGAAGAAGAAGAAAAAAGATTGTGGAGCTTTGACAATAGAGGAAGCTGTTAACACTGATAATCATTCACCCACATCTGCAGCAAAGATCAGTGAGAGAATTTTAATTTTAATTTTAATTTTAATTTTAATTTTAATTTTAATTTTAATTTTAATTTTAATTTTAATAATTTATTTAAAAAAAAATAGTAATGGTTGCTGTGCCAAATTGTCACATATGGGCAAATGGCAGAAAGAAAATACACTTTTTTGTTTTTAAAAGTTTTGATGATTTCAAGAAAAATAGAGAAAAATAGGGGTAAAAAATAATTTGAGAGAGTATTTTGATCTCAGAGTATGTTTTTATAGGCTACAGCTAGACCTATTCTTGCAATTAATTTACTGAAAAATATTTAACTATAGATTAATTTAGACTTTTTTTTAAATTTATTTTAAGCTATGCAAAGTGAAAACTAAGCACACTGACACCAGCTGTCAATATTATATTATTATAATATTATATGGAAGTAAATCTAAAGTTTACAGTCAGACTATAAATGAAACTTAAACTGAATTTGAGACTTACAGTATAAAAATACCCGTAGTATGTGCGTGAGTCTGTGCACGAGTGCCGACAAAATGAGGAACTTATAGTTGAACTTGTGCAGGAGGTTTTTGTACGACGCTTTTTCACCATGTCAACGCTGAGCCATACAACGACAAAGTTACTGTTTGTCTCGGTTGAGCCAAGAGGGCCAGAGAAGACTGGCTGATGGGTTTACAGGAGAGAGACCATTTAAATCCTGGTTCAGTCCTTCTATAGTTCAAATGTAGTCCCAGTTTAGACCTACTTTAGTCTTAGTAGTCCTTAGTCCTATGACATATGTACTCCTTAAGTCCTGTTTGTCTTATTTAAAATCTGAAATTAGTCCTGGTTTAGACCTAGGTTAGTACTGGTACAGACCATGTCACTGTATTTCAGTCCTGCTTCTGCCATTTCTGCTTTAAAATTTGAATGTAGTTCTGGTCTAGTCCTACCATATAGTCCTAGTTTAGTTAAAATGTAGTCCTGGTTGAGAACTGTTTTACTGCTAGTTAATGTAGCCCTGGTCTTTGATCTGAATAGTCCTGGTTGAGTTCTAGTTTAGTCCACATGTACTTATTCTCACGATCAAAAACACTAAGTCTTACCCATAAAAATGAGGAGCCCTGCAGCCAACAGTTTAGAGCTGGTTTAGAGCTGGTTTTAGCCCTGGTTTAGACCTGGTTTAGTCCTGTATTAGTCCTTTCTGGAGGTAGACAATCAGCTGCATGTTTCTATGAAAATGGAAAGTTAAAAGCATACTTTGGAACATTCTCCATGAAGATAAGTTTGATGCCATATTTTGGAAGATTATAAATGAACAATATTACCATGGAAACAAGCATGAGAAGGCCCTCCTCCTTGTTCAAATAAGAGTCAGGTTTGTAGAGATGCAAGCCGTTCACAGGACATATGTTTTTGTATGTTTTTCAGTTACATACTATGGCTTTAATAACAGCAAAAAGAAATGTATTGATAATAATTATATTGTCACTATTCTGAGGGTAAAATGGGGAAGAGTTCACTTGGTAACGTTTGTCCACTGATCCACTGGTTGGCGGTTCAAATCCCGCTCTCTGCAGGTGGCAGACCCTCCACTAGAAGATTCAGGTTTATAATATTTCCTAAAGTGGGTGTATAGAATTTAATTAGTTTCTGAGGTAGTAGTGAGTAATAATGAGTAAAATGAGAATCACTGAGGATTTAAGGATGGTGGGGTTGCAGTTTTCAACATCACCACCAGATGTCAGCAAAGAACCACATTCTAATAAACTATTTAAAACCTTCACTTACTCTGAGGGGGTTTTCATTGAGATACGGAGGCTCTCCTTCCACCATCTCTATGGCCATGATCCCCAGAGACCAGATGTCCACTTTGGGTCCATAGGCACGTGACTTCACAACAGTAAACCATGGACTTCCTTAAGAAAATCATGAACTACTTTAGTGTAGTCTGTAGTACAAACATTCAAAGAAAACTAAGCTGAAGTGAACTCCTACAGCTAACAACCTTATTGATGAACCGTTAGACATGCAAAAAGAAGAAAAAGCAACATGAATTGATAGAAAAAATAAAAATAAAGAAAGAAAAATGTAAAAAAATAAAATAAAATAAATAAATAAATAAATAAATAAATAAATAAATAAATAAATAAATAAATAAATAATACAATTCTGACAATAGAGGAAGTTGTTAACACTGATAATCATTCACCCACATCTGCAGCTGGATAATTTTAATTTAAACTGTATTTTATATATATATATAAAAACTAACCAACCAACCAAACAAACAAAGAAACAACCAAACAAAAATTTTGGTTACATAGGTCTATAAAAGATGACAACTTTTTTTTTTTTTACCTGCAAAAAGGTGTCCTCCTTTTTAATTTTTGAGTATTTATTTTGATCTCTGACTGTTTTTATAGGCTACAGCCAGACCTATTCTTACAGTTAATTTACAGTTAATTTATTTTATTTAGCCTATGTGATCTTTATTAAGGACACAGGTGCAGACACATGATCCACAGCTATGATCAGAGAATACTTAATACTTTGAAAAGTAAGTATTTAAATGAAGGGGGAAAATAATTTAAGCATGAATTCATTTAGATGAACTTTTTTTTTCTTATTTTAAACTATGGAGTGGCGCAGTGGAGTATGAAAATTGCACTGAACACATTGATACCATGTAGTCAGAAAGTCAAGTAATATTGTATAGAAATAAATCTAATATTGTATGGAAATAAATCTAAATTATGAATGAAATTTAAATTGAATTTGAGACTATCAATATAAAAACACCAGTCATATGTGAGTAAGCCCGTGTGCGAGTGCCGACAGATTGAGGAACTTACAGTTAAACTTGTGCAGGAGGTTTTTGTACGACGCTTTTTCATCGTGTGAACTCAGCTGGGTTAGCATATGCCCCAAGACAAAAGTACTCCCCCACGTCTCCAGCCTCTAATCCGTTTATGGTCAGTGTGAAGTCCGGTTCAGAACCACTGCTGCTGTAGCGACTTGGAGTATCAGATTCACGACGAGTTACTTTATAAAATAAGAGTTTAGGAGGCTGTCCAGGCTTCTGACGGTACCAACTCAAATCATCATCAACTCCTTTACTCGCTGTACACGACAAAGACACTGTTTCTCCCAGTTGAGCCATGAGGGTCCGAGGAGACTGGGTCACTGATCTACTGGAGCCAGAGCCTGGACACATAAAATTACATTTATTTTATTAGCATTCATATTTTATAAATAATAATAATAATAATAATAATAATAATAATAATAATAATAATAATAATAATAATTATTATTATTATTATTATTATTATTATTATTATTATTATTATTATTATTATTATTATCAAGTAAACCAGTGCCTTACCCATCAAAATGAAGAGCCCTGCAGCCAACAGCCACGTCCCCACAGTGTTCATTATGACGAGTTCAGAGTGAATGAAGTGCACACACCGGTCCTGCTGTTTATAACTGAACAGAGCTGAGGCCAGTGAAGCAGAACACACACAGATGAGCGCCTCCAACACATGTGACCCACACTGACACCTCAAGTCACACTGGAAACCACTTTAGACCTGGTTTACACCTGGTTTAGACCTGGTTTACATCTGGTTTAGATCTGGTTTAGTCCTGGTTTAGACCTGGTTTAGTCCTGTTTTAATCCTGGTTTAGTCCTGGTTTAGACTTGGTTTAGACCTGGTTGAGTTCTGGTTTAGACTTGGTTTAGTCCTACTTTAGACCTGGTTTAGACCTTCTTTAGTACTGGTTTAGACCTCATATAGTCCTGGTTTAGACCTGATATAGTCCTGTTTTAGTCCTGGTTTAGACCTGGTTTAGTCCTGTTTTAATCCTGGTTTAGACCTGCTTTAGTACTGGTTTAGACCTCATATAGTCCTGGTTTAGACCTGATATAGTCCTGTTTTAGACCTGTTTTAGTCCTGCTTTAGTCCGGGTTATTGTTCAATACAAGAGTCCCACATGCATTAAAAATATCAAAGATCTTCATGGTACAAACACCCATAACATCAGTAGGAACTTTCTGCCCTCTAGTGGTGCATTCAAAAGTTACAATATTTAGAGGAAACAATTTAAATTTAAGACAATGCAGAGAGAATAAAAAAAAAACTTTTATTTGTATCATTGCACTATAGTTACTGTACAAACTCCTCACAGAAATCACTGAATGCATGTTGTTGTTGTTGTTGTTGTTGTTGTTGTTGTTGTTGTTGTTGTTGTTGTTGTTGTTGTTGTTGTTGTTGTTGTTGTTGTTGTTGTTGTTGTTGTTGTAGCAGCCAAAGAAAGAGGCAGTCCACATAAGCAAAGACTGAACTGTTGAACTGACCGTGGCTTGAAAATACTTGGATGTGTCTTGGATTTTCAAATATAGTTCCTGGTTTGAACATTGTGCAAAACTTCAACAGAAGATCCAAAAGATGTTGAGCTGTTTTTGCTACTTACAAATATTAAAAAAGATAAAAAGATAAAATCTGTTTCCAATACAAAAAAAAAATCTCCTTAAAGGTGCATTGTGTAACTTTTCTGGTGGAGATGTTATTTCTTTTGTCTGGAATGTTTCACAGTATGGTGTTAAACCTTTCTATCTTCATGGAGGCCAAACCACGCCAAGTTTCAGGTTAGATCTGTGGAGAGGCGACGCCGCTCACTGTCAAAATGCCTGTTTTTCAAAGTATTTTTGAGCTATAAAACCACCTGTAATTGAATACATGTAAGGTAGATCTATTTAATGTCATACTGTGGAACATTCGAAGCAGAGCAATGACATATCCATAGAAACAAGCAGGTGACAAACCTCCAGCTGAAAAGTTACACAGTGCACCTTTAAAATAAAATTAAAAGACACAATATTTCCATCGGTCACACACAGGTTCTGAAAATAAGGGAATGAGACAAGAAGAAATGCAGTATTTCAAAAGTACATGCATAAAAGAGCCTGAAGGTGGCAGTATTGGTCGCTATAGAAAATGATATGTAAATTGTCTCTATGGTGATGCTATTGCTTTGCCTAGAGTCTTTTAGAAAGTTCTGTGTTCATGGAGATAAGCAGATGATACCACCTGGCCATATTACAGGTCAGCTCTATGGAGAGGCTACCCCACACACAGTTTTTCACGGTATTTAGATTTAATGCCATACTGTGAAACACTGCAGGCTAAGAAATACTATCTCAGTGAAGACTTCCCCTACCAGAAGTGACACAGTGCACCTTTAAAGCAGTGTCAGTGTGTCAGATAGTTTACAGTATTTGAAATCCCAAAGAGCCTAAAAGAAGACCATTGGTCTTGTAAATCTGCTAAATTTCTGATGATAAATTAGTTTAAATTTTGATTGTGTTATTTAACTCCATACGGACATAAGGTGCAGTTTTGAAGAGGCTGTGATCCACTTGTCAGCTCCATAAATGTCCCTTTTTTGCCATGATAAAGAACTAACAGTCTTCTTCAAAACACTATGATAGGGGCAGTATTTTTAGACCTGAGAAAGGCATTTGATGTTGTAGATCATGCTGTGCTTCTGTCAAAGTTGCATTCTTTTAATTTCTCTGACCAGGCTATAAAATGGATGGCTTCATATTTGTCCGACAGAAAACAGTGCACTGTGGTCAATGGAGCGAAATCATCGTTTGCAAATTGTCCACTAGGGGTCCCCCAGGGATCAATTCTGGGGCCGATTTTATTTTCCCTGTTTATTAATGATTTACCGGATGTTTGTAAGGTTGTGGACATACAATTATATGCAGACGATGCAGTGATCTATACAAGTGCAAAATCAACAGAAGAAGCAGCTCAAATTCTCTCTTTAGCTCTAGGACATATTCAGAGTTGGCTTAACAAATCTTGCCTTCTCCTGAATACACAGAAAACAGTTTGTATGATGTTTTCCAAAAAAGTTACAAACATCAGACGTTCTAACGTATTTTTTGGAGATCATGAACTGCAACTGGTAACAGAATTCAAATATTTAGGTGTCCTGTTGGATTCCACACTTTCCTTCAAGAAACATGTCAAAATGATATCTCGCACAATTAAGTGTAACATCTCCAATTTTAACCAAATTAGAAGATTTTTAACAGATAAAGCTGCTATGATGTTTTTGCACTGTATGATTTTCTCCCATGTAAGTTATTGTATAACAAGCTGGTCTCTGACAGGGGTCACAATTCTAAAACCAGTAGAAGGGCTATATAAAAAAGCCTTGAAAATTATGGACAAAAAACCCTTCACCTTTCATCACTGTAACATCCTTTCAAAGTATAATCTCTTAAGTTTTGAAAATTTCATAAAATTTAAAAATGTATGTCTTATATACAAGAGCTTACATGGGCTGGCACCACCACCTTTAAAAGAATACATTAAACACAGGAGCATTTCATTAAGAACTACCAGAGCAATAAGTAGAGGTGACTGTGAGGTTCCAGTGAGAAAAACTACTTTTGGTCAAAATGTTCTATCATATAAGGGCTGTGGCCAGTGGAACAGTCTGCCCACTTTTGTAAGAGAGGCACCTACCTTTACAATGTTCAAAAGTTACCTAAAGGAGTGGCTAAGATCAACTCAAACATGTGAGCACAATGTATAAGAACAGTAACTTTAGGGCTTGGTGCAATACATTCAGCACTTTAGGACTGGTGCAATGTATTAAGCACTTTAGGGCAGGTGCAATACCCTCAGCACTTTAGGACTGGTGCAGTGCACTTAGCACTTTAGGACCTGTGCAATACATTCAGCACTCAGCACTTTAGGACTTGTACAATACATTCAGCACTCAGCACTTTAGGACTTGTGCAATACACTTAGCACTTTAGGACTAGTGCAATATGAATTGTGTAACTCTCCTGAGTTTTTTGATTGTGAATCGCTCCTGTGTGTAATCTGTGTTTTTAATGTATTGTTCTCTTGTTTTATTGTTTGTGTGACCTTTTAATTGGCACCATCAACCTGTCCAGGGACAACAGATGGAAATTAGCCTGTGGCTATAATCTGGCATATTTACATATGTATCATATGTTCATTAATGTGCACTGTCCCTTTCAAATAAATAAATAAATAAATAAATAAATAAATAAATAAATAAATAAATAGCACCATTGTAAACTTAAAACCTTTCAGAGATGATTGTTGATGAGGAGTATTGATTGATTGAAAAAATATATATTTGGATTAGCAAAAAAAAGTAAATATTTAAAGGGCCCCATATTATGCTATTTTCTGATCTAAGTTTTAATGTTGTTTCCTCATCACAAACAGACCTGGAGTTGTGTTTTACTTCATTCACACGTGTTTAACACACAAATCCTGCATATTTAGGCTGAGTTCTTCTCTCAAACTGAAAATACTCTGTTCCACCTTGTGATGTCATGCGGTAATAGAGGAAGTGCCCCCCTGTGTTTTTAAACTTCTCACACCTTCACTAGAATCATTAGCTTTGTTATAATTACCGGTCCAGGGACAGATGCCTCTGTTAGGGACAGTAGGGTGTAATTGTGCACAATTGCTTTAGTAAATCAGACTCTTTGATTCAAGACAACTCTCCAGTTTATTCTTTGCAGTTTAGAAATTCCACAACAGTAGTCTGTAATACAAACATTCAAAGAAAATTAAACTTAAGTGAAATCCTACAGCCTTACTGATCAACCCTTAGCCATACAAAAAGAAGAAGAAAAAAAAATATTGTGGAGAATTTTAATTTTAATTTTAATAAAAAAACAAAACAAAACAGTAAGGGTGGCTGTGCCAAATTGTCACATATGGGCAAATGGCAGAAAGAAAATACTCTTTTTTGTTTTTAAATGTTTTGATGATTTCAAGAAAAAAAAAAAGACAAATAGAAAAAAAAGAAAGAAAAATAGAGAAAAATAGGGGTAAAAAATAATGAGAGAGTATTTTGATCTCAGAGTATGTTTTTAGACTTTTCTTTTTTTTATTTCAAGCTATGCAAAATGAAAACTAAACACATTGACACCAGCTGTCAGAAATACATTGAAACAAGTCAAATAATATTATATGGAATTAAATCTAAAGTTTACAGTCAGACTATAAATGAAACTTAAAGTGAATTTGACATCCACAAGGGAAATTACTTGGACACACTCGCTCACACATCACATTATACATTAATATTACAGTAGCAAAGAGTAAAAAAATATGTAAAGTATGGTCATAAACTTCTAAATAAGTAGAAGTAAAAAAATAGCAAGAGATTGGTATCAATAAGACATAAATTATATAAATGAATGTACAGTCAGTAAAACACAAATATCGTAATATAAATACAGTATATCACAGTTATACAGAGGTTGTAAGTAAAACAGTGCAAGATGATATGCTGATTGACAGTAACATAATGTTATCTGTTACATAAGGGTGAGTTGTTGTACACTTGTATGGAGTATAGTATGAATGTAGTCCTGTATCTCTCACTGTTTGAGCGGAGCTGTAGGAGCCTGTTGGAGAATGAGCTCCTCTGTCCCTCTATAGTCTGGTGCAGTGGGTGAGTTGTGGTACAGCTGTAGGGAGTATTATCTCCTCTGTCCCTCTATAGTCTGGTGCAGTGGGTGAGTGGGAGTGTCCATGATGGAGAGCAGTTTGTCTAGTTCAGCAGTTAGGGACAGGAGGACACTGATCAGGAACGGAACATTTTCTATCAGAGGCTACGGCCCAAAATGCAAAATGAATGAGCGAATTGTTAGCAAAGGAGAACTTCAATTCTGACAACTGGACAATTTTTTTCTTTTTTTAAATCAAATACATTTCGCAGCTCATCCAAGCTGCTTCTTCATAATCCACCCATCAGCACCCATCAGGGACCTGCTTGAGTATACTAATATCACTCAGGCATAGTCCCCACTTAGTGCACTTTAATAGACCTAACAAACAGGAACTGTAAACAAATAGGTGGGTTAGTTTCAGAGTAGTTTTAGTGTAGTTAGCTCCTCCCTTCAGGCAGATATATGGCAGTGTCCACCAGCATCTGACCAGAACTGAAGGAGCAGCTTGGATGACCTGCAAAATGTATTTAATAAAAAAAAATGTGTCCATTTGACAGAATTAAAGTTCTCCTTTGTTATGGATCCTATGTGGATGACTGAGGGATTACACAAACATTACAAACGAGAAAATTGGTATAACATTGGGTTAATTCAGTTTTTGTACCCATTTCAAAGAAAGAATACACTTCAAAGTGCATCAATTACAGCACCATTATGCTGTTAAATCATAGCAATAAAATACTAAATCGGGACTGGCTTTCTATTCGAACATGGTATCACCTTAACACAAGGTTAAATCTGATACTAATGTTGTGGGTCAATATTGCCATTGTGTATACTGTATAATTGCTTCAGGCCTTAAGTTTGGTTTTGAACAGTTTGTGAAATATGATGGTTCTAACCCTAACTCTTTTGAAATTTCTTCTCATTGGAGATCTAAACTTTTTTTTACACATTTCAAACTAGTCCTCACAGGTCCCAAAGGCTGCTGTTTGTTGCATGGCTCTACAATAACCTTACAAAAGCCCTGTGTGTCCCTTTGTGTCAGTCCTCCGTCTGGCTAAATGGAGAGGGTTGCTTCGGGCTAAAACCTGCCTCTCATAGCTTGATCTTAAAGTGCGTACGGATTTTTTCCAGTACGGATTACTGGGTTTGGTTGGATATTTATCATAGTTTTAGTCAAGTGGCAATTTGTGGACAAAAGTTGAAATGAAAAGTCAAAAATACAGGATGTGGCGGGTGAGATCTAAAATGGAATACTCCTTCAAATGCAGTGACAATTTAACTAACTTTAACTAACTATACTTTTTTTACAGTATCATTGCTGGGTCAAAGTTATGGAATTATCCCTAGGTATGTCACATCTCCTGCCCATCTCCAACCAGGAAGTGAAATGAGTAGAAATCCACTGATACAGTGTACTTCTGCTGTACATTTGATTTAAGTTCTTCCGAGGAAAACCTAACTACTTAGCTCCTCATTTCACCCAGAGCTGTGGTGCTATCTACAGGAGAAGGTTGGTGAACAGTAATCTGCATATTAAGAGCAGATTGTTATCATACAGCAGCAGCAGTCATATATCACATTTTTATATAGATCGTACAGTATTTTTTCGGTCAAACATAGTATTGATGCAGACAGTGAGCCTATGCCAGATGTTCTTGTTTATTCATTACAATATAAGAAAGTTTCAGTTTCATTTTAAGATTCAACTTTTGTCCAAATACTGATAAGAAAGAAGCGGTTCCCTCATCAACATCACAACAGGCACAAGCAAAATCACCTGTGGAAACAGAAAATAATATTACAACTTCCTCTTGAAAGCAGCCATAAGGTGTAAACTGGAGGATGTCAGAAAGATAAAGTAGAGAACATAAAGTTAGTTTATTGAACCTACCAGCGCTAGAAAAAACACTGCAAACATCCACAAAACAGTATCCAGAAGGAAGTGAAAGAACACTTTTAGCTTTACTTTGCAGCCCTAAAACAAAAATGGTTGGATTTACAACAAGTCAAATAAGGTCTGAAATTAAATAAAGCTACAGCAGCAGTGATATTCTAGTGTTTGTTTTTTTTTTTATGTAGGCCGATACAAAGAACCAAGAAAAGCCACAACCAGATGGTAAAAATATTATAATTTTATAAAAAGAAAGACTATAAAAGTAACAGATACTCCGCCATAAAGTGCACCTTTATCATTTATCTGTCTATGATAAATATTATTTGGGGCCTACCATTTGGTAAAAGTGATCAGGCTGAAGCAGAGTGCCATTGCAGGAGGTGACGGTTCGATTGCAGCAGCTGAGGGGGAGCATGTGACCCCCAGTGTGAATAAACCAGGAAGTGTCCCTCCAGTCACTGTAGTTCTGAACACCACAGCACTGCATCTGAATCACAAACACACTGTATTACGATTTATAAAACAGAAAGAGATCCATTATTAACATTGTTTACTCTGATTTGCAACTTTCTGGTAAAAACAGACCAAAATCAAAACTTGCATGCATGAGGTGCCATGTCCAAAAAGATACATAGTGTTGCTTTTATATTGTTATAATAATGTGTCCAAGTCATTTCAGTTGTGGATCAAAATGTTTTTCAAAGTCTTGTTGGCTGATTGCAAATAGTTATGGAAGAAAGTAAGCCCCTGATTCTAAAAGGTAATGTTTTGTAGCAGAACAGCCAAGATGAAGAAAGTAGCCGACTGATATATATATGATAAGATGTATTCAATCCTAATGTTTATATTCATCAGGGATATCAGGGATTTTTATTTTATTTTTAAGAAAAATTATGTGCAAAACTGTGGTATACTAATTTAAAGAGTACCTTTTCCTGTAAGGTGTCCACAGTCCGTGAATCCTGGTCGTAGCTGTTTCCTGTGTAGTTCTTGAACACGTCACTGAGAGGATGTAGTTCCAAATCCAGCTGAGGTCAGAAGGTCAAAATTTCAAGTTCAAAGTATCAAAACACCTTTCTAATACCAGGTCTCTGATTTATAGTATTTGTACCATAACTGAGTGGTGAAAGGCCAGTGCTGAGGCAGTACATCCCAGGCAGAAAACCACAAAAAGAAGATAAACAAACTACAAAAACACATTGTTTGGTTTAGAATATGCATAGTTTTGGCAATAGTTACTTCTGTGGAGAGGTGACCCTGTCCACAGCAATGCCTGTTTTTAAAGGTATTTTGAGCAATTAAAAACACCAGAAATGAAATGATGCTACATGGATTAGTTCAATGCCACGCTGTGGAACATTCCAAGAAACATCTTCATGGAGTCAAGCAGATGGAAACCCCCCTCCAGAAAAGTTACACACCTTTTAGACATATTTGTTAGTGCAGTGGAGTAAGAGAATTGGTAATAATCCGAACCAATTCTACAGTCAAAATGCAAATCTTGAATCACATGGTTAAATTAAACTGCTTGTTTCAGTTTCCATGTATGTTTTCTGGTAACATACTCTCCACCAGAAAACGTACATTAGTGCACCTTTAAGTACTTTGTAACAATATATGTTTTTTCCTTTTCTGTTTAGGCCTCATGTGGCCCCAGACTTACCAGTCCTTGCAGACATATTGAATCCCTGGTGCTGACCCACGACCCCAGTAACCCACTGACCAGTAGGAACGCAGCTGTGGCGAAGGTGACAAAGAACGGCAGCGTCATGTACGAGGAGGGGGAGAAGAAGGTTGCACTGCTCTGTCTGAATATCATGAACAGATAGAGTCCAGCCAGGCCCACCATCAAGCCCACCAGCTGCAGTCAGTAGTGACACATATTAAGACTTGAGAGAGACCAACAATTCATATTTTTACAAGTTCATAACTGATTAAATGGTATTTAAAGTGCACTACGCAGCATTTCTATCTTGCATTTATTTATTTAAATTTTACATGCATGTTTATATATTGATTGGGAAACCTGGTAGTCTCTAGATAGATGCATTCATTGCCATGCTGTGGAACATTCCAGGCAAAGCAATAACATCTCCATGGAGACAAGCAGGTGTGACCCATTAACCACAAATGTTACATAGTGCGCCTTTACCAAACCAAAACCAAAGCTTTTTTTGGTAGGATATACAGAAAGTTGTCTTCTTCTTTTTAAATCAACACACTGGCCACTTTTAAACAGTTTTCTTATTACAGATATAGAGAATATAATGAAATACTTCTATATTACGTTATTACCCACCTCTGGTCAAAGTTACATTTGACTAACCAGCTTTATTTTTCAGTAAACATTAACTATGGTAAAGAGAAGCTTTTTAAGACTTGAACATGGCCTATTAAAAGCTTGCGCAACTTGAGAAACACTTGGTATTTTCATACTTCTTGCCCTTAATTCTGTAGGTTCTCTGTAGCCTACTAGATTACAATACATATAGTACATTAAAAAGTAATATTATCACAATATAAAAAATTGACCAAACTGCATGATGTTTTTCATACCTCAATGATTTTTTTTTTTTTTTTTTGAGATTACCATGTGGTTCAGTACTATAGTTCTGCTATAGATCAACACCATATTTATATTTGACAACTGTAACTGTACAATTTTCTTGATAAGTGTTAATGAAAAAGAAATCTTATAAAAGCACAGAAGAAGTGAGAGCTTCAGGGGATCTTAGTTCAAAGTCAAGAACAGGTGCTCCACAAGGACACAAAAGTTAACAACCAGTGAAGGTGACCAAGCTTGTAGTTTAAAAACATAATGTGACAGAGTAAAAAGTGGTCAAAAAAGTCCGAGGCACTCTGTTGAAATTATAATTAAAGTCCTTTAATCATTTTGTGGGACATTGTTTGTCATTTGTCACTGAAGCAAATGATCTGATATTATAGTATAAGAAAAAAAAGCCTTACTCACCAATAGAAACTGGCTCAGGCAGTGTAGAGCTGTTTTTAAAGTTTTGCGTCTCTCTTCATTCATGTTGTCTTTTTAGAAATCCACAGTGAAAATACACTTCTTCTTCTACACAAGCACAATTATATGGTTATTAATGCAAAAATGCATGTGACTTTATAACAGTAAGCCATGAACTTCCTTAAAAAACAGGAACAACTTCACTGTAGTCTGTAATACAAACATTCAAAGAAAATTAAACTTAAGTGAAGTCCTGCAGCCTTACTGATCAACCATTAGCCATACAAAAAGAAGAAGAAGAAAAAAGATTGTGGAGCTTTGACAATAGAGGAAGCTGTTAACACTGATAATCATTCACCCACATCTGCAGCAAAGATCAGTGAGAGAATTTTAATTTTAATTTTAATTTTAATTTTAATTTTAATTTTAATAATTTATAAAAAAAAAAATAGTAATGGTTGCTGTGCCAAAGAAAGAAAATACACTTTTTTGTTTTTAAAAGTTTTGATGATTTCAAGAAAAATAGAGAAAAATAGGGGTAAAAAAAATAATTTGAGAGAGTATTTTGATCTCAGAGTATGTTTTTATAGGCTACAGCTAGACCTATTCTTGCAATTAATTTACTGAAAAATATTTAACTATAGATTAATTTAGACTTTTCTTTTTTTTTATTTTAAGCTATGCAAAGTGAAAACTAAACACACTGACACCAGCTGTCAATATTATAATATTATAATATTATATGGAAGTAAATCTAAAGTTTACAGTCAGACTATAAATGAAACTTAAAGTGAATTTGAGACTTACAGTATAAAAATACCCGTAGTATGTGCGTGAGTCTGTGCACGAGTGCCGACAAAATGAGGAACTTATAGTTTAACTTGTGCAGGAGGTTTTTGTACGACGCTTTTTCACCATGTCAACACTGAGCCATACAACGACAAAGTTACTGTTTGTCTCGGTTGAGCCAAGAGGGCCAGAGAAGACTGGCTGATGGGTTTACAGGAGAGAGACCATTTAAATCCTGGTTCAGTCCTTCTATAGTTCAAATGTAGTCCCAGTTTAGACCTACTTTAGTCTTAGTAGTCCTTAGTCCTATGACATATGTACCCTGATAACATGACGACGTCATGCCAACGTTGGGCCAACGTATGTGTATACGTTGGGCCAACGTTGGCAGTTGACGTTGGGCCAACGTCATTTTGCTCATTGGCAAGTGGTTGGGCCAACGTCATCAAAAGACGGTTGGCTAGACGTTGGCAGTTGACGTTGGCCCAACGTTAGCAGTTGACGTTGGGCCGACGTCATTTTGCTCATTGGCAAGTGGTTGGGCCAACGTCATCAAAAGACGGTTGGCTAGACGTTGGCAGTTGACGTTGGGCCAACGTTAGCAGTTGACGTTGGGCCGACGTCATTTTGCTCATTGGCAAGTGGTTGGGCCAACGTCATCAAAAGACGGTTGGCTAGACGTTGGCAGTTGACGTTGGGCCAACGTTAGCAGTTGACGTTGGGCCGACGTCATTTTGCTCATTGGCAAGTGGTTGGGCCAACGTCATCAAAAGACGGTTGGATAGACGTTGGCCCAACGTTTACCCAACTATTAATTAGGCTTTTTATATACTGTATATATTGTACTACTAAATTGCATACTTTATGGAAAGTAATCACAGGTGAACAGTGCATGTAGGTTTTGTTGCAGTATTGCAACATTTATTGATAATACTTGAATTCATGTACACACATATTATCAAAATATAATGTTCAAGGGTGGTTCTTAATTACAATGTACAAAAAATGTTACCAAAATATATTGCTGAAGGCTGATTTACAACAGAAAAAGTTAACTACATTTCAAATGCATTAAAATGCACTACAAGTTTCTGTGTACCTATATAAGTAGATGGAAATAAATGTAATGAGATCAACTTCTGAAAGTAAAAATAAAATACTAACAACATGTCAAAACATACCTGAACAATCATGAGAAATCATAGCACCAAAACATAGCATATTTTCATACTTTTATCAACTAAACACACCCTAACTATGCATACACCGTGCGTGTGCCAGCACTGGATGGAATTACTAACAAAATAACAACCAAAATTACGAACCCAAATCTTAGACAATATATCTAAAGTGAATTTCAAATACAAGCCGATAAACCACGTGGGACAAAATCCAGTTGGAAAATGGATAATTAGTCAATATTCAGTGAGTAATCTAGCACTTTTCACGGGTGACGGCACATACTTGAAAACCGATGGGATGTAGTCAGGTGAAAGCGGGTTGTCACTCTTTTTACCTGGGACACAAAATAAGTAACGTCAAGTAAAGAAACCACTAAGATTACACTGAGAAAAAATATTCACTATTCAACGATACAGGCAGTTTAAAATGTTGTGATGTCACATGAATGCAATCCATTAGCTAATACGTTTTTAGGTCTGGACATTAACCACCGTAGTGAGGTTTATATCGCCAACTAGACTGGGTTGGTAGATTAGGTTGAGGACGTTTCGGCTCGTCCGACTGAAATACAATCCACCCAGTTTAGTCGGTGATATTTATTGTCCAAAACAATAACTATCAGCACCATTTAAGATAATATTAAATGTATAATGTTTACGTGAAATTACCTGATATGAAATGGTCACTGCATAAGCGAAATCCATTAGGTGACGGGTTCCAACGCTCGGTTTTCTTCAGCGCGCTTCTTGTCCGTTTTATCGCAGAAATCCATTTTCCCCTCCGAGCTGGATCTTTGGGAATGCGATAAAAGGCTTTATCTTTAACTTGTCCTCGGTGGTTTGTACATCCAGGGGCACAGCATGAGTCTACCATCGTTGTAAGCTGGAAGTTTTGTAGGCTAGTTAGTTAGTTTGTTTACAATAATTCCTGCCAAGATGGCGCCCGGTGGTGCATGCTGGGATAGCGTGACGTCATCTCCCGGAGCTCTATTGAAACGAATTGTCATTACAAACGTCGGCTCGACGGTCGCGCCAACGTCGTTAACCTGTGTCAGATATGACGGAATACCGAAAAATCGCGAACTTCAAACAACGTCGGTTCGACGTTGCGTTGCGTCGTGTAGACGTCGGCTCGACGTCTAAGATTATACGTCGGCAACGCCGACGTCGGCAAGACGGATCAATGTTTTCAGGGTACTCCTTAAGTCCTGTTTGTCTTATTTAAAATCTGAAATTAGTCCTGGTTTAGACCTAGGTTAGTACTGGTACAGACCATGTCACTGTATTTCAGTCCTACTTCTGCCATTTCTGCTTTAAAATTTGAATGTAGTTCTGGTCTAGTCCTACCATATAGTCCTAGTTTAGTTAAAATGTAGTCCTGGTTGAGAACTGTTTTACTGCTAGTTAATGTAGCCCTGGTCTTTGATCTGAATAGTCCTGGTTGAGTTCTAGTTTAGTCCACATGTACTTATTCTCACGATCAAAAACACTAAGTCTTACCCATAAAAATGAGGAGCCCTGCAGCCAACAGTTTAGAGCTGGTTTAGAGCTGGTTTTAGCCCTGGTTTAGACCTGGTTTAGACCTGGTTTAGTCCTGTATTAGTCCTTTCTGGAGGTAGACAATCAGCTGCATGTTTCTATGAAAATGGAAAGTTAAAAGCATACTTTGGAACATTCTCCATGAAGATAAGTTTGATGCCATATTTTGGAAGATTATAAATGAACAATATTACCATGGAAACAAGCATGAGAAGGCCCTCCTCCTTGTTCAAATAAGAGTCAGGTTTGTAGAGATGCAAGCCGTTCACAGGACATATGTTTTTGTATGTTTTTCAGTTACATACTATGGCTTTAATAACAGCAAAAAGAAATATATTGATAATAATTATATCGTCACTATTCTGAGGGTAAAATGGGGAAGAGTTCACTTGGTAACGTTTGTCCACTGATCCACTGGTTGGCGGTTCAAATCCCGCTCTCTGCAGGTGGCAGACCCTCCACTAGAAGATTCAGGTTTATAATATTTCCTAAAGTTGGTGTGTAGAATTTAATTAGTTTCTGAGGTAGTAGTGAGTAATGAGTAAAATGAGAATCACTGAGGATTTAAGGATGGTGGGGTTGCAGTTTTCAACATCACCACCAGATGTCAGCAAAGAACCACATTCTAATAAACTATTTAAAACCTTCACTTACTCTGAGGGGGTTTTCATTGAGATACGGGGGCTCTCCTTCCACCATCTCTATGGCCATGATCCCCAGAGACCAGATGTCCACTTTGGGTCCATAGGCACGTGACTTCACAACAGTAAACCATGGACTTCCTTAAGAAAATCATACTACTACTTTAGTGTAGTCTGTAGTACAAACATTCAAAGAAAACTAAGCTGAAGTGAACTCCTACAGCTAACAACCTTATTGATGAACCGTTAGACATGCAAAAAGAAGAAAAAGCAACATGAATTGATAGAAAAAATAAAAATAAAGAAAGAAAAATGTAAAAAAATAAAATAAAATAAATAAATAAATAAATAAATAAATAAATAAATAAATAAATAAATAAATAAATAAATAAATAAATAATAATAATACAATTCTGACAATAGAGGAAGTTGTTAACACTGATAATCATTCACCCACATCTGCAGCTGGATAATTTTAATTTAAACTGTATTTTATATATATATATAAAAACTAACCAACCAACCAAACAAACAAAGAAACAACCAACCAAACAAAAATTTTGGTTACATAGGTCTATAAAAGATGACAACTTTTTTTTTTTTTACCTGCAAAAAGGTGTCCTCCTTTTTAATTTTTGAGTATTTATTTTGATCTCTGACTGTTTTTATAGGCTACAGCCAGACCTATTCTTACAGTTAATTTACAGTTAATTTATTTTATTTAGCCTATGTGATCTTTATTAAGGACACAGGTGCAGACACATGATCCACAGCTATGATCAGAGAATACTTAATACTTTGAAAAGTAAGTATTTAAATGAAGGGGGAAAATAATTTAAGCATGAATTCATTTAGATGAACTTTTTTTCTTATTTTAAACTATGGAGTGGCGCAGTGGAGTATGAAAATTGCACTGAACACATTGATACCATGTAGTCAGAAAGTCAAGTAATATTGTATAGAAATAAATCTAATATTGTATGGAAATAAATCTAAATTATGAACGAAATTTAAATTGAATTTGAGACTATCAATATAAAAACACCAGTCATATGTGAGTAAGCCCGTGTGCGAGTGCCGACAGATTGAGGAACTTACAGTTAAACTTGTGCAGGAGGTTTTTGTACGACGCTTTTTCATCGTGTGAACTCTGGGCCAGCATATACCCCAAGACAAAAGTACTCCCCCACGTCTCCAGCCTCTAATCCGTTTATGGTCAGTGTGAAGTCCGGTTCAGAACCACTGCTGCTGTAGCGACTTGGAGTATCAGATTCACGACGAGTTACTTTATAAAATAAGAGTTTAGGAGGCTGTCCAGGCTTCTGACGGTACCAACTCAAATCATCATCAACTCCTTCACTCGCTGTACACGACAAAGACACTGTTTCTCCCAGTTGAGCCATGAGGGTCCGAGGAGACTGGGTCACTGATCTACTGGAGCCAGAGCCTGGACACATAAAATTACATTTATTTTATTAGCATTCATATTTTATAAATAATAATAATAATAATAATAATAATAATAATAATAATAATAATAATAATTATAATTATTATTATTATTATTATTATTATTATTATTATTATTATTATTATTATTCTCAAGTAAACCAGTGCCTTACCCATAAAAATGAAGAGCCCTGCAGCCAACAGCCACGTCCCCACAGTGTTCATTATGACGAGTTCAGAGTGAATGAAGTGCACACACCGGTCCTGCTGTTTATAACTGAACAGAGCTGAGGCCAGTGAAGCAGAACACACACAGATGAGCGCCTCCAACACATGTGACCCACACTGACACCTCAAGTCACACTGGAAACCACTTTAGACCTGGTTTACACCTGGTTTAGACCTGGTTTACATCTGGTTTAGATCTGGTTTAGTCCTGTTTTAGACCTGGTTTAGTCCTGTTTTAATCCTGGTTTAGACCTGGTTTAGTCCTGGTTTAGACTTGGTTTAGACCTGGTTGAGTTCTGGTTTAGACTTGGTTTAGTCCTAGTTTAGACCTGGTTTAGACCTGCTTTAGTACTGGTTTAGACCTCATATAGTCCTGGTTTAGACCTCATATAGTCCTGGTTTAGACCTGATATAGTCCTGTTTTAGACCGGGTTTAGTCCTGCTTTAGTCCGGGTTATTGTTCAATACAAGAGTCCCACATGCATTAAAAATATCAAAGATCTTCATGGTACAAACACCCATAACATCAGTAGGAACTTTCTGCCCTCTAGTGGTGCATTCAAAAGTTACAATATTTAGAGGAAACAATTTAAATTTAAGACAATGCAGAGAGAATAAAAAAAAACTTTTATTTGTATCATTGCACTATAGTTACTGTACAAACTCCTCACAGAAATCACTGAATGCATGTTGTTGTTGTTGTTGTTGTTGTTGTTGTTGTTGTTGTTGTTGTTGTTGTTGTTGTTGTTGTTGTTGTTGTTGTTGTTGCAGCCAAAGAAAGAGGCAGTCCACATAAGCAAAGACTGAACTGTTGAACTGACTGTGGCTTGAAAATACTTGGATGTGTCTTGGATTTTCAAATATAGTTCCTGGTTTGAACATTGTGCAAAACTTCAACAGAAGATCCAAAAGATGTTGAGCTGTTTTTGCTACTTACAAATATTAAAAAAGATAAAATCTGTTTCCAATACAAAAAAAATCTCCTTAAAGGTGCATTGTGTAACTTTTCTGGTGGAGATGTTATTTCTTTTGTCTGGAATGTTTCACAGTATGGTGTTAAACCTTTGTATCTTCATGGAGGCCAAACCACGCCAAGTTTCAGGTTAGATCTGTGGAGAGGCGACGCCGCTCACTGTCAAAATGCCTGTTTTTCAAAGTATTTTTGAGCTATAAAACCACCTGTAATTGAATACATGTAAGGTAGATCTATTTAATGTCATACTGTGGAACATTCGAAGCAGAGCAATGACATATCCATAGAAACAAGCAGGTGACAAACCTCCAGCTGAAAAGTTACACAGTGCACCTTTAAAATAAAATTAAAAGACACAATATTTCCATCGGTCACACACAGGTTCTGAAAATAAGGGAATGAGACAAGAAGAAATGCAGTATTTCACAAGTACATGCATAAAAGAGCCTGAAGGTGGCAGTATTGGTCGCTATAGAAAATGATATGTAAATTGTCTCTATGGTGATGCTATTGCTTTGCCTAGAGTCTTTTAGAAAGTTCTGTGTTCATGGAGATAAGCAGATGATACCACCTGGCCATATTACAGGTCAGATCTATGGAGAGGCTACCCCACACACAGTTTTTCACGGTATTTAGATTTAACGCCATACTGTGAAACACTGCAGGCTAAGAAATACTATCTCAGTGAAGACTTCCCCTACCAGAAGTGACACAGTGCACCTTTAAAGCAGTGTCAGTGTGTCAGATAGTTTACAGTATTTGAAATCCCAAAGAGCCTAAAAGAAGACCATTGGTCTTGTAAATCTGCTAAATTTCTGATGATAAATTAGTTTAAATTTTGATTGTGTTATTTAACTCCATACGGACATAAGGTGCAGTTTTGAAGAGGCTGTGATCCACTTGTCAGCTCCATAAATGTCCCTTTTTTGCCATGATAAAGAACTAACAGTCTTCTTCAAAACACTATGATAGCACCATTGTAAACTTAAAACCTTTCAGAGATGATTGTTGATGAGGAGTATTGATTGATTGAAAAAATATATATTTGGATTAGCAAAAAAAAGTAAATATTTAAAGGGCCCCATATTATGCTATTTTCTGATCTATGTTTTAATGTTGTTTCCTCATCACAAACAGACCTGGAGTTGTGTTTTACTTCATTCACACGTGTTTAGTACACAAATCCTGCATATTTAGGCTGAGTTCTTCTCTCAAACTGAAAATACTTTGTTCCACCTTGTGATGTCATGCAGTAATAGAGGAAGTGCCCCCCTGTGTTTTTAAACTTCTCACACCTTCACTAAAATCATTTGCTTTGTTATAATTACCGGTCCAGGGACAGATGCCTCTGTTAGGGACAGTAGGGTGTAATTGTGCACAATTGCTTTAGTAAATCAGACTCTTTGATTCAAGACAACTCTCCAGTTTATTCTTTGCAGTTTAGAAATTCCACAACAGTAGTCTGTAATACAAACATTCAAAGAAAATTAAACTTAAGTGAAATCCTACAGCCTTACTGATCAACCCTTAGCCATCCAAAAAGAAGAAGAAAAAAAAATATTGTGGAGAATTTTAATTTTAATTTGAATTAAAAAAAAAACAAAACAGTAAGGGTGGCTGTGCCAAATTGTCACATATGGGCAAATGGCAGAAAGAAAATACACTTTTTTGTTTTTAAATGTTTTGATGATTTCAAGAAAAAAAAAAGACAAATAGGAAAAAAAAAAAGAAAAATAGAGAAAAATAGGGGTAAAAAATAATGAGAGAGTATTTTGATCTCAGAGTATGTTTTTAGACTTTTCTTTTTTTTTATTTCAAGCTATGCAAAATGAAAACTAAACACATTGACACCAGCTGTCAGAAATACATTGAAACAAGTCAAATAATATTATATGGAATTAAATCTAAAGTTTACAGTCAGACTATAAATGAAACTTAAACTGAATTTGACATCCACAAGGGAAATTACTTGGACACACTCGCTCACACATCACATTATACATTATATTACAATAACAAAGAGTAAAAAAATATGTAAAGTATGGTCATAAACTTCTAAATAAGTAGAAGTAAAAAAATAGCAAGAGATTGGTATCAATAAGACATAAATTATATAAATGAATGTACAGTCAGTAAAACACAAATATCGTAATATAAATACAGTATATCACAGTTATACAGAGGTTGTAGGTAAAACAGTTCAAGATGATATGCTGATTGACAGTAACATAATGTTATCTGTTACATAAGGGTGAGTTGTTGTACACTTGTATGGAGTATAGTATGAATGTAGTCCTGTATCTCTCACTGTTTGAGCGGAGCTGTAGGAGCCTGTTGGAGAATGAGCTCCTCTGTCCCTCTATAGTCTGGTGCAGTGGGTGAGTTGTTGTACAGCTGTAGGGAGTATTATCTCCTCTGTCCCTCTATAGTCTGGTGCAGTGGGTGAGTGGGAGTGTCCATGATGGAGAGCAGTTTGTCTAGTTCAGCAGTTAGGGACAGGAGGACACTGATCAGGAACGGAACATTTTCTATCAGAGGCTACGGCCCAAAATGCAAAATGAATGAGCGAATTGTTAGCAAAGGAGAACTTCAATTCTGACAACTGGACAATTTTTTTCTTTTTTTAAATCAAATACATTTCGCAGCTCATCCAAGCTGCTTCTTCATAATCCACACATCAGCACCCATCAGGGACCTGCATGAGTATACTAATATCACTCAGGCATAGTCCCCACTTAGTGCACTTCAATAGACCTAACAAACAGGAACTGTAAACAAATAGGTGGGTTAGTTTCAGAGTAGTTTTAGTGTAGTTAGCTCCTCCCTTCAGGCAGATATATGGCAGTGTCCACCAGCATCTGACCAGAACTGAAGAAGCAGCTTGGATGACCTGCAAAATGTATTTGATCAAAAAATGTTACTAATTTAAAGAGTACCTTTTCCTGTAAGGTGTCCACAGTCCGTGAATCCTGGTCGTAGCTGTTTCCTGTGTAGTTCTTGAACACGTCACTGAGAGGATGTAGTTCCGAATCCAGCTGAGGTCAGAAGGTCAAAATTTCAAGTTCAAAGTATCAAAACACCTTTCTAATACCAGGTCTCTGATTTATAGTATTTGTACCATAACTGAGTGGTGAAAGGCCAGTGCTGAGGCAGTACTTCCCAGGCAGAAAACCACAAAAAGAAGATAAGCAAACTACAAAAACACATTGTTTGGTTTAGAATATGCATAGTTTTGGCAATAGTTACTTCTGTGGAGAGGTGACCCTGTCCACAGCAATGCCTGTTTTTAAAGGTATTTTGAGCAATTAAAAACACCAGAAATGAAATGATGCTACATGGATAAGTTCAATGCCACGCTGTGGAACATTCCAAGAAACATCTTCATGGAGTCAAGCAGATGGAAACCCCCCTCCAGAAAAGTTACACACCTTTTAGACATATTTGTTAGTGCAGTGGAGTAAGAGAATTGGTAATAATCCGAACCAATTCTACAGTCAAAATGCAAATCTTGAATCACATGGTTAAATTAAACTGCTTGTTTCAGTTTCCATGTATGTTTTCTGGTAACATACTCTCCACCAGAAAACGTACATTAGTGCACCTTTAAGTACTTTGTAACAATATATGTTTTTTCCTTTTCTGTTTAGGCATCATGTGGCCCCAGACTTACCAGTCCTTGCAGACATATTGAATCCCTGGTGCTGACCCACGACCCCAGTAACCCACTGACCAGTAGGAACGCAGCTGTGGCGAAGGTGACAAAGAACGGCAGCGTCATGTACGAGGAGGGGGAGAAGAAGGTTGCACTGCTCTGTCTGAATATCATGAACAGATAGAGTCCAGCCAGGCCCACCATCAAGCCCACCAGCTGCAGTCAATAGTGACACATATTAAGACTTGAGAGAGACCAACAATTCATATTTTTACAAGTTCATAACTGATTAAATGGTATTTAAAGTGCACTACGCAGCATTTCTATCTTGCATTTATTTATTTAAATTTTACATGCATGTTTATATATTGATTGGGAAACCTGGTAGTCTCTAGATAGATGCATTCATTGCCATGCTGTGGAACATTCCAGGCAAAGCAATAACATCTCCATGGAGACAAGCAGGTGTGACCCATTAACCACAAATGTTACATAGTGCACCTTTACCAAACCAAAACCAAAGCTTTTTTTGGTAGGATACACAGAAAGTTGTCTTCTTCTTTTTAAATCAACACACTGGCCACTTTTAAACAGTTTTCTTATTACAGATATAGAGAATACAATGAAATACTTCTATATTACGTTATTACCCACCTCTGGTCAAAGTTACATTTGACTAACCAGCTTTATTTTTCAGTAAACATTAACTATGGTAAAGAGAAGCTTTTTAAGACTTGAACATGGCCTATTAAAAGCTTGCGCAACTTGAGAAACACTTGGTATTTTCATACTTCTTGCCCTTAATTCTGTAGGTTCTCTGTAGCCTACTAGATTACAATACATATAGTACATTAAAAAATAATTATTATCAGCATAGAAGTAAGATTGAGTCTCAGTAGTATTACCACAATATAAAAAATTGATCAAACTGCATGATGTTTTTCATACCTCAATGATTTATTTTTTTTTTTTTTTTGAGATTACCATGTGGTTCAGTACTAGTTCTGCTATAGATCAACACCATATTTATATTTGACAACTGTAACTGTACAATTTTCTTGATAAGTGTTAATGAAAAAGAAATCTTATAAAAGCACAGAAGAAGTGAGAGCTTCAGGGGATCTTAGTTCAAAGTCAAGAACAGGTGCTCCACAAGGACACAAAAGTTAACAACCAGTGAAGGTGACCAAGCTTGTAGCATAAAAACATAATGTGACAGAGTAAAAAGTGGTCAAAAAAGTCCGAGGCACTCTGTTGAAATTATAATTAAAGTCCTTTAATCATTTTGTGGGACATTGTTTGTCATTTGTCACTGAAGCAAATGATCTGATATTATAGTATAAGAAAAAAAAGCCTTACTCACCAATAGAAACTGGCTCAGGCAGTGTAGAGCTGTTTTTAAAGTTTTGCGTCTCTCTTCATTCATGTTGTCTTTTTAGAAATCCACAGTGAAAATACACTTCTTCTTCTACACAAGCACAATTATATGGTTATTAATGCAAAAATGCATGTGACTTTATAACAGTAAGCCATGAACTTCCTTAAAAAACAGGAACAACTTCACTGTAGTCTGTAATACAAACATTCAAAGAAAATTAAACTTAAGTGAAGTCCTACAGCCTTACTGATCAACCATTAGCCATACAAAAAGAAGAAGAAGAAAAAAGATTGTGGAGCTTTGACAATAGAGGAAGCTGTTAACACTGATAATCATTCACCCACATCTGCAGCAAAGATCAGTGAGAGAATTTTAATTTTAATTTTAATTTTAATTTTAATTTTAATTTTAATTTTAATTTTAATTTTAATAATTTATAAAAAAAAAATAAAAAATAAAATAGTAATGGTTGCTGTGCCAAATTGTCACATATGGGCAAATGGCAGAAAGAAAATACACTTTTTTGTTTTTAAAAGTTTTGATGATTTCAAGAAAAAAAGACAAATAGGAAAAAAAGAAAAATAGAGAAAAATAGGGGTAAAAAATAATTTGAGAGAGTATTTTGATCTCAGAGTATGTTTTTATAGGCTACAGCTAGACCTATTCTTGCAATTAATTTACTGAAAAATATTTAACTATAGATTAATTTTGACTTTTCTTTTTTTTTCATTTTAAGCAATGCAAAGTGAAAACTAAGCACACTGACACCAGCTGTCAATATTATAATATTATAATATTATAATATTATAATATTATAATATTATAATATTATATGGAAGTAAATATAAAGTTTACAGTCAGACTATAAATGAAACTTAAACTGAATTTGAGACTTACAATATAAAAATACCCGTAGTATGTGCGTGAGTCTGTGCACGAGTGCCGACAAAATGAGGAACTTATAGTTGAACTTGTGCAGGAGGTTTTTGTACGACGCTTTTTCACCATGTCAACGCTGAGCCATACAACGACAAAGTTACTGTTTGTCTCGGTTGAGCCAAGAGGGCCAGAGAAGACTGGCTGATGGGTTTACAGGAGAGAGACTATTTAAATCCTGGTTCAGTCCTTCTATAGTTCAAATGTAGTCCCAGTTTAGACCTACTTTAGTCTTAGTAGTCCTTAGTCCTATGACATATGTACTCCTTAAGTCCTGTTTGTCTTATTTAAAATCTGAAATTAGTCCTGGTTTAGACCTAGGTTAGTACTGGTACAGACCATGTCACTGTATTTCAGTCCTATTTCAGTCCTACTTCTGCCATTTCTGCTTTAAAATTTGAATGTAGTTCTGGTCTAGTCCTACCATATAGTCCTAGTTTAGTTAAAATGTAGTCCTGGTTGAGAACTGTTTTACTGCTAGTTAATGTAGCCCTGGTCTTTGTTCTGAATAGTCCTGGTTGAGTTCTAGTTTAGTCCACATGTACTTATTCTCACGATCAAAAACACTAAGTCTTACCCATAAAAATGAGGAGCCCTGCAGCCAACAGTTTAGAGCTGGTTTAGAGCTGGTTTAGTCCTGGTTTAGACCTGGTTTAGTCCTGTATTAGTCCTTTCTGGAGGTAGACAATCAGCTGCATGTTTCTATGAAAATGGAAAGTTAAAAGCATACTTTGGAACATTCTCCATGAAGATAAGTTTGATGCCATATTTTGGAAGATTATAAATGAACAATATTACCATGGAAACAAGCATGAGAAGGCCCTCCTCCTTGTTCAAATAAGAGTCAGGTTTGTAGAGATGCAAGCCCGTTCACAGTAAGGACATATGTTTTTGTATGTTTTTCAGTTACATACTATGGCTTTAATAACAGCAAAAAGAAATGTATTGATAATAATTATATTGTCACTATTCTGAGGGTAAAATGGGGAAGAGTTCACTTGGTAACGTTTGTCCACTGATCCACTGGTTGGCGGTTCAAATCCCGCTTTCTGCAGGTGGCAGACCCTCCACTAGAAGATTCAGGTTTATAATATTTCCTAAAGTTGGTGTGTAGAATTTAATTAGTTTCTGAGGTAGTAGTGAGTAATGAGTAAAATGAGAATCACTGAGGATTTAAGGATGGTGGGGTTGCAGTTTTCAACATCACCACCAGATGTCAGCAAAGAACCACATTCTAATAAACTATTTAAAACCTTCACTTACTCTGAGGGGGTTTTCATTGAGATACGGGGGCTCTCCTTCCACCATCTCTATGGCCATGATCCCCAGAGACCAGATGTCCACTTTGGGTCCATAGGCACGTGACTTCACAACAGTAAACCATGGACTTCCTTAAGAAAATCATACTACTGCTTTAGTGTAGTCTGTAGTACAAACATTCAAAGAAAACTAAGCTGAAGTGAACTCCTACAGCTAACAACCTTATTGATGAACCGTTAGACATGCAAAAAGAAGAAAAAGCAACATGAATTGATAGAAAAAATAAAAATAAAGAAAGAAAAATGTAAAAAATAAATAAATAAATAAATAAATAAATAAATAAATAAATAAATAAATAAATAATAATAATAATAATAATAATACAATTCTGACAATAGAGGAAGTTGTTAACACTGATAATCATTCACCCACATCTGCAGCTGGATAATTTTAATTTAAACTGTATTTTATATATATATAAAAACTAACCAACCAAACAAACAAACAAAGAAACAACCAAACAAACAAAAATTTTGGTTACATAGGTCTATAAAAGATGACAACTTTTTTTTTTTTACCTGCAAAAAGGTGTCCTCCTTTTTAATTTTTGAGTATTTATTTTGATCTCTGACTGTTTTTATAGGCTACAGCCAGACCTATTCTTACAGTTAATTTACAGTTAATTTATTTTATTTAGCCTATGTGATCTTTATTAAGGACACAGGTGCAGACACATGATCCACAGCTATGATCAGAGAATACTTAATACTTTGAAAAGTAAGTATTTAAATGAAGGGGGAAAATAATTTAAGCATGAATTCATTTAGATGAACTTTTTTCTCTTATTTTAAACTATGGAGTGGCGCAGTGGAGTATGAAAATTGCACTGAACACATTGATACCATGTAGTCAGAAAGTCAAGTAATATTGTATAGAAATAAATCTAATATTGTATGGAAATAAATCTAAATTATGAATGTAATTTAAATAGAATTTGAGACTATCAATATAAAAACACCAGTCATATGTGAGTAAGCCCGTGTGCGAGTGCCGACAGATTGAGGAACTTACAGTTAAACTTGTGCAGGAGGTTTTTGTACGACGCTTTTTCATCGTGTGAACTCTGGGCCAGCATATTCCCCAAGACAAAAGTACTCCCCCACGTCTCCAGCCTCTAATCCGTTTATGGTCAGTGTGAAGTCCGGTTCAGAACCACTGATGCTGTAGCGACTTGGAGTATCAGATTCACGTTCAGTTACTTCATAAAATAAGAGTTTAGGAGGCTGTCCAGGCTTCTGACGGTACCAACTCAAATCAGCACCAACTCCTTCACTCGCTGTACACGACAAAGACACTGTTTCTCCCAGTTGAGCCATGAGGGTCCGAGGAGACTGGGTCACTGATCTACTGGAGCCAGAGCCGCAAGCGGCAATGATCGGCCCTCGCTTGCACTCGCAGGGTGGGGGCGCTAACGCGCCCTATTCCTCCCCTTCTTTCTAGGCCAGTTGGCCTGTGATGTGCTGTCGCACACAAACTGTTCTCTTTTTGGGCAGCTTTATTTTGTCCATTAGAATTTTATGTGTGTCTATTATAATTTTATGTGTGTCTCAACTTTTATCCAGTTGGTGGCGCTAACACACCTTTTTGAAAATGTTTCCACGTTTGAGGTTGTGGCTGTTTTAAAACTTTCACAATTGAAAATACGGCAGAATTAAATGTCTACATAGGATCACATTATGACATTTGTCACATGATTAATCCAAGATGGCAGACTTTGGTTTAGGAGGGGCTGTAAGTACCCAATGTGGGCGGGAGTACCTGATGTGGGCTCTGTGTTCGCGCATGTGCAGTTTGTGTATTGTTGTACGGGTTTCACGACAGTGCCCGATTCGTCCCTTGCAGTTGGTTTACGGCTCTTGCAGTTTGTTTACGGCTCTGTCTGCATATTACCTCAGGGTGGTTGTCGTCGGTTTTACTGTACGCGATGGCGATGAGCGAGGATTTTCAATTTTATGCTGCACTGCTGGACTACATCCATCTATCTATCTATCTATCCATCTATCTATCTATCTATCTATCTATCTATCTATCCATCTATCCATCCATCTATCTATATCTATCCATCTATATATATCTATCTATCATCTATATCCATCCATCGATATCTATCCATCTATATCTATCATCCATCGATATCTATCTATCCATCTATCTATCCATCTATATCTATCCATCTATCTATCTATCTATCTATCTATCTATCCATCTATATCCATCCATCTATATCCATCCATCGATATCTATCCATCTATATCTATCCATCTATCTATCCATCTATATCTATCTATCCATCTATCCATCCATCTATCTATATCTATCCATCTATCTATCATCCATCTATATCCATCCATCGATATCTATCCATCTATCTATCCATCTATCTATATCTATCCATCTAACTATCCATCTATATCTATCTATCCATCTATCTATCATCCATCTATATCTATCTATCCATCTATGTATCTATCCATCTATCTATCTATCTATCTATCCATCTATCTATCTATCTATCTATCTATCTATCTATCTAGCCATCTATCCATCTATCTATCCATCCAAAATGCCGAAAATTGCCTTCGTTGTCAAAATACGTCTCTGTCGTAAATAAAATAAATAATTTTTAAAAAAAGCCCGAATCGGGCAGGAAAACCCTCCTTCTTCCTGATACGTCATGTCCTGTTTCCTGATACGTCATTATACGTCACTGTGCGCATGTGCAGTACACACAGAGCCCACATCGGGTACTTCCGCCCACATTGGGTACGCACAGGGGCCGTGGTCACAATATATTTTTTGTTCCTTTACCCATGATGCATCTGTGTACCAAATTTGGTTTGTGTGTAGAGTCCCTCAGTCGTCCAGGTAGAATCCACGGCAAAAGGAGAAATTCAATTTGTCAACTGGACAAAAGTTTATTTGGTCAAAAACGTTTCTCAGCTCATCCAAGCTGCTTCTTCAGTTCTGGTCAGACGCTGGTGGACACTGCCTTATATCTGCCTGAAGGGGGCGCTAACTACAGTAAAATTATTCTGAGACTCCCACACCTATTTGTTTACAGTTTCTGTTAGTTAGGTGGGCCTTTAGTCCAGTCGACAAATTGAATTTCTCCTTTTGCCACAAATTTGGTTTAGCTACACCAAAGTTTTTGTCAGGACGTCACATTGGTAATGGGAGATATTTGGCCTGTTGCCATGGCAACACGATGGGAGATGGCACATGGGTGTCATTGACTTTTTTCATCGACAACATGCCACAAATATGTGTACCAAATCTTATATGTCTAGGACAAAGTAAAATTTTGCACTTCCATGCAATCTCCCCAGGGGGCGCTATTGCAGCCATTTTAGATTTTCTTATATCAATCTGTTTAGGGCCGGGGTGTCCACCAACGATTAAAGTTTGAGTGAAATCGACCAAAGGATGTGCGAATTATCACTCGTCGAAGTTTGACGGCGAGCCGCAAAACGAAACCGAAATTTGTACCGTTGTCATGGAAACACTGTTCAATATTATAGCAAACTTTTAACAACTTTTAATGTCCCACTCGTCTAGATGATACAGAACGATTTTGGTGAGGCTCGGTCAAAAATCCTAGGACGAGTTCGTTAAAGTACGAGGACAGGAAATGGCGCCTTCGCCATCAGGTCACATGGTCTATCCAATATGGCTGGCTTTCTGTTGGTTGCCTAGCAACGGCGTAATATACTTTTTTGTTCCTATTCCCATGATGCATCTGTGTACCAAATTTGGTTTGGCTATGCCAAAGTTTTTGTCGGGCGAGGACAGATGTTTGGCCTGTTGCCATGGCAACACAATGGGAGATGGCATAGGGGTGTCATTGAGTTTCTTGATCGAGACCATGTCACGAATGTATGTTCCAAATTTGGTATGTCTACTACAAAGTAAAATTTTGCACTTCCATGCAATCTACCTAGGGGGCGCTATTGCGGCCATTTCAGATTTTCTTATATCAATCTCTTCAGGGTCGGGGTGTCCACCAACGATTAAAGTTTGAGTGAAATCGACCAAAGGATGCGCAAATTATCACTCGTCGAAGTTTGATGGCGAGCCGCAAAAACACAAACCCGAAATTTGTGCCGTTGTCACGGAAACACCGTTCAATATTATAGCGAGCTTTTAACAACTTTTAATGTCCCACTCGTCTAGATGATACAGAATGATTTTGGTCAGGCTCGGTCAAAAACCCTAGGACGAGTTCGTTAAAGTACGAGGACAGGGAATGGCGCCTTCGCCATCAGGTCACATGGTCTATCCAATATGGCTGACTTCCTGTTGGTTGCCTAGCAACAGCGTAATATACTTTTTTGTTCCTATTCCCATGATGCATCTGTGTACCAAATTTGGTTTGTCTACGCCAAAGTTTTTGGTTGGGCGCCCTATTGGCGAGGACAGATGTTTGGCCTGTTGCCATGGCGACACGATGGGAGATGGCGTGGGGGCGTCATTGAGTTTTTTGATCGAGACCATGTCACAAATCTGTGTACCAAATTTGTTATGTGTACGACAAAGTAAAATTTTGCACTTCCATGCAATCTCCCTAGGGGGCGCTATTGCGGTCATTTCAGATTTTCTTATATCAATCTGTTCAGGGTCGGGGTGTCCACCAACGATTAAAGTTTGAGTGAAATCGACCAAAAATTGTGCGAATTATCACTCGTCGAAGTTTGATGGCGAGGCGCAAAAACGAACCCGAAATTCGTGTCGTTGTCACGGAAACACCGTTCAATATTATAGCGAGCTTTTAACAACTTTTAATGTCCCACTCGTCTAGATGATACAGAACGATTTTGGTGAGGCTCGGTCAAAAACCCTAGGACGAGTTCGTTAAAGTACGAGGACAGGGAATGGCGCCTTCGGCGCCACGTCACGCGATCAGTCCAAAATGGCCGACTTCCTGTTGGTTGCCTAGCAACCGCGTAATATATTTTTTGGCTTGGAACGACATGACCTATCCACCACCCGAATTTCGTTTGTCTATGACAAAGTTCATTTTTCGGGTATAGCCATAGGCGCAATGTATTTTGATTTTCCAGGGGGCGCTGTCGAGCCATTTTTTTAGGTTTTGTAATACAGAGTATTTGTAAATTCCTTTTTTGGCGTTCTTGAATTTTGTTCCAAATTTGGTGACTTTTCGTCGGCGGGAAGTTACCGAACCTTGAAAAAAGTGTATAGGAAAATAATAATAATAATAATAAATATAGCCGCAAGCGGCAATGATCGGCCCTCGCTTGCACTCGCAGGGTGGGGGCGCTAACGCGCCCTATTCCTCCCCTTCTTTCTAGGCCAGTTGGCCTGTGGTGTTTGTCGCACACAAACTGTTCTCTTTTTGGGCAGCTTTATTTTGTCCATTAGAATTTTATGTGTGTCTATTAGAATTTTATGTGTGTCTCAACTTTTATCCAGTTGGTGGCGCTAACACACCTTTTTGAAAATGTTTCACGTTTGAGGTTGTGGCTGTTTTAAAACTTTCACAAATGAAAATACGGCAGAATTAAATGTCTACATAGGATCACATTATGACATTTGTCACATGATTAATCCAAGATGGCGGACTTTGGTTTAGGAGGGGCTGTAAGTACCCAATGTGGGCGGGAGTACCTGATGTGGGCTCTGTGTTCGCGCATGTGCAGTTTGTGTATTGTTGTACGGGTTTCACGACAGTGCCCGATTCGTCCCTTGCAGTTTGTTTACGGCTCTGTCTGCATATTACCTCAGGGTGGTTGTCGTCGGTTTTACTGTACGCGATGGCGATGAGCGAGGATTTTCAATTCTATGCTGCACTGCTGGACTACATCTATCCATCTATCCATCTATCTATCTATATCTATCCATCCATCTATCTATCTATCTATATCTATCTACCCATCTATCTATCTATCTATCTATCTATCTATCCATCTATCCATCTATCCATCCATCTATCTATATCTATCCATCTATCCATCTATTTAACTATCCAAAATGCCGAAAATTGCCTTCGTTGTCAAAATACGTCTCTGTCGTAAATAAAATAATAATCCAAAAAAAAAGCCCGAATCGGGCAGGAAAACCCTCCTTCTTCCTGATACGTCATGTCCTGTTTCCTGATACGTCATTATACGTCACTGTGCGCATGTGCAGTACACACAGAGCCCACATCGGGTACTTCCGCCCACATTGGGTACGCACAGGGGCCGTGGTCACAATATATTTTTTGTTCCTTTTCCCATGATGCATCTGTGTACCAAATTTGGTTTGTGTGTAGAGTCCCTCAGTCGTCCAGGTAGAATCCACGGCAAAAGGAGAAATTCAATTTGTCAACTGGACAAAAGTTTATTTGGTCAAAAACGTTTCTCAGCTCATCCAAGCTGCTTCTTCAGTTCTGGTCAGACGCTGGTGGACACTGCCTTATATCTGCCTGAAGGGGGCGCTAACTACAGTAAAATTATTCTGAGACTCCCACACCTATTTGTTTAACAGTTTCTGTTAGTTAGGTGGGCCTTTAGTCCAGTCGACAAATTGAATTTCTCCTTTTGCCACAAATTTGGTTTAGCTACACCAAAGTTTTTGTCAGGACGTCACATTGGCAATGGCAGAGTTTTGGCCTGTTGCCATGGCAACACGATGGGAGATAGAACGTTGGTGTCATTGACTTTTTTCATCCACAACATGCCACGAATATGTGTACCAAATCTTGTATGTCTAGAACAAAGTAAAATTTTGCTCTTCTATGCAATCTCCCTAGGGGGCGCTATTGCGGCCATTTCAGATTTTCTTATATCAATCTGTTCAGGGTCGGGGTGTCCACCAACGATTAAAGTTTGAGTGAAATTGGTCAAAGTTTGCACAAATTATCACTCGTTGAAGTTTGATGGCGAGCCGCAAAACGAAACCGAAATTTGTGCCGTTGTCACGGAAACACCGTTCAATATTATAGCGAGCTTTTAACAACTTTTAATGTCCCACTCGTCTAGATGATACAGAACGATTTTGGTGAGGCTCGGTCAAAAACCCTAGGACGAGTTCGTTAAAGTATGAGGACAGGGAATGGCGCCTTCGCCATCAGGTCACATGGTCTATCCAATATGGCTGGCTTCCTGTTGGTTGCCTAGCAATGGCGTAATATACTTTTTTGTTCCTATTCCTATGATGCATCTGTGTACCAAATTTGGTTTGGCTATGCCAAAGTTTTTGTCGGGCGAGGACAGATGTTTGGCCTGTTGCCATGGCAACACAATGGGAGATGGCATAGGGGCATCATTGAGTTTTTTGATCGAGACCATGTCACAAATGTATGTTCCAAATTTGGTATGTCTACTACAAAGTTTTTGGTCGGGCGCCCTATTGGCGAGGACAGATGTTTGGCCTGTTGCCATGGCAACATGATGGGAGATGGTGTGGGGGCGTCATTGAGTTTTTTGATCAAGACCATGTCACGAATGTATGTTCCAAATTTGGTATGTCTACTACAAAGTAAAATTTTGCACTTCCATGCAATCTCCCTAGGGGGCGCTATTGCGGCCATTTCAGATTTTCTTATATCAATCTGTTCAGGGTCGGGGTGTCCACCAACGATTAAAGTTTGAGTGAAATCGACCAAAGGATGCGCAAATTATCACTCGTCGAAGTTTGATGGCGAGCCGCAAAAACACAAACCCGAAATTTGTGCCGTTGTCACGGAAACACCGTTCAATATTATAGCGAGCTTTTAACAACTTTTAATGTCCCACTTGTCTAGATGATACAGAACGATTTTGGTGAGGCTCGGTCAAAAGCCCTAGGACGAGTTCGTTAAAGTACGAGGACAGGGAATGGCGCCTTCGCAACCAGGTCACATGGTCTATCCAATATGGTTGACTTCCTGTTGGTTGCCTAGCAACGGCGTAATATACTTTTTTGTTCCTATTCCCATGATGCATCTGTGTACCAAATTTGGTTTGTCTACGCCAAAGTTTTTGGTCGGGCGCCCTATTGGCGAGGACAGATGTTTGGCCTGTTGCCATGGCAACATGATGGGAGATGGTGTGGGGGCGTCATTGAGTTTTTTGATCGAGACCATGTCACAAATCTGTGTACCAAATTTGGTATGCGTACGACAAAGTAAAATTTTGCACTTCCATGCAATCTTCCTAGGGGGCGCTATTGCGGTCATTTCAGATTTTCTTATATCAATCTGTTCAGGGTCGGGGTGTCCACCAACGATTAAAGTTTGAGTGAAATCGACCAAACATTGTGCGAATTATCACTCGTCGAAGTTTGATGGCGAGGCGCAAAAACGAACCCGAAATTCGTGTCGTTGTCACGGAAACACCGTTCAATATTATAGCGAGCTTTTAACAACTTTTAATGTCCCACTCGTCTAGATGATACAGAACGATTTTGGTGAGGCTCGGTCAAAAACCCTAGGACGAGTTCGTTAAAGTACGAGGACAGGGAATGGCGCCTTCGGCGCCACGTCACGCGATCAGTCCAAAATGGCCGACTTCCTGTTGGTTGCCTAGCAACCGCGTAATATATTTTTTGGCTTGGAACGACATGACCTATCCACCACCCGAATTTCGTTTGTCTACGACAAAGTTCATTTTTCGGGTATAGCCATAGGCGCAATGTATTTTGATTTTCCAGGGGGCGCTGTCGAGCCATTTTTTTAGGTTTTGTAATACAGAGTATTTGTAAATTCCTTTTTTGGCGTTCTTGAATTTTGTTCCAAATTTGGTGACTTTTCGTCGGCGGGAAGTTACCGAACCTTGAAAAAAGTGTATAGGAAAATAATAATAATAAGAATAAGAAAAACCAGAACAATAACAATATAGCGCCAGCTTTGGGGGCACATATATATATCATTGGAAAGTGCTCGCGTCCAGTAACGCACCCGTGGGGTCAATTGTCAATGACGAGCGCGTTGCGCTCGTCATTGACCTCATCGATTACTCACATGTCCAATGCACATTTTTGGTGTTTACCGGGGAGAACGATTACAATTATGCCGCTGTCGCGGCAATGGGCAATGCCAGTCTGTACTATTGGATGCCATGAGTGTCACTATTGACTGGCATTGAGTGTTTGAACAGGGGAGAGCGCTTCGCGCTCTGTTTTTGCGGGCGCACTTGACATGGTGCACTTCGTGCACCATGTCAAGTGCGCCCTACGTTTTGGGGTGAACAATTACAATTAGGCCGCTGTCGCGGCCATGGCGGTGGCACCGTGCCATGTCAGCGGGCACCAGTCACTGACATGAGTGCCACTATGTTTAGAAAGGGGAGAGCGCTTCGCGCTCTGTTTGCGTGCGCTACGCGCACGCAGCGCAGCAGTGCTTCGCACTGCTGAACAGTTACAGTAGGCCCTACGCCTTGGCGCTCGGGCCTAAAAATATAGCCGCAAGCGGCAATGATCGGCCCTCGCTTGCACTCGCAGGGTGGGGGCGCTAACGCGCCCTATTCCTCCCCTTCTTTCTAGGCCAGTTGGCCTGTGGTGTGCTGTCGCACACTAACTGTTCTCTTTTTGGGCAGCTTTATTTTGTCCATTAGAATTTTATGTGTGTCTATTAGAATTTTATGTGTGTCTCAACTTTTATCCAGTTGGTGGCGCTAACACACCTTTTTGAAAATGTTTCCACGTTTGAGGTTGTGGCTGTTTTAAAACTTTCACAAATGAAAATACGGCAGAATTAAATGTCTACATAGGATCACATTATGACATTTGTCACATGATTAATCCAAGATGGCGGACTTTGGTTTAGGAGGGGCTGTAAGTACCCAATGTGGGCGGGAGTACCTGATGTGGGCTCTGTGTTCGCGCATGTGCAGTTTGTGTATTGTTGTACGGGTTTCACGACAGTGCCCGATTCGTCCCTTGCAGTTGGTTTACGGCTCTTGCAGTTTGTTTACGGCTCTGTCTGCATATTACCTCAGGGTGGTTGTCGTCGGTTTTACTGTACGCGATGGCGATGAGCGAGGATTTTCAATTTTATGCTGCACTGCTGGACTACATCTATCTATCCATCCATCTATCCATCCATCTATCTATATCTATCCATCTATCATCCATCTATCCATCCATCTATATCTATCTATCTATCTATCTATCTATCTATCTGTCTATCTGTCTATCTGCCTATCTGTCCATTTATCCATCTATCTATCTATATCTATCTATCCATCTATCTATCCATCTATATCTATCCATCTATATCCATCTGTCCATCTATCTATCTATCTATCTATCCAAAATGCCGAAAATTGCCTTCGTTATCAAAATATGTCTCTGTCGTAAATAAAATAAATAATCCCAAAAAAAGCCCGAATCGGGCAGGAAAACCCTCCTTCTTCCTGATACGTCATGTCCTGTTTCCTGATACGTCATTATACGTCACTGTGCGCATGTGCAGTACACACAGAGCCCACATCGGGTACTTCCGCCCACATTGGGTACGCACAGGGGCCGTGGTCACAATATATTTTTTGTTCCTTTTCCCATGATGAATCTGTGTACCAAATTTGGTTTGTGTGTAGAGTCCCTCAGTCGTCCAGGTAGAATCCATGGCAAAAGGAGAAATTAAATTTGTCAACTGGACAAAAGTTTATTTGGTCAAAAACGTTTCTCAGCTCATCCAAGCTGCTTCTTCAGTTCTGGTCAGACGCTGGTGGACACTGCCTTATATCTGCCTGAAGGGGGCGCTAACTACAGTAAAATTATTCTGAGACTCCCACACCTATTTGTTTAACAGTTTCTGTTAGTTAGGTGGGCCTTTAGTCCAGTCGACAAATTGAATTTCTCCTTTTGCCACAAATTTGTTTTGGCTACACCAAAGTTTTTGTCAGGACGTCACATTGGCAATGGCAGATTTTTGGCCTGTTGCCATGGCAACACGATGGGAGATGGCACGTGGGTGTCATTGACTTTTTTCATCCACAACATGCCACGAATATGTGTACCAAATCTTGTATGTCTAGAACAAAGTAAAATTTTGCTCTTCTATGCAATCTCCCCAGGGGGCGCTATTGCAGCCATTTTAGATTTTCTTATATCAATCTGTTTAGGGCCGGGGTGTCCACCAATGATTAAAGTTTGAGTGAAATCGGTCAAAGTTTGTGCGAATTATCACTCGTCGAAGTTTGATGGCGAGACGCAAAACGAAACCGAAATTTGTACCATTGTCATGGAAACACCGTTCAATATTATAGCAAACTTTTAACAACTTTTAATGTCCCACTCGTCTAGATGATACAGAACGATTTTGGTGAGGCTCGGTCAAAAACCCTAGGACGAGTTCGTTAAAGTACGAGGACAGGAAATGGCGCCTTCGCCATCAGGTCACATGGTCTATCCAATATGGCTGGCTTCCTGTTGGTTGCCTAGCAACGGCGTAATATACTTTTTTGTTCCTATTCCCATGATGCATCTGTGTACCAAATTTGGTTTGGCTATGCCAAAGTTTTTGTCGGGCGAGGACAGATGTTTGGCCAGTTGCCATGGCAACACAATGGGAGATGGCATAGGGGCGTCATTGAGTTTTTTGATCGAGACCATGTCACGAATGTATGATCCAAATTTGGTATGTCTACTACAAAGTAAAATTTTGCACTTCCATGCAATCTACCTAGGGGGCGCTATTGCAGCCATTTCAGATTTTCTTATATCAATCTGTTCAGGGTCGGGGTGTCCACCAACGATTAAAGTTTGAGTGAAATCGACCAAAGGATGCGCAAATTATCACTCGTCGAAGTTTGATGGCGAGCCGCAAAAACACAAACCCGAAATTTGTGCCGTTGTCACGGAAACACCGTTCAATATTATAGCGAGCTTTTAACAACTTTTAATGTCCCACTCGTCTAGATGACACAGAACGATTTTGGTGAGGCTCGGTCAAAAACCCTAGGACGAGTTCGTTAAAGTACGAGGACAGGGAATGGCGCCTTCACAACCAGGTCACATGGTCTATCCAATATGGTTGACTTCCTGTTGGTTGCCTAGCAACGGTGTAATATACTTTTTTGTTCCTATTCCCATGATGCATCTGTGTACCAAATTTGGTTTGTCTACGCCAAAGTTTTTGGTCGGGCGCCCTATTGGCGAGGACAGATGTTTGGCCTGTTGCCATGGCAACATGATGGGAGATGGTGTGGGGGCGTCATTGAGTTTTTTGATCGAGACCATGTCACAAATCTGTGTACCAAATTTGGTATGCGTACGACAAAGTAAAATTTTGCACTTCCATGCAATCTTCCTAGGGGGCGCTATTGCGGTCATTTCAGATTTTCTTATATCAATCTGTTCAGGGTCGGGGTGTCCACCAACGATTAAAGTTTGAGTGAAATCGACCAAACATTGTGCGAATTATCACTCGTCGAAGTTTGATGGCGAGGCGCAAAAACGAACCCGAAATTCGTGTCATTGTCACGGAAACACCGTTCAATATTATAGCGAGCTTTTAACAACTTTTAATGTCCCACTCGTCTAGATGATACAGAACGATTTTGGTGAGGCTGGGTCAAAAACCCTAGGACAAGTTCGTTAAAGTACGAGGACAGGAAAATGCGCCTTCGGCGCCACGTCACGCTATCGGTCCAAAATGGCCAACTTCCTGTTGGTTGCCTAGCAACCGCGTAATATATTTTTTGGCTTGGAACGACATGACCTATCCACCACCCGAATTTCGTTTGTCTACGACAAAGTTCATTTTTCGGGTATAGCCATAGGCGCAATGTATTTTGATTTTCCAGGGGGCGCTGTCGAGCCATTTTTTTAGATTTTGTAATACAGATTATTTGTAAATTCCTATTTTGGCATTCTTGAATTTTGTTCCAAATTTGGTGACTTTTCGTCGGCGGGAAGTTACCGAACCTTGAAAAAAGTGTATAGGAAAATAATAATAATAAGAATAAGAAAAACCAGAACAATAACAATATAGCGCCAGCTTTGGGGGCACATATATATATCATTGGAAAGTGCTCGCGTCCAGTAACGCACCCGTGCGGTCCATTGTCAATGACGAGCGCGTTGCGCTCGTCATTGACCTCATCGATTACTCACTTGTCCAATGCACATTTTTGGTGTTTACCGGGGAGAACGATTACAATTATGCCGCTTTCGCGGCAATGGGCAATGCCAGTCTGTACCATTGGATGCCATGAGTGTCACTATTGAGTGGCATTGAGTGTTTGATAAGGGGAGAGCGCTTCGCGCTCTGTTTTTGCGGGCACACTTGACATGGTGCACTTCGTGCACCATGTCAAGTGCGCCCTACGTTTTGGGGTGAACAATTACAATTAGGCCGCTGTCGCGGCCATGGCGGTGGCACCGTGCCATGTCAGCGGGCACCAGTCACTGACATGAGTGCCACTGTGTTTGGAAAGGGGAGAGCGCTTCGCGCTCTGTTTGCGTGCGCTATGCGCACGCAGCGCAGCAGTGCTTCGCACTGCTGAACAGTTACAATAGGCCCTACGCCTTGGCGCTCGGGCCTAATAAGAATAAGAAAAACCAGAACAATAACAATATAGCGCCAGCTTTGGGGGCACATATATATATCATTGGAAAGTGCTCGCGTCCAGTAACGCACCCGTGCGGTCCATTGTTAATGACGAGCGCGTTGCGCTCGTCATTGACCTCATCGATTACTCACATGTCCAATGGACATTTTTTGGTGTTTACCGGGGAGAACGATTACAATTATGCCACTGTCGCGGCAATGGGCAATGCCAGTCTGTACTATTGGATGCCATGAGTGTCACTATTGACTGGCATTGAGTGTTTGATAAGGGGAGAGCGCTTCGCGCTCTGTTTTTGCGGGCGCACTTGACATGGTGCACTTCGTGCACCATGTCAAGTGCGCCCTACGTTTTGGGGTGAACAATTACAATTAGGCCGCTATCGCGGCCACGGGCGGTGCCACCGTGCCATGTCAGCGGGCACCAGTCACTGACATGAGTGCCACTATGTTTGGAAAGGGGAGAGCGCTTCGCACTGCTGAACAGTTACAATAGGCCCTACGCCTTGGCGCTCGGGCCTAATAATTATTATTATTATTATTATTATTATTATTATTATTATTATTATTCTCAAGTAAACCAGTGCCTTACCCATAAAAATGAAGAGCCCTGCAGCCAACAGCCACGTCCCCACAGTGTTCATTATGACGAGTTCAGAGTGAATGAAGTGCACACACTGGTCCTGCTGTTTATAACTGAACAGAGCTGAGGCCAGTGAAGCAGAACACACACAGATGAGCGCCTCCAACACATGTGACCCACACTGACACCTCAAGTCACACTGGAAACCACTTTAGACCTGGTTTACACCTGGTTTAGACCTGGTTTACATGTGGTTTAGATCTGGTTTAGTCCTGGTTTAGAGCTAGTTTAGTCCTGTTTTAATCCTGGTTTAGACCTGGTTTAGTCCTGGTTTAGACTTGGTTTAGACCTGGTTGAGTTCTGGCTTAGACTTGGTTTAGTCCTAGTTTAGACCTGGTTTAGACCTGCTTTAGTACTGGTTTAGACCTCATATAGTCCTGGTTTAGACCTCATATAGTCCTGGTTTAGACCTGATATAGTCCTGTTTTAGACCTGGTTTAGTCCTGCTTTAGTCCGGGTTATTGTTCAATACAAGAGTCCCACATGCATTAAAAATATCAAAGATCTTCATGGTACAAACACCCATAACATCAGTAGGAACTTTCTGCCCTCTAGTGGTGCATTCAAAAGTTACAATATTTAGAGGAAACAATTTAAATTTAAGACAATGCAGAGAGAATAAAAAAAAACTTTTATTTGTATCATTGCACTATAGTTACTGTACAAACTCCTCACAGAAATCACTGAATGCATGTTGTTGTTGTTGTTGTTGTTGTTGTTGTTGTTGTTGTTGTTGTTGTTGTTGTTGTTGTTGTTGTTGTTGTTGTTGTTGTAGCAGCCAAAGAGAGAGGCAGTCCACATAATGCAAAGACTGAACTGTTGAACTGACCGTGGCTTGAAAATACTTGGATGTGTCTTGGATTTTCAAATATAGTTCCTGGTTTGAACATTGTGCAAAACTTCAACAGAAGATCCAAAAGATGTTGAGCTGTTTTTGCTACTTACAAATATTAAAAAAGATAAAATCTGTTTCCAATACAAAAAAAATCTCCTTAAAGGTGCATTGTGTAACTTTTCTGGTGGAGATGTTATTTCTTTTGTCTGGAATGTTTCACAGTATGGTGTTAAACCTTTCTATCTTCATGGAGGCCAAACCACGCCAAGTTTCAGGTTAGATCTGTGGAGAGGCGACGCCGCTCACTGTCAAAATGCCTGTTTTTCAAAGTATTTTTGAGCTATAAAACCACCTGTAATTGAATACATGTAAGGTAGATCTATTTAATGTCATACTGTGGAACATTCGAAGCAGAGCAATGACATATCCATAGAAACAAGCAGGTGACAAACCTCCAGCTGAAAAGTTACACAGTGCACCTTTAAAATAAAATTAAAAGACACAATATTTCCATCGGTCACACACAGGTTCTGAAAATAAGGGAATGAGACAAGAAGAAATGCAGTATTTCAAAAGTACATGCATAAAAGAGCCTGAAGGTGGCAGTATTGGTCGCTATAGAAAATGATATGTAAATTGTCTCTATGGTGATGCTATTGCTTTGCCTAGAGTCTTTTAGAAAGTTCTGTGTTCATGGAGATAAGCAGATGATACCACCTCGCCATATTACAGGTCAGCTCTATGGAGAGGCTACCCCACACACAGTTTTTCACGGTATTTAGATTTAATGCCATACTGTGAAATACTGCAGGCTAAGAAATACTATCTCAGTGAAGACTTCCCCTACCAGAAGTGACACAGTGCACCTTTAAAGCAGTGTCAGTGTGTCAGATAGTTTACAGTATTTGAAATCCCAAAGAGCCTAAATGAAGACCATTGGTCTTGTAAATCTGCTAAATTTCTGATGATAAATTAGTTTAAATTTTGATTGTTTTATTTAACTCCATGCAGACATAAGGTGCAGTTTTGAAGAGGCTGTGATCCACTTGTCAGCTCCATAAATGTCCCTTTTTTGCCATGATAAAGAACTAACAGTCTTCTTCAAAACACTATGATAGCACCATTGTAAACTTAAAACCTTTCAGAGATGATTGTTGATGAGGAGTATTGATTGATTGAAAAAATATATATTTGGATTAGCAAAAAAAAGTAAATATTTAAAGGGCCCATATTATGCTATTTTCTGATCTATGTTTTAATGTTGTTTCCTCATCACAAACAGACCTGGAGTTGTGTTTTACTTCATTCACACGTGTTTAGTACACAAATCCTGCATATTTAGGCTGAGTTCTTCTCTCAAACTGAAAATACTCTGTTCCACCTTGTGATGTCATGCGGTAATAGAGGAAGTGCCCCCCTGTGTTTTTAAACTTCTCACACCTTCACTAGAATCATTTGCTTTGTTATAATTACCGGTCCAGGGACAGATGCCTCTGTTAGGGACAGTAGGGTGTAATTGTGCACAATTGCTTTAGTAAATCAGACTCTTTGATTCAAGACAACTCTCCAGTTTATTCTTTGCAGTTTAGAAATTCCACAACAGTAGTCTGTAATACAAACATTCAAAGAAAATTAAACTTAAGTGAAATCCTACAGCCTTACTGATCAACCCTTAGCCATACAAAAAGAAGAAGAAAAAAAAATATTGTGGAGAATTTTAATTTTAATTTTAATAATAATAATAAAAAAAAAACAGTAAGGGTGGCTGTGCCAAATTGTCACATATGGGCAAATGGCAGAAAGAAAATACACTTTTTTGTTTTTAAATGTTTTGATGATTTCAAGAAAAAAAAAGACAAATAGAAAAAAAAAAAGAAAAATAGAGAAAAATAGGGGTAAAAAATAATGAGAGAGTATTTTGATCTCAGAGTATGTTTTTAGACTTTTCTTTTTTTTTATTTCAAGCTATGCAAAATGAAAACTAAACACATTGACACCAGCTGTCAGAAATACATTGAAACAAGTCAAATAATATTATATGGAATTAAATCTAAAGTTTACAGTCAGACTATAAATGAAACTTAAAGTGAATTTGACATCCACAAGGGAAATTACTTGGACACACTCGCTCACACATCACATTATACATTAATATTACAGTAACAAAAAAATAAGTAAAAAAATATGTAAAGTATGGTCATAAACTTCTAAATAAGTAGAAGTAAAAAAATAGCAAGAGATTGGTATCAATAAGACATAAATTATATAAATGAATGTACAGTCAGTAAAACACAAATATCGTAATATAAATACAGTATATCACAGTTATACAGAGGTTGTAAGTAAAACAGTGCAAGATGATATGCTGATTGACAGTAACATAATGTTATCTGTTACATAAGGGTGAGTTGTTGTACACTTGTATGGAGTATAGTATGAATGTAGTCCTGTATCTCTCACTGTTTGAGCGGAGCTGTAGGAGCCTGTTGGAGAATGAGCTCCTCTGTCCCTCTATAGTCTGGTGCAGTGGGTGAGTTGTTGTACAGCTGTAGGGAGTATTATCTCCTCTGTCCCTCTATAGTCTGGTGCAGTGGGTGAGTGGGAGTGTCCATGATGGAGAGCAGTTTGTCTAGTTCAGCAGTTAGGGACAGGAGGACACTGATCAGGAACGGAACATTTTCTATCAGAGGCTACGGCCCAAAATGCGAAATGAATGAGCGAATTGTTAGCAAAGGAGAACTTCAATTCTGACAACTGGACAATTTTTTTCTTTTTTTAAATCAAATACATTTCGCAGCTCATCCAAGCTGCTTCTTCATAATCCACCCATCAGCACCCATCAGGGACCTGCTTGAGTATACTAATATCACTCAGGCATAGTCCCCACTTAGTGCACTTTAATAGACCTAACAAACAGGAACTGTAAACAAATAGGTGGGTTAGTTTCAGAGTAGTTTTAGTGTAGTTAGCTCCTCCCTTCAGGCAGATATATGGCAGTGTCCACCAGCATCTGACCAGAACTGAAGGAGCAGCTTGGATGACCTGCAAAATGTATTTAATAAAAAAAAATGTGTCCATTTGACAGAATTAAAGTTCTCCTTTGTTATGGATCCTATGTGGATGACTGAGGGATTACACAAACATTACAAATGAGAAAATTGGTATAACATTGGGTTAATTCAGTTTTTGTACCCATTTCAAAGAAAGAATACACTTCAAAGTGCATCAATTACAGCACCATTATGCTGTTAAATCATAGCAATAAAATACTAAATCGGGACCGGCTTTCTATTCGAACATGGTATCACCTTAACACAAGGTTAAATCTGATACTAATGTTGTGGGTCAATATTGCCATTGTGTATACTGTATAATTGCTTCAGGCCTTAAGTTTGGTTTTGAACAGTTTGTGAAATATGATGGTTCTAACCCTAACTCTTTTGAAATTTCTTCTCATTGGAGATCTAAATGGTTTTTTTACACATTTCAAACTAGTCCTCACAGGTCCCAAAGGCTGCTGTTTGTTGTATGGCTCTACACTAACCTTACAAAAGCCCTGTGTGTCCCTTTGTGTCAGTCCTCAGTCTGGCTAAATGGAGAGGGTTGCTTCGGGCTAAAACCTGCCTCTCATAGCTTGATCTTAAAGTGCGTACGGATTTTTTTCCAGTACGGATTACTGGGTTTGGTTGGATATTTATCATAGTTTTAGTCAAGTGGCAATTTGTGGACAAAAGTTGAAATGAAAAGTCAAAAATACAGGATGTGGCGGGTGAGATCTAAAATGGAATACTCCTTCAAATGCAGTGACAATTTAACTAACTTTTTTTTTTTTTACAGTATCATTGCTGGGTCAAAGTTATGGAATTATCCCTAGGTATGTCACATCTCCTGCCCATCTCCAAGTGAAATGAGTAGAAATCCACTGATACGGTGTACTTCTGCTGTACATTTGATTTAAGTTCTTCTGAGGAAAACCTAACTACTTAGCTCCTCATTTCACCCAGAGCTGTGGTGCTATCTACAGGAGAAGGTTGGTGAACAGTAATCTGCATATTAAGAGCAGATTGTTATCATACAGCAGCAGCAGTCATATATCACATTTTTATATAGATCATACAGTATTTTTTCGGTCAAACATAGTATTGATGCAGACAGTGAGCCTATGCCAGATGTTCTTGTTTATTCATTACAATATAAGAAAGTTTCAGTTTCATTTTAAGATTCAACTTTTGTCCAAATACTGATAAGAAAGAAGTGGTTCCCTCATCAACATCACAACAGGCACAAGCAAAATCACCTGTGGAAACAGAAAATAATATTACAACTTCCTCTTGAAAGCAGCCATAAGGTGTAAACTGGAGGATGTCAGAAAGATAAAGTAGAGAACATAAAGTTAGTTTATTGAACCTACCAGCGCTAGAAAAACCACTGCAAACATCCACAAAACAGTATCCAGAAGGAAGTGAAAGAACACTTTTAGCTTTACTTTGCAGCCCTAAAACAAAAATGGTTGGATTTACAACAAGTCAAATAAGGTCTGAAATTAAATAAAGCTACAGCAGCAGTGATATTCTAGTGTTTGGTTTTTTTTTTATGTAGGCCGATACAAAGAACCAAGAAAAGCCACAACCAAATGATAAAAATATTATAATTTTATAAAAAGAAAGACCATAAAAGTAACAGATACTCCGCCGTAAAGTGCACCTTTATCATTTATCTGTCTATTTATCTGTATTAGTCCTTTCTGGAGGTAGACAATCAGCTGCATGTTTCTATGAAAATGGAAAGTTAAAAGCATACTTTGGAACATTCTCCATGAAGATAAGTTTGATGCCATATTTTGGAAGATTATAAATGAACAATATTACCATGGAAACAAGCATGAGAAGGCCCTCCTCCTTGTTCAAATAAGAGTCAGGTTTGTAGAGATGCAAGCCGTTCACAGTAAGAACATATGTTTTTGTATGTTTTTCAGTTACATACTATGGCTTTAATAACAGCAAAAAGAAATATATTGATAATAATTATATCGTCACTATTCTGAGGGTAAAATGGGGAAGAGTTCACTTGGTAACGTTTGTCCACTGATCCACTGGTTGGCGGTTCAAATCCCGCTCTCTGCAGGTGGCAGACCCTCCACTAGAAGATTCAGGTTTATAATATTTCCTAAAGTTGGTGTGTAGAATTTAATTAGTTTCTGAGGTAGTAGTGAGTAATAATGAGTAAAATGAGAATCACTGAGGATTTAAGGATGGTGGGGTTGCAGTTTTCAACATCACCACCAGATGTCAGCAAAGAACCACATTCTAATAAACTATTTAAAACCTTCACTTACTCTGAGGGGGTTTTCATTGAGATACGGGGGCTCTCCTTCCACCATCTCTATGGCCATGATCCCCAGAGACCAGATGTCCACTTTGGGTCCATAGGCACGTGACTTCACAACAGTAAACCATGGACTTCCTTAAGAAAATCATGAACTACTTTAGTGTAGTCTGTAGTACAAACATTCAAAGAAAACTAAGCTGAAGTGAACTCCTACAGCTAACAACCTTATTGATGAACCGTTAGACATGCAAAAAGAAGAAAAAGCAACATGAACTGATAGAAAAAATAAAAATAAAGAAAGAAAAATGTAAAAAAAAAATAAAAATAAAATAAATAAATAAATAAATAAATAAATAAATAAATAAATAAATAAATAAATAAATAAATAAATTCTGACAATAGAGGAAGTTGTTAACACTGATAATCATTCACCCACATCTGCAGCTGGATAATTTTAATTTAAACTGTATTTTATATATATATATAAAAACTAACCAACCAAACAAACAAACAAAGAAACAACCAAACAAACAAAATTTTGGTTACATAGGTCTATAAAAGATGACAACTTTTTTTTGCCTGCAAAAAGGTGTCCTCCTTTTTAATTTTTGAGTATTTATTTTGATCTCTGACTGTTTTTATAGGCTACAGCCAGACCTATTCTTACAGTTAATTTACAGTTAATTTATTTTATTTAGCCTATGTGATCTTTATTAAGGACACAGGTGCAGACACATGATCCACAGCTATGATCAGAGAATACTTAATACTTTGAAAAGTAAGTATTTAAATGAAGGGGAAAAATAATTTAAGCATGAATTCATTTAGATGAACTTTTTTCTCTTATTTTAAACTATGGAGTGGCGCAGTGGAGTATGAAAATTGCACTGAACACATTGATACCATGTAGTCAGAAAGTCAAGTAATATTGTATAGAAATAAATCTAATATTGTATGGAAATAAATCTAAATTATGAACGAAATTTAAATTGAATTTGAGACTATCAATATAAAAACACCAGTCATATGTGAGTAAGCCCGTGTGCGAGTGCCGACAGATTGAGGAACTTACAGTTAAACTTGTGCAGGAGGTTTTTGTACGACGCTTTTTCATCGTGTGAACTCTGGGTCAGCATAAAACCCAAGACAAAAGTACTCCCCCACGTCTCCAGCCTCTAATCCGTTTATGGTCAGTGTGAAGTCCGGTTCAGAACCACTGCTGCTGTAGCGACTTGGAGTATCAGATTCACGACGAGTTACTTTATAAAATAAGAGTTTAGGAGGCTGTCCAGGCTTCTGACGGTACCAACTCAAATCAGCACCAACTCCTTTACTCGCTGTACACGACAAAGACACTGTTTCTCCCAGTTGAGCCATGAGGGTCCGAGGAGACTGGGTCACTGATCTACTGGAGCCAGAGCCTGGACACATAAAATTACATTTATTTTATTAGCATTCATATTTTATAAATAATAATAATAATAATAATAATAATAATAATAATAATAATAATAATAATAATAATAATTATTATTATTATTATTATTATTATTATTATTCTCAAGTAAACCAGTGCCTTACCCATCAAAATGAAGAGCCCTGCAGCCAACAGCCACGTCCCCACAGTGTTCATTATGACGAGTTCAGAGTGAATGAAGTGCACACACCGGTCCTGCTGTTTATAACTGAACAGAGCTGAGGCCAGTGAAGCAGAACACACACAGATGAGCGCCTCCAACACATGTGACCCACACTGACACCTCAAGTCACACTGGAAACCACTTTAGACCTGGTTTACACCTGGTTTAGACCTGGTTTACATGTGGTTTAGATCTGGTTTAGTCCTGGTTTAGAGCTAGTTTAGTCCTGTTTTAATCCTGGTTTAGACCTGGTTTAGTCCTGGTTTAGACTTGGTTTAGACCTGGTTGAGTTCTGGTTTAGACTTGGTTTAGTCCTAGTTTAGACCTGGTTTAGACCTGCTTTAGTACTGGTTTAGACCTCATATAGTCCTGGTTTAGACCTCATATAGTCCTGTTTTAGACCTGATATAGTCCTGTTTTAGACCTGTTTTAGTCCTGCTTTAGTCCGGGTTATTGTTCAATACAAGAGTCCCACATGCATTAAAAATATCAAAGATCTTCATGGTACATACACCCATAACATCAGTAGGAACTTTCTGCCCTCTAGTGGTGCATTCAAAAGTTACAATATTTAGAGGAAACAATTTAAATTTAAGACAATGCAGAGAGAATAAAAAAAAACTTTTATTTGTATCATTGCACTATAGTTACTGTACAAACTCCTCACAGAAATCACTGAATGCATGTTGTTGTTGTTGTTGTTGTTGTTGTTGTTGTTGTTGTTGTTGTTGTTGTTGTAGCAGCCAAAGAGAGAGGCAGTCCACATAAGCAAAGACTGAACTGTTGAACTGACCGTGGCTTGAAAATACTTGGATGTGTCTTGGATTTTCAAATATAGTTCCTGGTTTGAACATTGTGCAAAACTTCAACAGAAGATCCAAAAGATGTTGAGCTGTTTTTGCTACTTACAAATATTAAAAAAGATAAAATCTGTTTCCAATACAAAAAAAAATCTCCTTAAAGGTGCATTGTGTAACTTTTCTGGTGGAGATGTTATTTCTTTTGTCTGGAATGTTTCACAGTATGGTGCTGGTGCTGGTCACAGAGGGTGCTGGCCAAACTCACATCCATCATGGCCGACACCTCTCACCCTCTGCACCGGACTGTAGAGGAACTGAGCAGCACCTTCAGCGGCCGACTGAGGCACCCTCAGTGTAAGGAGGAACGCTACCGCAGGTCCTTCATCCCCACTGCTGTCAGACTGTACAACTCCACTGTGTAACACATGCAATAACCTGTGCAATAACCTGTGCAATAGCCCGTGCAATAACCTGTGCAATAACCTGTGCAATAACCTGTGCAATAACCTGTAACCATGTCACCTCAGTAACCGCCTCCACTGTCCTCAGATTATATATTTATATATTTGTATATTTGTATTCTTTTACATATATATATATTATATAAGAGATATGTTTTATTATATATTTACATTTCTTTCACTCCCTGTACATAAGAGCTACCTGATGTTGTAAATATGTTAATATTTATTGTGATTTTATTTTTTATTTACTTATTGTTCTGAGTGTTTGCACAATTTTTCACAACTTTTTGCACTATACTGTCCCCTGACTGTGAGCTTCTGTCACAAGTGAATTTCTCCTCTGTGAGATCAATAAAGTCTTATCTTATCTTATCTTATCTTATCTTAAACCTTTCTATCTTCATGGAGGCCAAACCACGCCAAGTTTCAGGTTAGATCTGTGGAGAGGCGACGCCGCTCACTGTCAAAATTCCTGTTTTTCAAAGTATTTTTGAGCTGTAAAACCACCTGTAATTGAATACATGTAAGGTAGATCTATTTAATGTCATACTGTGGAACATTCGAAGCAGAGCAATGACATATCCATAGAAACAAGCAGGTGACAAACCTCCAGCTGAAAAGTTACACAGTGCACCTTTAAAATAAAATTAAAAGACACAATATTTCCATCGGTCACACACAGGTTCTGAAAATAAGGGAATGAGACAAGAAGAAATGCAGTATTTCAAAAGTACATGCATAAAAGAGCCTGAAGGTGGCAGTATTGGTCACTATAGAAAATGATATGTAAATTGTCTCTATGGTGATGCTATTGCTTTGCCTAGAGTCTTTTAGAAAGTTCTGTGTTCATGGAGACAGGCAGATGATACCACCTCGCCATATTACAGGTCAGCTCTATGGAGAGGCTACCCCACACACAGTTTTTCACGGTATTTAGATTTAACGCCATACTGTGAAACACTGCAGGCTAAGAAATACTATCTCAGTGAAGACTTCCCCTACCAGAAGTGACACAGTGCACCTTTAAAGCAGTGTCAGTGTGTCAGATAGTTTACAGTATTTGAAATCCCAAAGAGCCTAAAAGAAGACCATTGGTCTTGTAAATCTGCTAAATTTCTGATGATAAATTAGTTTAAATTTTGATTGTGTTATTTAACTCCATACGGACATAAGGTGCAGTTTTGAAGAGGCTGTGATCCACTTGTCAGCTCCATAAATGTCCCTTTTTTGCCATGATAAAGAACTAACAGTCTTCTTCAAAACACTATGATAGCACCATTGTAAACTTAAAACCTTTCAGAGATGATTGTTGATGAGGAGTATTGATTGATTGAAAAAATATATATTTGGATTAGCAAAAAAAAGTAAATATTTAAAGGGCCCATATTATGCTATTTTCTGATCTATGTTTTAATGTTGTTTCCTCATCACAAACAGACCTGGAGTTGTGTTTTACTTCATTCACACGTGTTTAGTACACAAATCCTGCATATTTAGGCTGAGTTCTTCTCTCAAACTGAAAATACTCTGTTCCACCTTGTGATGTCATGCGGTAATAGAGGAAGTGCCCCCCTGTGTTTTTAAACTTCTCACACCTTCACTAGAATCATTTGGATCATTTAACACATGGAATTTCCAATCTCTACTGAATAAAGGTAAAAGTAGCTGTTAACATGAAAACTACTGCGTCATGACATCACAAGGTGGAACAGAGCATTCTGAGTTTGGAGATGTAAACAGACTAATAATAAAGGGTAACTCAAACAACTCCAGGTATGTTTCTGATGAGGAAACAACATTATAACATAGATCACAAAATAGCGTAAAATGGGCCCTTCAAGTTGTATGTGCGTTAACCAATAATCTCTGAGATGTTTTTGAAGACCCTCGGCGAAGACCCAGGCAAAATGAAAAAACAAAAGGTTAAAAAAGTCGTCATCGGGATTTGATTTTTAAGTCGAGAGGAAGAAATGTGTGCAACAACTGTCCAAAATGCAAAAATAAACTAAAAACTGGAGTGAAGTTTTGAGTCCTTTTTAGGTCTGTGTTTTAGCGGTTGCTCCTCATGGCTTCTTTAGCGGCCAGGATGAGTGGAGTGAGGCTGGACAGAGGCTTGGCCAACTTCAGGAATGGATGCTGCAGAGAAGATATAGAGGAAATGATCAAATTATGAACCAAATAAAATGAACAATATATAGGTCAAACACAAATGTAAGGTTAGAAATATACAGTATATTTGTAAAGCAAAAGAAATTGGAATATAAGCAAGATATTGGTGGTTCTCAGATTATAGAATCTGAGGATGCCATAGCCAGATTTCTTTATTGAATTTACATGTTATCAGTCAGGTTATTTTTAACTAAATAAATTTTAGTTGCAACATCTGTATTAAATATTATTGGTCTATAGAATGCAAGAGAGACAAAATAAATGTTAAAATGCAGATTGTATAGCTGTAATATAGGAAGTTTTTGGGTCCAGTCACTAATAGAAATTATCACGTCATAATTTCTTATTAGTTATTAGAATACCATGTAATCAATAGGGAAATGTGTGAGTAAATCCAAATCTGCTTTATTTCTATAGCACATTATATAAACAAAACAGCTTCCAAAGTGCTGCACATGTGAAGATAACATTAAAAACAACAGAAGGTACAAATGCTCAAGAGTATAACTTCACATTCTAACATCTGAAGACCTCTAACATTTATTATTACCACAGACATTTATTACATGTTTCTTTACCATTGTGCAACTCAGTGATACATTCAATACACTAGTGTGGGCTATCATCACCTATCATCATACTGGCTATCTCTATAGTTTTCCTTGTTTTGCTTTAGGTCTGAGGATGGAGTTGTAAATGTACCTGCAGTAGTTCTCTCCCGGACCCCCTCTTGTCCACGTCCATCTCCAGGCAGCGGGACAGGAACGATCTGAACACTGGGGACAGCTTTTCTGGACTCTGGAGCTCGGGGGTCCCATTGGTGGCAATAAGATACAACGCCTAAGAAGAGGGAGAGATGACAGTATAAGTATACGCATATAATGTGTACTTACTTACATGTGCACTATGTAACTTTTTGGTTAGGGGTCTGTCACCTGCTTGTTTCTATGGATATGTCATTGCTCCGTCTGAAATGTTCCACAACATGACTTTAAACAGCTCTATCTTACATTTATTCAATTACAGGCACTTTTATAGCTCAAAAATACCTAGAAAAACAGGCATTCTGACTCTGAGTGGAGTTGCCACTCCACAGACCTGACCTCTAACTTTGTCTGGTTTGATCTCCATGAAGATAGAAAGGTCTAATACCAGACTGTGGAACATTCCAGACAAAGAAGTAACATCTCTAGGAAGAAAAGTATTTGACAGACCGGACCTCCACCAGAAAAGTTACACAATGCACCTTTAATCTATTGATAACTAATAGGTAAATGGTGTTGTGTTCATTTGATTGAGTGAATTTGAAATCAGTGCAACAATTATTAGGAAGCTTATTAACCACTGCATTTGAACACAGACATAGACAAAGGTTTCCATAATTATGAAGTTAATTATTCTATACATATATAGTATTCTATAGGCAGAGGCAACACATCATTTTAAAGGTGCACTGCGCAACTTTTCTGGTGGAGGGTCTGCTTCGTAGTTTATTCTACACTGTGGAACATTCTAGACAAAGCAATAACATTTCCATGGAGACAAGCAGGTGGGAGACCTTCCACTAGAAATTAAGGGCTTAGCTTTTTCACTCATTTAGATTTAGAAGATTCAGGTTTATAATATTTCCTAAAGTTGGTGTATAGAATTTCATTAGTTTCTGAGGTAGTAGAGAGTAATAATGAGTAAAATGAGAATCACTGAGGATTTAAGGATGGTGGGGTTGCAGTTTTCAACATCACCACCAGATGTCAGCAAAGAACCACATTCTAATAAACTATTTAAAACCTTCACTTACTCTGAGGGGGTTTTCATTGAGATACGGGGGCTCTCCTTCCACCATCTCTATGGCCATGATCCCCAGAGACCAGATGTCCACTTTGGGTCCATAGGCTTTTCTGGTGACCACTTCAGGGGCCATCCAGTAGGGGGTACCCACCATGGTGCTACGTTTGCTTTGCTCTGGAGTGATCTGAGCGCAGAAACCAAAATCAGCTGCAAAGAGAAAAAAAGTAAATGTGCATTTAGTATTAGTAATTTATTTACAGCAGTAATTTGTTAGTAGTTTTAAGTATTTTGAGAAGATACTAGGGGCACATTCACACTGGTTTGTGTCCAGTTTCTAAACTTAGTTTGGTCCTGTTCTAGTCCAGGTTGAGTCATGGTCTAGACTAGGCTTAATTCCATATTTAGTCCCAGTTTTTATGTGTATGCAAGTATGAACACTCCCTAAATTAAATTACATGGATAAATATTAGTGATAAAATTATATATATAATTATAGATAGTTTAAGGGTTCACATTTGTCCTGGTTTCGAGTCTGGTTTGACCCCGGTTTAGTCCTATGAGACAACACCAGATAATGTCCCAAAACTGTAATACTGAAACGTGTGAATAAAAAGACGTTAGAATAATAGTGATTTAGTATAATACATCTTATTTTCATGTTATCTTACTTAGTTTGACAGATCCGTCCATTCCTAGTAGCACATTGTCACTCTTGATGTCTCTATGGATGACTTGATTTGCATGAAGAAACTCTAGTGCTTGGAGAACCTACAGAAAACCAGCAAAGGTTCAAAACTTTGAAACTTTTAACCAAACAATTCAATTTAAAACAAAATAATTCACTTACTTCTCGGCAAACTGCTGCTATCTGAGCCTCATCCATACAGGTTTCAGTTACAACATCAGTGAGTGATCCTCCAGCCAAATACTCCATCACCACAAACAGCTCATCTCCTACAAGGAAACTAAACATACACAGTTTTTAATGATCTACATTTTTGATTTGTCTTGTAATTGTGAGAGTAAAAAAGGAAGTAGGGGAAATACTTAAAGGGGCCCATATTACGCTATTTTCTGATCCACATTATGATATTTCCTCATCATAAACCAAGCTGGAGTTTTGTTTTGTCTCATTCACACATGTTTAACAGACAAACCCTGCAGATTTAGGCTTTAGAGTTCTTCCACCTTCTAATGGGGTAATACAGGAAGTGCTCCACTGTATTTTTAAACTCCATACACCTTCACTAGAATCATTTGGATCATTTCAGCCCTGAAATTGACAGTCTCTACTAAACAGAAGGTAAAAGGTAGCTGTTCACTTGAAAGAGTCCATTTTGCATAATATAAGACCTTTAATCATTATTAGAAATCTATGAATTTGTTTACTTGATTATCTAATTTTCATACACTAATATGTCATAAATCAGTACATTTTTGTTGGCCATGATTATTCTAACATACAACACAAGAGCGATATTTTCTGTTGTGTTACCTGTCTAAGAAGTTGACAATATTAGGATTCTTCATCTCCTTCATCACCAAAATTTCATTGATAATTAACTCTTTCTTTGGTTGCTTCTGTAAATTGATTTGTTTAATAGCCACCTGTGGAACAAAAATAGAAGTTTAATACCAATTTGGTTATTTTCACAGTACCACAATCTTGCGTAGACTTACTTCTTGTCCAGTGGCAACATCTATAGCTGTGTAAACTGTGCCAGATGCCCTGAAAGAACATAACACAATTTATATGTAATTTGTAATTTTGGGCTCTTTATTCCCATTAGAAATTGACATAAAATGTAATCCCCCAACACTCATCAATTATCTGTGGTTTGAGCTGTTACAAAAATGGTACAATAGCTTTTGGATGGATTAAAGGTGCACTATGTAAGTTTTTTGCTGGAGTGTACGCCGCCTGCTTGTCTCCATTGATTGACACACTATGGCATTAAACTGATCTACCTTGCATCGTTTTTTTATGCCTCGAAAAACACCTCGGAAAACCTGTATTCTTCACAGATCTAACCTGTAACTTGAAGGATTCACCTTCTTGTCTTCATGGAAATAGATAAGTTTTATGACATTCCAAGCAATAACATCTCCATGGAGACAAGCAGGTGATGGACCCTCCACCAGAAGTTACACAGTACACCTTTAAATAATACTTTTAATTTAGTTTTCATCATCAAACTAAACGTAACGTGACTCACCCCTGTCCAATCTTTTCATATCTAGTGTATTTCTTCTTAGGATCTCCAATACTGACAATTGTGCCTATGAAAAAACACAGTAAGTTTCCATTTTCTTTTAAATGTGTAAGTTCTCAAACATCATAACATAGATTTTTCACATACGTAGTTTCTCCATGATCTCCTCGTCTGTCATCTTCCCTCCTTTATTTTTCTTTCTGTCCGCAGCTTTTGACGCTGAATCCTCTGGAGCCGGGATGGGGTCTATTACTGACCTTGTGTACATCTATGAAATATAAGGCACAGAGGAATTAACATATGGCAGACTGAATGAACAAGTACTTTGAATAAAATAATTGCATGTTAGTATATCAAATACGCAATATGAATTTTGTGATATGTTTAATATTGGAATAAAATCATAGCTGGCATATTGAAAGTCTATGTAATTTATGAATTTACAGCTCTAGACTTAAAAAAGGGCCTGCTTGAATGAGAAGGACCAAGATAGCCCTGTTTAAATGTTATGCACATATGAGTTACCTATATTAGAAATGTCTCATATTTGCATTTTAATACATAATTTAAAACAATGTAATATACATGCAGTTTAATATTTCAATTACAAAAGAAAATGCCAGATCTTTGAATCTCAACGGGACTTTCCTGGTTAAATAAATGTTAAATGAAAAATGAAAAATCTATCACAGACTATGGATAATATGTAATTTTGCTGTAAAAGGTGTTCGTTGAGATCTATCAGAGACTCACAGATTTTGTGTGTTCTGGTCTCGGAGCCACGACCGGAGGAGGAGTATCGTCATCGTCGTCGTCGTCTCCATCTTTACCTCCTGTTTTACCGCTGCCCTGTTTCCCAGGCTGGAATACAGTGGCATTTATTCATTCATTCAAATTAGTTCACCTTAAGCAAGTTTGTATATAAAAAACACATAGTGAAACATCAATAGCTTATGTTGTCATGAATAAAATGTGTTTTCTAGACATTTCCTAAGTACATTGTTGATATTTTGAACATATATGCATTATGGTGTACCTACTTATTACTTTTTACGTTAAGGGAATAAATACACTGCATAAGCATTTAAGGCAAAAGTCAGTCTGAGATTGAACAGATTTGACTGTGCTTACCGACTGCAAGTCCTTATCTGAAAAAAAAAAGGCAAATGGTTGTGTCAGAACCAAAGAATGGGGGTAGATTTTTTCAGCATGATCTGAGACTGATGTATAGATCCTTTAAATGTTTGTAAAGAAATACATTCTAAATGAGGCAAAAGTAAAGGGAAATATAATGTGATTTCAATGGAGGAACTGGAATTAGTCTCTGAATATCCTAAAGTATGAAAGATCAAGAGATGTTTGAAAAATCAGTCAGATACATGTAAATTATATCAGAGTTGTATTGTATTGTATTTCAAATTGTATTTTATACTGTATTTGTTTCTATGTTGACTTTACCATAGCTTGTAGTTGTATTTAAAGGTTTAATATATCCTTCACCACAAATCAAATGTTTTACTGTCTGATAATCAGGAAGTGCAGGTTAACATGCTAGCTGTTGTAAGATGATTATAATCAGGAAGTGCAGGTTAACATGCTAGCTGTTGTAAGATGATTATAATCAGGAAGTGCAGGTTAACATGCTAGCTGTCGTAAGATGGTGATAATCTGGATGCTCGGAATGCATAAGGGAAGTGAGACACAGTTTAAAATGAACTAGTTCTGTTTTTCACATCAGTAAAAATCAAGTACAGAGCCTTTAAAACCATTTGCTTGTATCCAATGCCAGTTAATCATTGAAAATACATTAAGGTCTATTTAATTTCACCTCCAGTTGCCTCCATTACAGAATTTCGAACATTTTGATGACACAACATTCTTAAGGGTGTATTTATTTGAACTGACCGGAGGCGGAGAAACTGAGGTACTTCTGCTTTCCACTGGTCGAGTCGTAGAACTTGAGAATATCGAGGACGGCCTGAGGATTTTGCTTTTGCTCTGATTTGCTGATGTTGGAAGTCTGAAGGAGCCGGGCCCACTGCTCTGGCATTCCCTACGCAAACACAGACAATGACTCAGAAAGGAAAGGCAACCATAGTGAAAAATGCAGTCTAAAGATCACTAAAGCTGAATGAGCCACAAAAGCCATGAATAATGCAGCCAGTGACCACAGTTTAAGTGAAAGCAGCTCGGTTTGGTCTGAATTTTTGGTGTCTATCCAGAGATACTATTGAACAGTGAGTGACTTGCTATCACTTTCAATCATCCGAGCAATGTTTACTTAACCACTTCACAATTTAGACTCTTAAAATTATCTTTTATCTTATCGCTGTTAAAATGCTAAACTTGTGATAAATTACATATTTTTTGAGCCTTTGCCTGGTTTGACCTCACCATACTAACAATACATACTATTCTCTTTGTTGCATGTTTGATTAGGGTGTATCGTTGACTGATTAGTAGTAGTTAAAGAGGCTATAGACAAAGAATGGAAGCCACATTACTATGAGACTGTCCCAGGGCAGCTGCGGCTACAAAAGCGGCTTACAATAAGTTGACAGTGATGGGAAGAATATGTTGATTCTTCATTCTTTTTCTATATGAAGAAAAATGTTACAGAAATGTTACGGAATACTGAATACCTGTGTATGTATTGTATTTTGTAACCTATTCTTCTGATACATGGTCCAATCAGAGTACTGTAATCTAAATACATAGAGCGCTTTAAACAGAGTTATTACAGTAATTTATGTAAACACACACCAAAGTATTAAAAACATCTTTATATTTGTTTCGCCATTTGTTAGGTATTTCCTGTCAGTACCTGGAGAAGGTAAAACTACACATGCACACAGTATACTCTCTGATTATGAGCAGTTTGAAGCATTGTGTGATCTGAATACCACCAAATGAAAAAGTTACTCAAAATTAGTATTCTACGTATTCTATCCTGCGTACATATATTCAGTTACTCCCCATCACTGGTAACTGAACAATGCAAAATATTTAATTCAGTAGATCTTTTTTCCTGCACTCATAAAAGAAGAGTTGTTTTTTTTTCCTCTCTAATTATATGTTCTGCCATCTTGTATTCTATTCTATATATATTAACAGGGTTAGGGAAAATAAGTGTTAAACTTCAGCCTAAACCCCTTTGGTCTGTAGATTAACTTTAGTGCTATGTGTAATTTCTATGTTAAATCACTGTAATATGATTAAAGGTGCATTGTGTAACTTTTCTGGTGGAGGGTCCGTCAAATGCTTTTCTCCATGGAGATGTTATTGCTTTGTCTGGAATGTTTCACAGTGTGGTATTTAATCTTTTTATCTTCATGGAGAACAAACCCGACCAAGTTACAGATCTGTGGAGAGGCGACCCTGCTCAGAGTCAGTATGCCTGTTCTTCTAGGTATTTTTGAGCTATAAAACCACCTGTAATTGAATAAATGTAATGCAGAGCTGTTTAATGTCATACTGTGGAACATTCCAGGCAGGGCAATGACATATCCATAGAAACAAGCAGGTGACGGACCCTCCACCAGAAAGGTTACACAATGCACCTTTAATAATTATATTTATTGACCGAAGAAAATAAATATGTGAAATATGTAATAACTATGTGAAATTCAATTGAAATGCTTTTTAAGACCAATGCACTGTGAATGCATTTGTGTACAGAGAAACTGCCACACTACCACAATGAAAAATTCAGTAGAAATATTGCTTAAGCTGAATAAGCCACAAAATCCATGAATAATGCAACCACTGACCACAACTGAAGGGAAAGCAGTGTGGTTTGGTCCTGGATGAATTCTTGGTATTTAAAATCAAAAAGTGTAGACATACTATGAGACTGTTTCAGATATTATATTATTACAAAAGTCAAAATGTTTAATTTTGCGATATTTTAAATTTGATCCTTCTCTGGATTTACCTCCCTATCAGCTTTGTTGCTCTTGGGCAAGACACGTTTATGAGAATATGGTATACAATTGACTATTATGATAGTGATTGGACAGACAAAAAGCTTTTCACATTTCTGTCAGACTGTCCCAGGGCAGCTGTGGCTATAGAAGTAGTAGTAGTATTACCACCATTTAAGGATTGAATTATATAACTTAAAACTTAAAATATCATGCATGTATTTGTTTTTTACAGCAACAAAAACACCAGTAAACAAATGCTTTTATTATTGTCAATGTTGGGCATAAATGTTACACTGTGAGACTTTAAGTCAGTCAGTCTAATTCAGTGCTATTTAAGACTGATTCACTTTAGATGCATTTATTGTTTGCATAATACAGATAAATAAGGTAATAAGTCAGGTCTTTATAAAAACAATGATGTAAGTTAATATTAAACTGCACTAAAATGTATGGAATTTTATATCTATGGAACAAAACAAAACAAAATAGAAATTACTCATTAAATAATTTTATAGTAAAGCAGCCTTATTTACCGTGAATTCCCCAGTCACAGAGTCGAAGCCCACATGGATGGTGTGTTCAAAATCTGACGGCGAGGAGATCTCAGGTCTGTCCTTGTCACGGTCCTTCTTTCTGGCTCCTTTGACAAAAACACAAACAAATTTATCATTAAAAGGCTATTATTAACACTGATCTGGTTAAAACTACTGTACTGCCCTCTACTTCTCTGATAAGATCTATGGAGGAGGTGCAATTAATCAAATTTGCATCAAGATTGGTATCCAGTAATTTTTAATAATCAATGACCACCTTGGGGATTTTAAAGGGCCCATATTACACTATTTTCTGATCTGTGTTATAATGTTGTTTCTTCATCAAAAAAAGACACACCAATCCTGCATATTTAGGCTGAGTTCTTCTCTTACACAGAAAACACTTGTGATGTCATGTGGTAATATAGGAAGTGCACCACTGTGTTTTTCACACCATACACTTTCACAATAACAATTTGAATGATTTTAGCCCTGGAACTGCCAAACTCTACTGAAAAAACAAAAAACTAAAAAGTAGCTGTTGACTTGAAAATTGAAAATTGCTGCTTCTTGACATCACAAGGTGGAACAGAGCATCTTGACCTTTGGAGATGTAGATGACAGACTAATAATAAAGGATTACTCAAACATGTGTGAATCAAACAAAACACAACTACAGGCATGTTTTGGAGCAGGTAACAGCAGTATAATTGACTGTTGCAGTATCAACAATCATTTCTGGCAGGTCATGTAGTAAATAAGTCACTGTATTCCTCCCACCTTTTTCAGACGCAAACATAGAGATGATTTTGTTCCTGGACTTCCTCTCCTCAGGCACAGACGGCAGAGGGCGTGAGTTGTGATTGGCTGACTGAGGGTCCTTGGCTCCTCCTTGGCTGCTCATCCTGACAGGGGGGGCGGGGGGCTTGTCCTCACACACTCCACTGTCACACATCTACACACAGCACGCCCTGCACAGACACAAAGAAAATAAATTGTGATAAATACAAATGCAGAATTCATCATTGTTTGAAAGAAAGTAGGTTTGTGTGCACCCCAACCTGACTCAAAGGTTGGTTCAGTGCCTACTTCTCACAATACAAACTGCTGTTCATAGACTGTATATATAAATGGATAGGGGGGCACTTTCGGCTCCATTGACTCTGGCTTCAGTTGACTTTACATAAAAAAATTCTCATCATATTGGTCTTAAAATGTTCGCATTAACCCGCTCTGGTCTTTTTATTTCTCTATTTTGCCCGTGAATACATTTATATTACTAGTATGGAATTTGGCTCTAAATACTTGGCCCCTATAACTGCTAGCCTCTGTGAGCTTTATTTGATTGGAGCCGAACGCTATAGGTGACGTCACACTCCCTTAGTCCAATTCTTTATACAGTCTATGGTGCGCTTGTGTCAGTCAATCAATCAAGCTTTATTTCAGACTCCAATGGGCCCATATAGAACATTTAAAAACAGAAACAAAACAGTAATAATAGTGTATAGTCCATATAAGCAGTTCCTCCAGTGCCTCCAGAGTTCAGAAGAGAACCTGACACTGCTCTGCTCAGGTATTATTAAAACATTAATCATTTCATTTTGTGAGTCCTTGAGGTGCTTCATAAACTTGTATGTGTCCTTAGGCAAGACCTGAATGTGTGGGCAAGTATTTATCACATGTTAAGACTAAAAACTGTATACACACACCCACATCATGAAGGCCTGCCTTACTTATGGGGACAAATATCAGGTCTCCTTTATAATCCTTTCTAATTAGAACATGATTTAAAGTTAAGATAGAAGTTAGAATGGCTTAATATAGTGTTTATGTTAGGCAAGTACTGATTGATGTTTAAAACACAAATCCTGCATATTTAGGCTGAGTTCTTCTCTCAGAAAACACTCTGTGATGTCATGTGTGTGTCATTTGGATAATTTCAGGTCTGGATCACTACTGAAGAAAAGGTAAAAGGAGCTGTTAACTTGAAAACTACTGCTTCATGACATCACAAAGTGAAACTGAGCATTTTGAGCTGTGGAGATGTAGACAGATTAATAATAGAGTTACTCAAACATGTGTGAATAAAACAAAACAAAACAAAACTCCAGCTATGTTTTTGGTGAGGTAACAACAGCATTATAACACGGATAAAAGCTCACTAGTCAATTCTGCGTAATATATGAGCTTTAAAATAGTAAATCAAAACCAAATCATCGCGTCTTCTAGTCATTTCCTCTCTTTCTCTTTCAGCCAATCATAAGCAAGAACTACAAGACTCCCAAATGGTATGTGTATTGCCATAATATAACACACTGTAACAGATATGGCTTGAAAAGTGAAAGTGAAATAAGCCAACTAATCACTCAATCAGTAACATTTTGAATCAATAAATCAGCATTAACTTTAGTTAAGTCGTTGTCCAAAACACAGTAACACAAGCAGACAGCAGCCAACTTCTGCTTTATTTCAAATTGTGCAACCCCTCACTGAAAACTAGCACTATCTATCTACAAGTCACTGCTTAGCAAAATAACAAAACAAAACAGCATACATACTAACCCAGATGCCCCGGTTTGTAGATGACCCTAAATTAAAACCATAGGAGCAGCGTTTGTGAGCAGAAGTTGAATGATGAAAGTGACTAGTCGAGTCTCGCTCATGGTTTGTGAATGAATGAGGAAGGAAAGAGAGACAGAGAGAAGTGCTGCAGGAGAGACAGAGGTTTGGAAACTCGTATCACAGGCTTGTTTAACCATAAATGCAAACACTATAATCATTATCTTATTACTGTAAACTGAATGAGTCATTGTGTGCTTTATTAAAGGTGCACTCTGCAACTTTGTGTAACTGTGGAAATAAACTTGGTAGTCATAATGGAGACAGGTTAATGGTCAGATCTATGGAGAGGCAAGCCCGCACATGGCAAGAATTCACATTTTTAACATCTCCATGGAGACAAGCAAGTAGCAAACCCTCCTTAGTTGTTCAATTAAAACATAAGCAGATATTACCCACTACCAAGTTAGTAATTCTATGATATTGCAATAAAAACATGCACACATTTGAATGAATCAGCTGCTATTACCTTGCAGAATGGACTGCACGCATTTACAGTGAATGAATGGCTCTCTGTCCTAATAAGGTGAAAACTGAGATTGTAGACAAACAGTCAGACAGTCAAAGCGGGGCAGACCCCAAACCGAAACCACAAACGCAGGTCTGAGATGCACAAACAGCAGTTCTGATTAAAGCCTGTTTTCAGTGACATCACACAGGAAGGAGGAAGTAGCTCTTACTGACAATGCTGCTCAACAAGTTTCTATCACATTTGCTTTTATTGATGAGTGTGTGAAATCTGAATGGGGTCATGTAGTATGTACAGTGATGGATGAAGTTTTGTTATTTTAAAGGCGCACTTTGCTTGTTTCTATGGATATGTCATTGCTGTGCTGGGAATGTTCCACCTTATGACATTAAACAGCTCTACCTTTCATTTATTCAATTACAGGTGGTTTTACGACTCAGAAATAACTAGAAAAACAGGTATTCTCACTGTGAGTGGGGTTGCCTCTCTAGTCTGGTTTGGTCTCCATGAGGATAGAAAGGTTTAATGCCATACTGTGACATATTCCAGACAAAGCAATAACATCTCTATGGAGAAATGCATTTGATGGACCCTCCACCAGAAAACTTACAGAATGCACCTTTACATAAAAGTGCAGATACAGGGGCAAAAGATTATCAAGTAAAAGTAAAAAATGTCCACTCTAAAATGTAAAGTATAGATACCAAAAAATGCACTCAAGTATTGTATTTTTACTTTTGTACTTCATTATCTTCCACCACTGTGTATGTATTTGGCCCTACTCTACTCTACTTACTCTGTTCCAGGCACAAGACAAATACATAGAGAGGATTGTGGTTTATGTGAATAATTAATGTGTAAATTACAAATTTTATACTTTATGGGCAGACATAGAACAAGTACATTTATCTGGGGCGGCAATGCTAGTCTGAAATTAAACATTAAACTTGAATTTAATTAATGGTCGGTATTTTAATAATGCTTGGGGTCCCAGGTCCTGTGTAATTCTCATTTAATTTTTGTTATTGTTAGAACTTCTGAATATTATTGTCATATAGTGGTGGAGGACAATAGGATGTTGTATATTTTATGACTGATGGGGGTCCACAGCTTCAAATGCAGGCTCGCCTCTCCACTGATATGAGCTGTAACTTGACCCAGTGACCTCACCTACTGGTCTCCACAGTCATGGTCATATGTCATACTAAAATACTATAATACTGTCATGGATACAAGGCAGAGCAAGAAAAGTTTCATAGTCCACCTTTACTTGTTAAACAAAATTGAGCAGAATGAGCATCTCTGGTCAAAATTCATTACACTCATATTTTAACTATACGGGTCAGACACAGGAGCACACTTCACAAGGGGTTAGTCACTGACATGGAACCAAGTGTCATCCTTTCAGGTCAATTCAGAGACACTACATCAGCCTCAGAAAAAAACACAGTAACAGAGAGGACCTGCAGCTCACAGACAAAAGCACCAATCTCTCCACATAGCAGTCTAAGTGTATCTTCACCTTACAGTGGCGGTTTAAAGGTGCACCCTGTAACTTTTCTGGTTGAGGGTCCATCACCTGCTTGTTTCTATGGATATGTCAGGAATGCATGTTTTTCATAGTATTTTAGAGCAGCAAAACACCTGTAATTGAATAAATGCAGCACAGATGAGTTTAATGCCATATTGTGAAAACTTTCAGACAATGCAATAATACCTCCATGGAAACAAGTTTATGGCAGACCACTGCCAGAAAAGTATTAATTTGTGGCAGAACTACTTTTCACTAGTTTGCACGGCTCAAATCCTACATACTTTCACATAGAGTAAGTCAAGTTTGTAACATGCAATATAAATGTATGCAATTATTATCACTATTCCAACATATCTTGACAGTGTTAGCCTTTAGGTGCATGAAAAGACCTTTTGCAGGCTTTGATTTGTCCAGAGCCTGAGGCCACACAAACTGTAGACACGTCAGCAGATTTCCAGGCCACTGCTAAATCATAACCCTATAATTTGCAAATACATTCACCGCAACTTGTCCTGTTATTAACAGAGAAAAAAACACATTTTCAGTTTCGACAATGGTACATGTGAAGCAGAGATGACCTCATGCACTGAAACAACAACTTAACATTGCAACATGAAATAGTGTTTTTACAAAAACATGAAATCAAATCTTTAGTTAGTCAAAAGACTCACCCTAATTTTGCTTCTTCTGTCCTGCGCAGAAGACCCAACCGACCACATACAACTTAGAAGCGCTGGTTTTAAGTCCCGAGTCTTTGGTTTTCGTTTACCTGCTAAGATTTGATTTCAGCCCCTTTCTCTCTCCCTCTCTCTCCTCTCCTCTTCACCCTCTTTTGGGGCAGGTCTTAGCAGGCTGCCTCATTCCACAAACTACCCTGTGATGGGGCAACTGTACATGTCTTGGCAGGTTAAAATTAGACTGTCCCTTTAAATGTTCAGTTTTCAAAGTGTGTAGATGCTCTAGTAGTGGCTGTACGCAGAGGGGTCAGGCTTAGACAAGTTGAGCCTTTGCAGGAATTTGGTAGCTGGAGGGGCCACTGGAGTTTTGGGTGTGGGCAAATGTTCGCACACTCTTGAAAGCCCCGCCCCCTTCACACAAAAGGAGTGTCATTGTAAATACAGTTTTATGGCTCTGAGCTACACTTAAGTGAGACATGGACTCTATGGCAACAGGTGAACAAATAGAGGACACAGCAATGGATGACAATATAGGCTTGTTACAATATAAAGTTTTAGCATTAAGATAATTAGGGAAAGAGACATCACAATTATTCATTATTATTCATAACACAAGTTAACGGCTACCTTTTACCATTAGTTTAGTAGAGATTGGCAATTCCAGTGCTGAAGCCACTACAATTTGCTGCAAGAGTTGGGCGATTCTCCAAAATTGCTTTAAGTGGAACTAATTAATAATGGTACTAAATGATGTGTAAATTGAATAATATGTTACAGTGCACATTTATAAGGGCACAGTATAAAATCAGCTAAATCACTCATCAGTCAGACTGTTAATGGTGATCTGTTTAACTGCTGCTGCCCTGGGGCAAACCATAGATTGAAATGGACATAGCTAACGTGCTACCTGCTGCGTTCCAAATAGGAAGTTCGCATGCAGCTCTTTTGGCTCCTTCTGACCCTGGCTCCCATTGACTTACATTGGAATATTGTGGCCCTTCTCTCTGTAAATGCTTTAAGACATTTTTGGTCTTAAAATGTTCGTATTAACCCGCTCTACGTGATCCTGGTATTTTCATTTCACTGTTTTGTCTGTTAATAAATTTCTGGTTCCAAATTTGCCCCTGTAACCGCTAGCATCACCAGCTTCATTTGACTGGAGCCGAACGCTATGGGTGTCACACTCCCTTAGTCCACTTCTTTATACAGCCTATGGGGTACACTGAGAAAACATGTCAGCTGCCACCACCAACAATCACACTATCATCATTTATACAGTAAAGAGTCAGACACAACAACAGCATGGCCAGTGGTTCAGCGCACTCAGTAAGATTTACCATAGCCCACTTTAGAACATGAACACATCAGGTCTAACTCTAAGTAAAACCTTGTTGCTCGGAGCAGAGTTCAGACTTTGGAAGAATGCTCTGGAATTCTTAATAGTTAAATTGGAGTGGAAAGCATCTGTTGTTTAAAAGATAGGGTGTGTTTTCAAAGTTTGTAGAGTCATGTTCATGGTTGCAAGATTAATCGCAATCGAAATGAAATCACAGTTTCCAAGGATGCAGTTACAAAGCGCAGGCTGTAATTTTACCAAAACTTCTTCTGCAAAAAAAAAAAAAAAAATTCAAATCTTATTCTGCACAAAAACTGTTAATCCTGTAGGTTATATCTGTACAAACATGTTCTGAATGTGATTCTTGGATAAGTTTGTCAGTTCATATTAAAGTCCTTTTGTCAATACCCTGGACACATTTAAAATGTGAACTTTGAACTGAATTTTATTATTAAAACATAAATTAGACTTTTTTATTTAAAGGTGCATTGTGTAACTTTTTGGTTGGGGGTCCATCACCTGCTTGTTTCTATGGATATGTCATTGCCTGGAATGTTCCACAGTATGACATTTAACTGCTCTACTTTACTTTTATTCAATTACAGGTGGTTTTATAGCTCAAAAATACCTAGAAAAACAAGCATTCTGGTTTGGTCTCCATGAAGATAGAAAATTTTAATGCCACACTGTGAAAAATTCCAGACAAAGCAATAACATCTTCATGGAGAAAAGCATTTGGCGGACCCTCCACCAGAAAAGTTACACAATGCAGCTTTAAAGCCACTAGTCTTCAATAAGAAATAAAATAAAATAAAATAAAATAGATAATTGTGATTGACCAATATAAGGGACTGACATATTTTGCCACATTGCCCGGTCATATAGAAATGATTATAAAATGCATGATCTAATAGTATGTTTTTACAGACTACACACAGACTAATATGAACACTAAACACTATATTACACATCCCATTCTTTCTCATGAATATCTGCCCTCACAAAGTTTCTACTCTGTATTTTTCAGTCTGGTGCAGTGAAGTTGCCTCTTGTCCCAGTGGTAGTTTGTCGTCAAGGGAAACCCACTTCCTCATCCTGGAACTCCCAGAGCCCCAACGGGTCACGGCGCGGTTTCGACCAATCAGAGCGCAGAAAACAGAGCCGCCACTGTTTACAGGAAGCGCACAACAAGGCTTTTGTGTTCAGCATCTATAAAAGGAAATTCTGCAGAGGACTTCCTGAAGGAGTGATAGGTGCACTTAACTTACTCTGTCAAAGTCTCCATCCCCGCCCCATTCATTCAGAGAAACAGAGCTAGTAGTCAGAGTATGGAAGTAAGTGAGAGGATGTAATAGTTTTTCAAAATAACGTTGACGTAATCAGACAGAACATTAAGAAAAATCTACTGTTCCACTTCCACACCAATCAAAACTATGCACCAATACCAAACAATTAGCTGGTTCCACCTGGTTGGGCCTTTAATTGGATGTAATAAGACTATAATAATAATAATTGTTGTTGTAATAATTTACAGGCTGATCTTTCATAGAATATTTAGAATATTTCATAATGTTTTAACCTTTTTTTTTTTTTTTTAGATGCTCTCCTGTTGTGAATTGAATGATAAATAACAGTTACACAACATAAATTAATCTCTTATGTTTTAAGGAAAGTCCCAACCCTTTACTGGTATTGGTAAATATCGGGTATCGGCAGATATTTAAAGTCTAAGTATTGATATCAGTATCGGAACTGAAAAAGCTGGACCGACGCATCCCTAATCAAAACTGGAACTAAACTTGGTCTACACTAGAACTTAACCTGTACTAACATAGGGCAAAACCAAGTCAAAACCAGGACTACATCCGAGACCAAACCAGTACTACACAGTAGTAATATATGTTGCTCGTGTAAATGGTAATGCTGAACAGAAACCACAACACAAAGAAGTCGCATGTGTTCAAAGTTACAGAAGTGTAAGTGTAACAGCCTGGGACTCATATGAAACAAACCCATGTGAGTGACGGTATACAAAGAGCCACAGTGAGGGCCGTGATTACACGTTTGGCAGAGAGGACAGAGTAAACACACTGCCCTGTGCCCGCCCACTCTCCTCAACACCTTATCCTGTTATTCTGCAGCTGCCTCACCTCTGAGTCAACAATTTCACCAACCTGGCAACCCCACTGCTGTCTCATATACGTATACACATAAATACGCTAACTGATCTGCAACACAAATCAGCTGCATGTAGAAGAAATGAACTCTCTTGGTTCTAGGCCTATCACTATAATTACTAAACTCAATATGAAAGGGACAACTATATATTTTTAGGTTCAATATTTATCGTGTATTTAATTTCTTTTCAGTAATGGGGAGATTTTTGCTATTTTAGGTAAAAACGTAACATTGCAGTTCAGGCCTTTTTTCTCATATTGACCAATCACAAATCTAGATTTCATTTTATTTTGTCATTATTTTTACGATACGATACATATCTCGATACAGTGCAGTTTCGGATAGATACGCTGTATTTCAAATCGATTTGATACAGTTCAATAAAAAAAAAAAAAATGTGGCTGTGATACTAAAAGTCTTTGTTAAACCACTTCTTGTGCAATGTTAATATGAAACACATCCATTTTACTCATCAAAACAGTGAAAATGTGAACTGTGTTGCATAAACGAGTTTCCAAACTGTAGTGCTGTAACAAAATAATTTAATAAAATGTACCCAAATATACTCTTGGTGATATATCGATACAGCAGCCCAGGATATCGATACTGTATCATCACATTAAAAGATACAATATATCGATATTTCATTTATTTTTGCACACCCCTACTGCCTGTATTAATTGTTGTGCTTAAAACTAACTAGCATCCAAGTTCAAAAAGGGACCCAGTGACTTTGATAGCTAAGAAGGAGACATTATAAGCCTCTTTCAAACCACAACTGAGCCCAAAAAGTATTAAATGGACCATTAAAACTCAACAGAGCCCAACCAGTAGCTTACAACCTAATAGCTTTTGTTTCTTTTCAAGTAGCTTCTTTCTAGTCACATCTGTTTTATGTTTAGACTACTTAAGGTGACTTCATCATGACAGCACTTTGTAGTTGCAAACTGTAATTACATGGGCTAAAATTGAAAAAAGGGCAAGCCGCAAAGGATGTAGGCTGTAACTTGGATCTAATTTTTGTTATTTCTGTCCAGCCTATAGACATGACAAGTGAATCCGACAGTCAATGGGAAAAATAAATGACTAAGAAGTTAATTATTATGTTATATGGGTCAATATAAATCAAACAGCTAGGTGTATTCACCGTAGAAGTTACATGTTTTTTTAGAGTGGGCTTTTAGGTTTATTAAGTAGTCTAAATTAAATAGCCTATATGGAAACTACTTTATATAATATTACAATTGGTTTGACACACTGGTATAGATTGTAAATTGAGCATACTGAAAAAACTGACTTGTGTTTTTAAGGGGAAATTACACTATTTATAATGACCCAATTTTCCTCCACTGTTTCTTACTGATTTTACATTACAGAGATGTTCATGGGCTATTTATAAGCAAAACAAATCAGACAGTTAGACAAAACAATACAACATAGTTAGAACCAGGCTTTAAACAGTAAATCTGATATTACAAGCCAACATTGAAATCCACACACTTTAAGACAGTTGTCAAGCTTTGCAAAGATAACATTTGAGGAGTATTTGTAAGGAGAACTCACCGGTTAAAAGCAGCAAAGAAAAGCAAGCACCACCACTCCAGCCCTGCTCCACAGACTTGCAAGTTTTTTCCTCACTCGTGGTTCAAATCAAGCAGATATTTAGCACAACAAGCTATCCTAAAAAGTTATTATACTCCGGTGGTTGATGCTACAGCGCTTGGTCCGCTCGTCCCGTGTCCCAGTCAGACTACTTTGGCTCTGGGAGGAATTTGGTTGAAAGGAAAGGAAGCGGAACGTCGTAAAGTCAAAGGAGAAAATCAAGAGCTCGCAGGCTTCCGTAGCGCTCCACACAACCCGCGGTAAAATGTGAAGCTGCTGTGGTTAGCGCTGAAGCTAAAAACAAAGTGTGAAAGTGAAACTGTTTCTCACGCGGAAAAAGACTAATAGAGTTCCAGAGTAAAGGTAAAGCTCCAAGCAAATGTGAGATAATAACTGTAATTTCCATATTTATTCGTTTCCATAAATGTTTAGTCCACTGTTTACTTTTACTTGTACATAAACATTTATATAATTATACTTTATTTGACATCAGTCTCTTGCTATATTTGCTACTTATTTACTTATTTATTATTACCATTTAATGTATTTTTTGTCTTTGTTATTATGATGTGATGTGTGAGCTACTGAGTCCAAGTAATTTCCGTTGTGGATCAATAAAGTTCGTCTAAGTCTAAAATAAGTCTGTTCATAGTCTTTTAGTCACTGTTTACCACTGAGAGGTGCAGAGATCCGGGGGTATGTGAGTGCTTGCAAGTGCTTGTACATACATCCTAAATAATTTTAGCAGTATCCTTAAAACAAGAAAATACTACTTAAAATTTTACAATATAATAGATTTATAATGGCTGAGCTAGGGGGGTACTAGGCTGGTTGGAAACCACTGGTCTAGTTCATCAATCACTCTCATGCATTGGCATGATTTAATAATAATCAGCCCCACAGAACACTGCCAATCAGTGCCACACCACATCCATACACAGGCAAGGTGGGTGAAGTGTCTTGATCAAGGACACAGAAAATGAGCACTGGACACTCAAAGCACATCACAAAACATTCACATGCACTTCATTCGCTTATGTACTCAATCAGTGCATATTAAATAAGTGCCTTGCCAAATGACAACAGCAGTAAACAGTGTCAGAAACACAGTTTGAACCGCTGACCTTTGGATGAGTGTGCAAATTGCTCTACCAACTCAACTAAACCACCACTTCTGACCTGACAAGCACTCCTGCCTGAATTACATTGCTTTACATTGGCTGTAATAATACATAAATGAACGCATAATATAATATGCGTAATGCGTAAAAATAATTTGTCTAGATCCATGGACTAAAGTCAAGTTCACTTTATTTTGAAATACAACCGGAAGTAGTATGTTTTTGCAACTTGAGTTTTTACAACATCAACATCAGCTGCACTTACCTCTACTGCACAACGATTTACGAAAAGGTAATGAACAATAAATCCGTTTACAAGTTTTATAACAATACTCAAGTAATTTAATGCAAATCTTCAAGGTGTAAGGCAGCTAATAACGTGATGACGCTACTAGCTTGTTAACTTTTTGCTATCGTGGTTGTTGCTCGCACCTAAAACATGCGTAATAGCCATAATAGCTCAAATGCAAAATTATCATACATCTGTTATACTTCGCATTATTATCTATTATCGCGGACTAGGCATGATTGAACTTTTTAACTCGCCATTTAGGATTTGCTGAATGTATCGTCAGGAGGGAGTAGCAGTAGTAGTAGTAGTAGTAGTAGTAGTAGTCATTCTTTCTTTCATACCCACTGGTGAATACTCATGGTCCATGCATTTTTTTCATACATTATCATATTAAATTATACTTTTGTAGCGTATTGTATTATCATAGTCATATACAAGTAAGTATGTAATCTAAAATGGTTTGTCTTAGGGAATAAATTGGGAGCAAGGAGTCCAAAAAATACATTGCTGATTTATTATTTTACAAATCAGCATACACATTCAGCTTTATTAAAACCAGTTTTCATTGAGGCTTCGTAAATACCACTGAGTTTTCTCTACTGTACATTTTATAGAGCCAATGCAGTAAGAAATCAGACATGAACTATGAAATGTTTGTAACAAGTCAGTGTTTACATGCACACCAGAAGCTGGTTATTATTATCAGATTTCTCAACCTGTAAGATTAATTAAATGACATGCAACTTCAAAATCTGATGTGAGTTGGCAGAGGGACCATGGTGAGAAAAAAATCATAGACTGTAAACAAGAGGACTGTGGAGTGTGACGTCACGTCACCCACAGCTTCAGTCAAATGAAGCTCACTGAGGCTGGCAGTTAGGAGGGCAAATTTGGAGCCTGTTCCATATTAGTAAAAGGAATTGAATTATGGACAAAATAGTGAAATAAAAACACCAGGATCATGTAGAGCGGCTTAATATGGACATTTCAAAACCAAAATGATGTACATCATATTAAAGGTGCACTGTGTAACTTTTCTGGTGGAGGGTCTGCCATCCCCTTGTCTCATAGTGATGTCATCGCTTTGCCTGGGATGTTCCACAGTATGGCATTAAACAAATATATCTTGTATTTGTTCAGTTACAGGTCTCCACTTCTCCACAGAGCTGATAGTTACATTAAATGCCATACTGTAGAAGATTTCTGGAAAAGGCAATATGGAGTTAAGAAAAGTTACACAGTGCACCTTTATCATTAATTGCTGCCTTTTCTTTCTGTGCAGATATCATGTTTCGTCGGTGGGGTTGGAGCTTCAGGGATTTTCAGGAGATCGACCTGTTCTCAGACCGTTATGATACAAATGCAGAAACACTGGCCCAGGCCATCAGAGCAGCAGCTGCAGAGGAGCCAGACGCAGACGGAAGTGTGCTCTTTGGGCAGATGAAAGGCACTGTGGTGGGGCTGAGGTATTACACAGGAGTGGTAAGTCCAGTAATTATGTTCCTGTTGTGGCTATGACTACTATTTGACTGACAGTATTTCATTAAATAAAAACTGACACCAAGATACTAATCTAAAATGTCTAAAAAAGGACTGCAGATGTTAATGAGCTTTGTAGCTATCATCCAGCATATTTATTAATACAGATGTTCGTTAATGTTGTATAAAATAAATACATAAATTATTATCGACACTAGATTCTCATTTGAACAATTATCAATACTAAAAAAAATGGCAAGGCAAGTTTTATTTGTATAGCGCAAGTCGTACACAAAGTAATTCAAAGTGCTTTACAAAATAAGAAAGAGACTAAAATCACAATACAAACAAGTCAAAACATAAATAATCATCATAACATTAACATTAAAAGTGAAGAGTGTGGTCAAAAAATAACATAAATAGGACAAAATTGGACCTTTACTGAATAGTTTTAGAATGGTCCTAATCTATAATATTAGTCTGTAATTGAGTTCTAGAAAAGAGCTTGTCACTTACACATTTTAAATACAAAGCTTCAACTGGTTCAACTTTTTTTTATTTTACTTACAGTGTCTCTTTATTAAAATATCACAAAATCAATACTGAAATACTGTCTCTGGTTCCCATTTGAGCGAAAGCATATGAAAAAACCACCACCACCAATATTAATGTGTAGATAACCACACCTTTGCATGAAACATAACCAGTGGTCACATAAGTAATCATATATGAATTGAAGTACATTTAATTCACTGTGTCAACATTCGTGACAATAAAATGACAATATTTCTTCTAACAATAACAATTAGGTGAACCGTGGAGAGATGGTTGGTCTGGTGAGAGAGCCTCAGAATCCCTACGATCGAAACGCAGTGATGGTCGCCAATGTGTACGGGCAGCAGGTGGGACATATCAAGAAAGAACTGGCCGCTGCAATGGCTCAGATCATGGACAACAACCTGGCCAAAGTGGAAGGGTGAGTTTGGTGATATCCGTCTGTATTTTCAGCTTTTATACTAATAACTTCTTGAACTTGGATGGGACCTTACCTACAGCACTTTTCACAACACAACTCCAGGTCTGTTTGTGATGAGGAAACAACATTATAACATAGATCAGAAAATAGTGTAATATGGACCCTTTAAATGGCAGGTTGTTGAAAAGGTATTTGTAATTAATGATTCAGTTATAATTTTTCCTCCTTTTATTTTCTAGGGTTGTGTACTCTGGAACCAATAATACTTTCTCGATGCCAGTCATTTTATCTTTTTGGGGCAAAGAAGAAAACAAAGAAAATGTGACAAAAGCTCTGGCTCGACGTGGTTTCAAACTTGAGACCAGCGTCAGCTCAGGATCTGGACCAGGAGGTAAATATTTTATTGTTTAAAATAGCAAAGTAAAAAAAAAAAAAAAAAGTAAAAAATAAATAGTTCACTTTTAAGATTGTTTTCTATGTAACGTTTTGGTTGGGGGTCCATCACCTGCTTGGTTCTATGGATATGTCTCTGCTTTGCCTGGAATATTCCACAGTGTGACATTAAACAGCTTTACTTTACCTTTATTAAATTACAGTTGGTTTTATGGCTTAAAAATACCTGCAAAAACAGGCATTCTGACTTTGAGCGGAGTTGCCTCTCCACAGATCTGACCTGTAACTTGGTCTGGTTTGGTCTACATCAGGGGTCACCAAACCTTTTTCTCTGGGGGCCACATTATCGCTCCTGACTGTGATGGGGGGCTGGGGTCCGGTAGGCCGTATAACAGAATAGTATGACCCAGACCAAATGACCACCAGGCCTCATTGTGTAGAAGAAATGACTAGCCTGGCACAGCCATCCACGGTACTATATCAACACATAATTCCTGGCACATATGTGTTTATCGTTACTAATGGTTTGTTACACTTTGTTTTAATTTGAAAATACCACAGATATTCCATTTATTTATTTTCTAGTAACGGTAACATCAAAGGTAAGAAATGTCAAGGTAAAAAACATCTGGTGATTGACACTGGCAAAGGAGAGTGAAATATGACAAATTGTAGGTAGGCCTGTTGATATTAACAATAATAATATTGTATATTGTAAATTGTATAACAATTGTATTAATAATAATTGTGTGCAACACTTAATAAAAGTCAAATAAATAGTCCTATAAAATAAACACCTTTTTAAAAAATCGTCGGCAAATTCGTCAGCAAATGTAAATACATCATATAATATAAATATAAATGCTTCATATAAATATAATTTTTTAATTGAAAAAAATAAACAAACAAAATACAAGATGCAGACATGTTATTATTTGCCAAAAAGTAATTTAAAAAAAAATAGGCCATGACACTTTTGAGGATTGCCTCATAGGGCCAGTTCAAGTGGTGGGGGAGAGGCTGGGGCAAAGGGCTGGGAATGGTGGTGGCCGGAATTCTTAACCAGAGATTTTATGTTTCACTTTTCAACAAACTCATGTAATTGTATTCTTGTTTTAAGGTGGGTATCAACAAACCTACTCAAAAGGAGGAAGGCTGCCCAAAAAAGGTGTAACAGTTCCACTGACGGCAGAAGAGGTATTTTAAAAAGTTTAAAAGTACTGTATTCTTCTTTTTTACAATCATGTGTTTATTTGTTTATATATTTTCTTCTTTTTCCTTGCAGCTGAAAAATGCTTTTGATAATTTGTTTGAAGGATTGATGGAAAGTAAAGATGGAGAGAAAGAGGCTGCAGATGTGGGTATTTGTTTATTTTTTAATGACTCAGCACCCTCTTTTGGTCAAAATGAAAACGACATCAGAATATGCAGAATATTCTGCTTTCATTTACAATATGTGATTACAATAGGCTACAGACAAACAAATAACATTTGATTACATACTGTAGATTACAAATATTAGTTATTTTTTCTCTTAAATATATTTAAATTCTGACAGTGGATTTTGAAGCAATACAGTGTTACAAGTGAGATAATAATTTAGCTCAACTTAAAATATTCTTAACCAAGCAGGAATACTTTGACTTAACTTAAGCAATTTAAATTATAATAGATCTAATACAGCTTTAAAGGTGTGTTGCGTAACTTTTCTGGTAGAGAGTCAAATGCTGTTCTCCATACCAAACCAGACCAAGTTACAGGCAACCCTGCTCACAGCCAGAATGCCTGTTTTTCTAGATATTTTTGAGCTATAAAGCCACCTGTAATTTAATAAATATAAAAAGAGCCATTTAATGTCATACTGTGGAACATTCCAGGGAGAGCAAAGACATATTCTTAGAAACAAGCAGGTGAACAAACTGTTACATAATGCACCTTTAAAGTTTCAAATGTCAATTTGTGTTTAATATTTTTAGTTTTTCATTTAAGACTTTTGCGTCTTCTTTAAATTCCTAAGATATTTGATGTTTCTTTCGATAGGCAGTGTCCACCCCCCTCCTGCCCCATCAGAAGCAGGCTCTGTCCTGGATGTGTGCACGAGAAAACAAGTCAGGTCTTCCCCCGTTTTGGGAGAAGAGAGGAGAGCTGTACTACAATAGCCTGACCTGCTTCTCTTCCAAAGAGATCCCAGAGAGGGTGCGGGGGGGCATCCTGGCAGATGACATGGGACTGGTAAGATAACACAATAAGCATAGGAATATAATGGACTGGTGGGGGAGTCTGCTCCTCACCTTAGATATTTTATTGCTTTTATTGCTGACCTGTAACTTACCCAAGTGGCACCGCCTGCTTGTCTCCATGGTCTCCATAGATAGTTTAATGCCATACTGTGGAACATTCCAGGCAAAGCACTTACATGCAGACAAGAATGTAGTGTGCCTTCAGCCAGAAATCAGCCAGAAATTTTAAATATTCCACCTTGTAATATAACAATATAACTACTTTTTGAAGCAGATTTGTTTTGAATGGGGCATGTAAAGTTATTACTGTGGGTTGTGCTTTCACACATATTTAACTTCCAATCCTGCATATTTAGGCTCTGTTCTTCTCTCAAACAGAAAACACTCTACCTTCTACCTTGTGATGTCCTGTGGTAATACAGGTGCTCCACTGTATTTTTAAACTTCATACACATTCATTATAATCATTTAGGTAATTTCAGACCTGGAATTGCCAATCTCTACTGAGTGAAAGGTTAAAACTTAGCTGTTAACTTGAAAACTAGCGCTTCCTGACATCACAAGGTGGTGATTTTGAGCTTTGGAGATGTAGACAGACCAATAAATTACTGAAACGTGTGTATGAAACAAAATACAACTCCAGGTATGTTTTTGAGAAGGTAACAAAATTATAACATGGCTTAAAGCTCTCACAAGAATCCGTTTTGTGTTATATAAGACCTTTAAATAAATTTAAAAGACTGCAAAAACAATAACTCTGCCTTACACTACTTTCTACCAGTTAAATCTCATTGCTTTTTTTTTTTTTTTTGCTTTTTTTAGGGGAAAACGCTCACTACTATCGCTCTTATTCTCACCAACTTCCACCGAGGAAAACCTCTGCCTGTCGAGAAAACTGTAAGTCTGAAGAACACATCACTAAGGTAATCCTATTCTAAAATGTGTATAACTAATGATAAGTATTTGTATCAACAGGAGAAATCGTCATCCAATAAGACCCCAACAAAAACCCCACATAATGAACCTCACCCGTCAGAGATGTAAGTACTCTTTACATTGTGTATTGTCGTCTTCTGAGTGCAGTTCATCATGCAACAAATTAAAAAAAAAAATCTGTCTCCACTGTGAAATTTGTTCTGTTCAAGTAGTATTTTTTTGCAACTCTTATAACTATGCATTCTTGCATATCTTATTAGGATACATTGAATTTTACATTTTTCAACTTTCATATTTTTTATAATACTTTACTAGAGTTCAAATGCTGGCTTTTAATTGATTACTGATCAGTCCACAGATGGATGCCCCTGAAGTTGTTGTGGTAGAAGACAACACAAATAAAAGTAAGAAAGTATCTCATTTTGAAACCGTTTAACTTAAAACAGTCTTAAAACTTGTGATTTTTTTTGTTCTTTCAGAAACTGAAAAGGGAAAGAAAAAAGCACCAAAGCGAAAAAACAGTAAAGGTACAGTATTCAGTATAATTTAAATATAGGATTTCTCCCCCAAGAAAACAAAAACTAAGCCTAATTTATTTACCCAGATGGTGTGGTTTTGTTGGATGATTTGGACTTTGCTGCTGCTCTTAGTGGCTACACCTCAAACACAGGCCAAAAGAAAAAGAAAGACAAAAATACAGCTGCTTCACAGAGTAAGTTTGACCATGCTGTTACTGTAGAATATTTTATTTATTATTTAAAGGCACACTATTGTCACTTTTCTGGTGGGGATCTGTTACCTGCTTGTGTCCATTGAGATGTTATTACTTTGCCTGGAATGTTGCTAAATAAGGCAATAAACCTATTGTATTGTATTTTAATTGAATTAAAACTACTTTTGAAAAACACACTCTTAAAAGATATGAAAGAAATACTGATTTTTTTTTTTTCCTTTTTTTTTGTATTTTTTTTTTTTGTACAGTTAACATGTTGTGAACTGCATTGTGTTTGTAAACATTGCATTGTATAAAGCTGATCAAATTTGATAGGGACATTTATAGACATTCTGTTTTCAGGTGGAGATTCAACCATCCCTGACATTCCTGAGGATCTAACAGCTACAGCCACTCTCATCGTCTGCCCTCTCTCTGTGCTCAGTAACTGGCTGGTAAAAAAAAAAACCAAAAAAATTATTACATCATAGTATTATTATTTTCGTTTTTTTCAAAGATCTTCAAATTCCAAATTTTTAAAAGGTTATCGAATACATTTAATTTCAGCCAAGCTGAAGCCCTTAAGGATGCATCACACATGTTTAAATACACTTCTAATTGCAGTGTTCCAGAAGCAAAAAATAGAAAATCAAATAATAATTATAAAATCTAGTTTACATTTTATTTTCCTCACAGGACCAGTTTGAGCAGCATGTGAGTGACAATGTTAAACTGAATGTGTATCTGTACTACGGCCCTGAGAGAAACAGGAGCCAGAAGTTTCTCTCATCTCAGGATGTCGTCATAACAACCTACAACGTGCTCTCCACCGACTTTGGGGTGAGTTTTTGCTCTTTAAAATTGGGGAACACATAATTCAATTCAATTGCTTTATTGTCATTGTCATATAAAATCACAATGAAATTTTGTTAGCACATAACCAACAAACTGCATAGTATATTGAAAATAAGTGCATAATAGTGCAAAGCACTCACCCTATAACACTCACTATGTAAACATTAGCACACAGCAATAGTAACAGTACAAGCACAAAGTATGGTAAACAACAGTCAGTCAGTGACAGCCATGATCACCTAGCACAAAGATTTCATGACCTAAAAACATGAATCTATTTCAGAATAAAAGTCCCCTCCATCACATAAACTGGCTCCGGGTGGTCCTGGATGAGGGGCATTTCATTAGAAACCCAAACGCACAAATGACCAAAGCAGCTCTGGACCTCAAAGCCTCACGCCGCTGGATTCTATCAGGTTTATACACAGTTTTACCATTTACAGGACCAAAGACAAAGTCAAAAGTTGAGATAACCTTCACAGCAAGATGTGTGTAAAATCCCTCAGTCGCCAAGGTAGAATCCATGGCAAAGGAGAAATTCAAATTTGTCAACTGGACAAAAGTTTATTTTGGTCGAATACTTTTCGGAGCTCATCCAAGCTGCTTCTTCAGTTCTGGTCAGAATACTGATGGGCACTGCCTTATATCTGCCTGTAGGGAGGAGTTAACTACACTTAAAATACTCTGAAACTAACACACTGTTTGTTAGCTAGGCCTATTGAACTGCACTTTTGTGAAGTGGCTGTTTTGCTTTTCCAATGCAGCGCTTACTGCAGTCTTCACTACACTGAATGGAGTAGACAATGTTGCTTTATTTGTGGCCACTTCACAAGAGGATGTACCAACACAGGCAAGAGAGCCATAGTGGACCTCAGTCTGCCGTACATCTCCACCGAAAAGCCACGGGCCACTCCTTTGAGGACAGTGAGGTACAGATCTGAGCCAGAGAAAAGAACTGGTTTGAGAGGGGACTTAAAGAGGCTATTTTTGTTAGGAAAGACAATCCATCCATCCAGTGGAGGCCTCAGACACCATCTGTCTCCCATTTACAACTCCATCCTCAGACCTAAATCAAACCAAAGAAAACAATAGGGATAGCTAGGTCAGATCCAGAGGTGTGAAAGCGCTCATTTTGGACCTGAATGATTCTGCTAATGTAACCCCACACACACACAACCCCAGTGCAGTTCAACAGGCCTAGCTAACAAACAGAAACTGTAAACAAGTAGGTGTGTTAGTTTGAGTGTAATTAGCTCCTCCCTACAGGCAAATATAAAGCAGTGTCCACCAGCGTTTGACCAGAACTGAAGAAGCGGCTTAGATGAGCTGTGAAATGTATTCGATTAAAATAAACTTTTGTCCAGTTGACAAATTTGAATGTCTTCCTTGCCATTCACAGCAAAATGGTCCAGGGTTGTATTTTCAGACAAACAATCATTAATACAACCTTGACAGGCTGTTCCTTTCTTCTTAATTATAGGCACTCCCATCCAGAACAGTGTGAAGGACCTGTGGACTCTTCTGGCCTTTCTGCGTCTGAAGCCATTTGACGTGAGAGAGTGGTGGAACAGGGTGATCCAGAGACCAGTCACCCAGGGCGACCGTGCTGGGCTGCAGTAAGAGCGGGATTTTTATCAATGAATATGTTCGGCTCCAGTCAAATGAAGCTCACAGGGCTAGCGGTTATAAGGGCGAATCTGGAGCCAAGCTCCATATTAGGAATAGGAATTTATTTACGGATAAAATATAGAAATAAAAATAACAGGATCATGTAGAGCAGGTTAATACAAATATTTTAAGACCAAAATGATGAGTCTGACAGCAGCAATTACAGAGAAAAAGGTGACAACTTTCCACTGTAAATTCAACTGGAAACGGGGTCGATGAAGCCGGAAGTGCCCCCATGAACACTTCCTATTTGGAACGCAGCAGCTAGCGGGTTAACTATGTCTATTTATATGTAATAGTATGGTGTGAAGAGATATTCCTGCCCTTTTGTGGTTCATTTTATGTTAATTTATGTTTCATGCTAGACTTGAAAGGTATTTACAGTTACATTTTTGCGCATTCCAGAAATTTATCTCCCTAAAGGTGGAGTTGTGCTTGGTTTATTATTAAATACAGCATAATGTGGTAAATACATTATGCTGTATTTAGGAACCTTCAGACCCTTGTAAAGTGCATCACTCTGAGGAGGACCAAGACCAGTGAAGTGAATGGGCGCCCTCTGGTGGTACTCCCCAAGAAGGCAGTGTTTGTGGAGCAGGTGGAGCTCAGCCCAGAGGAGAGAGCAGAGTACGAACTGGCCAACAACGAGGGACAAAAAATCATCAGAAGGTACCAGAGAGAGATGATAATGATTTAACAGTATAAACCAGTCAAAATCATTTTACAGTCTGCTTTTATTTGTGCTTTTAGATATGTAGCAGAGGGGTCAGTCTTGAAGAATTATGCTGATGTTTTGGTGATTCTTATGAGACTCAGACAACACTGCTGTCATCCGGACCTGCCCAACAAGACCAGTTCAGATCCAGGTAAAACAAAGGAGAAATATCAGTTAGATTTGCCATGATTGTCACGGTACTGAGACCATAAAGAAAAAATAATAATACTTTTTTGCCATGCATGTTTTTTCATTACAAGTTTAATTCCATGAAAAAACATAGAAAATCCTGTGTCGTTACTCTCAGTGGGCATGCATCTCCACAAACCTGACTCATATTTGGCCTGGATGCGGCCTCCTTCTTGTTTCCATGGAAATGTTGTTCCTTTGGCTACAATATTTCACAGTATGTCATTAAACTTATCCCCATCGTATGGTTTTAACTTTCTAGTTCCATAGAATCATGCAGGTCACGTTACCTACTATCACTTTAAGTTAGCGTGGGCCTTTTCCTATAACATAACTTGCATGTCCCCATAGGGATACAAATTTAATGCAATACTGTGGAACATTCTTTTTTAAAGCAATAACATGTATGGAGACAAAAAAGTTATGCAGTGCAATAAATGTGTTTATACAGAATGCCAACAGAGGGTGCTAGAACTGCATGTGTTAGTGTAAAAAGTGAAAGGTATGGCATAGCTTGAACACTATATTACCAAAAGTATTTGGTACCTGCCTTGACTTGCATACAAAATTAAGTGACATCCCATTCTTAATTCATAGGGTTTAATATGACGTTGGTCCAGCCTTTGCAGCTATAACAGCTTCAACTCTTCTGGGAATGCTGTCCACAAGGTTTAGGAGTGTGTTTTTATGGGAATTTTTGACCACTCTTTCAGAAGTGCATTTGTGAGGTCACACACTGATGTTGGACGAGAAGGCCTGGCTCTCAGTCTCCGCTCTAATTCATCACAAAGGTGTTCTGTTGGATTGAGGTCAGGACTCTGTACAGGCCAGTCAAGTTCATCCACACCAAACTCTCCCATCCATGTCTTTATGGACCCTGCTTTCATGTTGGAAGAGGAAGTGGCCATCTCCAAACTGTTCCTACAAAGTTGGGAATTGTCCAAAATCTCTTGGTATGCTGAAGCATTCAGAGTTCCTTTCACTGGAACTAAGGGGCCAAGCCCAACTCCTGAAAAACAACCCCACACCATAATCCACCAAACTTTACACTTGGCACAATGCAGTCAGACAAGTACCGTTCTCCTGGCAACCGCCAAACCCAGACTCGTTCATCAGATTGCCAGATGGAAAAGTGCGATTCATCACTCCAGAGTACGCATCTTCACTGATCTAGAGTCCAGTGGCAGCGTGCTTTACACCACTGCATCCGACGCTTTGCATTGTATGGCTTGGATGCAGCTGCTCGGCCATGGAAACCCATTCCATGAATCTCTCTACGCACTGTTCTTGAGCTAATGTGAAGGCCACATGAAGTTTGGAGGTCTGTAGCGATTGACTCTGTGTGCCTCAGCAGCTGCTGACCCTGCCCTGTCAGTTTACGTGGCCTACCGCTTCGTGGCTGAGTTGCTGTCGTTCCCAATCGCTTCCACTTTGTTATAATCCCACTGACAGTTGACTGTGGAATATTTAGGAGCGAGGAAATTTCACGACTGGACTTGTTGCACAGGTGGCATCCTATCACAGTACCACGCTGGAATTCACTGAGCTCCTGAGAGTGACCCATTCTCTCACAAATGTTTGTAGAAACAGTGTGCAGGCCGAGGTGCTTGATTTTATACACCTGGGGCCATGGAAGTGATTTGAACACCTGATTTCCATTATTTGAATGGGTGAATGAAAACTTTTGGTAATATAGTGTATAAAGCTTTAAAGCTTTAAAAACTGCAGTGCAAATGAAACAAAGCACAACTTCTAGTATGTTTTGGTGAATGTTTAAACATATTTAAAAGCTCAACAAAGTTTCTAAAGATCATGTGCGTATATTTTTAGGTTCAGATGCCACCCCCGCCGAGCTGAGAGAGCGTCTCATAGAGAAACTGCGTCTGGTTTTGGCGAGTGGCTCTGACGAGGAGTGTTCCGTGTGTTTGGATTCAGTCCGATTCCCTGTCATCACTCACTGCGCCCACGTGTACTGCCGGCCCTGCATTGCCAGAGTCATCAGCACACAGGAGGTACGGTAAAATCTATCAACAACCTCTCATTTATTTGGGTTTAATTTATTTCCTGCTAAACAAACTCTTCATTGTGGAATCAGGAGAGGGCACAGTGTCCGCTGTGCCGCAGTGAGATCAGGACAAATGAACTGGTGGAGGTCCCAGAGGAGGAAGATACTGGCAACAGCACCAAACAATGGAGGACCAGCTCAAAGGTGAATACAGCTGTGCAATAGGCCCACATAACTGACTGTATACTTTCTCAATAGTATACAGTGGCAATATCCATATCACAAACAGAACTAATATGATGGAAAATTGACAAGCTGCTGGAAGTTTACTTAGACTAAAATGTTCCACAGTATGGCATTAAACGTATTTATCAAGTTCAGAGTTTAGGTTCAGGTGACTTTATTTGTACCTGTAGGTAGATTTGTTTTGCAGCAGTTTTCAGGTTTGGCATCAATACACAATAACACAATACAGACACATTTAAACACTGACACTGGGTCAGAGTCACAATCTAATAAATACTGTATATTAGAAATACGAAAACAGAAGAATAAAGTGCTCTGATTTCTATGCTTTCTCCATTGAGACAAGCAGGCAACTGCATAATAAGGCCAAGTTACAGTTTTTGAGCAGTAAAACACCTTTAATCAAATAAATGCAAGAAGTATTTAATGTCATACTGTGGACCATCCCAGGCAAAGCAAAAACATCTCCATGGAGACAAGCAAGTGACAGACCACCCACCAGGAAAGTTTAATTCTAGTTAAGTTCAAACTAACTATGATATTGCTGTTTGTGTTGGCTGTGTACAGGTGCAGGCTCTGATGGGAAACCTGCTCAGACTGAGGCTGGAGGACCAGAGTGTGAAGTGTCTGGTGGTCTCTCAGTTCACTCGCTTCCTCACCGTTCTGGAGACTCCACTCAGGTATCAACAACTGGAAATGGAAATAAAGTGGAAATGGAATGGAAATATCATTCTGTTACCCCACTTTAAGAAATATATATTATTCTGAAATTTAGAGCTGCTGGAGTAATGCTATTTGAATACTTCATTCATTCAATCATGTTTATATTAGGCATGTACATTGGACTCTCTCAACAATAAGCAGATTACTATTTTGTTTTTTCACACACATAAATAAAGAAACAAAAACATGATTTAGGAGATACTTACTTTACCAACATGTTCTGGGGTACTTTTGATTCTTGTTTTCCTGTCCATATTTTCATTTAATTGTTTTGATTATTAAGGTAACAGTATAATTCTAAAACTAAATAATAATAATCATTTACAAAAGTAAGTAATTTCAATTGAATCTATGCACCACAAATTAAGCCTATACATGTTAAAAGCATTTTATATGGTTGTTTATGTCAAAATTACATTTTTCTTTCAGAAAATTTGATTTCATTAAACTTGTCCAATAGAGACATGGTGTGGTCTCTATATTTATGAAGAACTGTAAAATTGTGATGTTGTTTCTCATAATAATTGCAACAGTAAAACTTGAGATCACGACATCTCCTGTCTATCTTTAACCCTGTCTTTTGTCAGAGAGGAAATATATATTCTTTTGAAACTTTACTTTGTCAGAGAGGAGGGCTTCAGTTTTGTGCGTCTGGACGGGACTATGACGCAGAAGAAGAGAGCTCAGGTGATCCAGGAGTTTCAGAGCAGTTCCTCGGACAGTCCCTCCATCATGCTCCTATCACTCAAGGCCGGAGGAGTCGGACTCAACCTCACTGCAGCCTCACATGTCTTTCTTATGGACCCAGTAAGTACAGTTTTATTGTAACATTTTAAAAGCAACTCTTATTTTAAATCGTTGAATATTTTGGAGGGGTGACAGGAGCTCAGTGGTTGTATCACTCATCCATCACTGAATGTTAAAGGATGAATTCCTATTCGGTTGTTGTGTCCTTGGGCAAGACACTCATATTGCCTAGTATAAATGTGGCATGAGTGGTTGGAGGGACTCACAGTGCAGATCGGCAGCTTCACTTTCGTCAGTCTGTCCCAGGGCGTGGAGTGAATGAATTTTGACTACAGTGTAGCTCTTTAAGTGGGCCTGTCACAATAACAAATTTTAAAGCGTGATATATACGGAGAAATATAAACAATAATAATGAAACTACTTTATGTTACTGATTAGGTTTTAAAATAAAGCACAATAGTCCCTGCAAACCCTTTTTTAAATAGACAGTATTATTACAAGGCATGAGCTGCACAATTAAACAGCAGAATGACGCCACACAAGTTACTTATTCTACCCTTTACAGCTCACATCTTTTCGTATTACAATTAAAATAACAACACTCCCCACTTTTTTAGTACTCACGATAAATATTGAGCCTCAAAATGTATTATTCCAGCTTTCATACATTGATCAATATAGTAATTATCGTGACAGGACTATCTTAAACAAGCCTATAAATCACATTAGAAGTGTATGGCATTATTCTTTTACTGTTTGTTATTCTTTTATTGTGTGCTCCAGGCTTGGAACCCAGCGACTGAAGAGCAGTGCATTGACCGCTGTCACCGTTTGGGACAAAAAAGGAAAGTTGTTGTTACCAAGGTCAGTCATGAGGAAAACTCTGTCTCCAGGGAATTTTTTATGGCACCAAAAGCATAAAATCACTCTAAGGGGACTAAGGGACTAAGGATGGAAAATAGCTTTGGCTACAATCCTGCATATTTTGTCTTTTGCATTATCTTGTCCTTTAATATGCATTGTCCCTTTAAGAAATAAATGCAAATACAATACAAATACAATATAATTAACTATAATTATAATAACTACATAATATACATTTCATAATTCACAACTTGTACATGTTAAAATAGTTTAAAGTGCTCTATGTAGTTTTTCTAGTATGAGGTCGGCCAACTGCTTGTCTCCATGGAGATGCTATTGCGTTGCCCGGTCACCTGCTTTTCTCCATGGAGATAAGTTTAATGTAAATATAGCTTCATATGGCCCTTTAATCATTGACCACAAACACATGACACACACACTCAAGCTGAAAGAATAATGTTAATGTAAGTACACGGTGGACATTTCAGCAAAATATATTTTAATTCGATTTTAAATATGTGCTAAAACTAAAATACTAATGAATAAAATACTGTTGGCCAAAAAAAGCGATACGTTTAAAGGTGCATTGTGTAACCTTTCTGGTGGAGGGTCAGTCAGCTTTTGTCCATGGAGATGGTGATTTTTTTATCATCAAGGAGACCAAAATAGGCAAAGTTACAGGTCAGATCTGTGGAGTGGAAACCCCTCTCACAGTGAGAATGCCTGTTTTTCTAAGTATATTTGAGCAATAAAACCCACCTCTAATTGAATAAATGTAGATCTGTTTAATGTCATACTGTGGAACATTCTAAACAGAGCAATGACGTATCCATAGAAACAAGAACGTGATGGACCCACTACCAAAAAGTTACATAGTACACCTTTAAGTGCTGTGGAACATTCAAAAGCAAAACATGGAGAAAAGCCTGAAAATTTCCACAGTGCACCTTTAATTTGCATTTTTATCACAGTATCCAAATCTGAAGTAACAGTTCTATCACTAAGATGTGCCCTTTTGTTTTCAGTTCATTGTGAAGGACTCTGTGGAGGAAAACATGGTAAAGATCCAGAAGAAGAAGCAGGACCTGGTGGACAAAGCTTTTGGAGCAGCCAACAGCAACAAGAAGTCCTCACGAATCGACGACATTAAAACTCTGATGGAGATTACAATATGATTAAAACCTATGATCAATTTTGCTTTGAAAAGTTTTTTTTTTTTTGCACCAGATCTTTGTTCTTCATCAGTTCTTGCAAATGTTTTGTCTGTGTTTAATTTTATGCTGAAAGTTCCACAAATCTAATTAAGTTTTATTGTAAAGTTTAAAGTTATTTAATATTATCAGGAATAAGGGTTCACTGATACTGTATGTCTCTATGACAAATAATCCACTGGGATTTCTGTACTTGCCCCTTGTGGTTTAATTTGGTCCTGCATTCAAACATTTCTAGTTGTGGAGTTTTTAGAAGAGTAATATTTATTTATATATTTATTTTTGTCAATCAAGTCAACTCAAAAGAACCACAATTAAACAAAATATGATTAATCTGGAACTAAACCAGGTCTAAAGGATTACACACTGGAAAAGATCTAAAGCAGGACTAATGGTTGTAAATCAAATCTACCAGACCCAAGTTGATAAACATGAACTATTTAAACCAGAGTTACCCATTAATGATACCACGGTTTTAGAACCCTCCCACACTTTTTCTGATAACTATGACAGTTACCTTTAGTTTTCTGACCAACTAACTATACCATACAGTATCATAGCTGAAGATATTTGCCAAACATTTGATGAAAAATGTTGATTTTTAAGTAGTGCATATTTTGCAAGAAGTTTAAATAGGAATTAAGAGCTTCCATTTGGGTCTAAGCAAGGACCAATCTATGTTTTGTAACCTTCAGTTGTACGTGCCTTTAAAGGTGCATTGTGTAACTTTTCTGGTGGAGGGTCCATCAAATGCTTTTCTCTTCATGGAGATGTTATTGCGTCATCTGGAATGTTTTACAATATGACATTAAACCTTCCCATCTTCATGGATACCAAACCAGACCAAGTTACAGGTCAGATCTGTGAAGAGGCAACTCTGCTCAGTTTGTTTTTCTAGGTATTTGAACTATAAATCCACCTGTAATTTAGTAAATGTAAGGTAGAGCTGTTTAATGTCATACTGTGGAATATTCCAGGCAGAGCAATAACATATCCATAGAAAAAAGCAGGTGACGCACCCCCAACAAAGTTACATGGTCACCTTTGAAAAAATTACAATAAATGACATTTCATAATACATCAAAATTCTCTTTATTTAACAGGGATGTTTTTACAGCAGTTTCAACCATAAGTTAATACAATTAGTTTTTCCACATATTTTTCAAGTAGCACATTTATGTTTTGTCAGGACTGTCTTGGTCTAGGAGTGTTCATTGAAACTGCAGGAGCTATTAAGAGGTTTAACATTATCTAGATCACATCTGGAGACGTAACATTAACAGATGCATGGATATTACAGGTTTTATTTAGAGCCACTATAAGCAGCTATTGTGAGGTTTGTAAACTGGTATAAGGCAGCTTTTTAACTAGACAGGTGATGCTAGTAATGTTACCATGCAGACGTTATGGGGACATTTTAACCCACATAAAATACAAAAATAATGTACCATGACCTTAAAGTTGCACTGTGTAACTTTCTTGGGGAGGGTCCACCATTTGCCTGTCTCTGTGGCTATGTTATACGTTTAATGTACTGTGGAATATTCATCTTTCATTCATTCAGTTAAAGTTGTTTTTACTGCTCATAACTTTACCTTGAAATACATGCATGCTTACTGTGAATGGTGTCACCTCTCCATAGCTCTGGCCTGTAACACCACCTGTAACTTTGTGGTGTCACATGCATGTTTGTATGGAAATGGTCTAGTACTGTATTGTGGCACATTCCAGGCAACACAATAACATCTCCATGGAGACAAGACAGCAGAAAAGTTACAGTGTGCACCTTTAACATAACATAATGAAACGTGGTTGGACATATAAGTGCTAGTTTTAATAGGTGCAAATAAATGCGATTGTCCAGATTGTCCAGAGGAAGAGGAAGCAGTTTAACGTGAAATTGAGGATTATAAAATGAGTTTCTATTTGCATTCACATCTAAAGTACAGCCATTTTAGATAGGAAGACTAAGGATTGGTTAAGAGAAGGTTTTAAATTATAAGAAGTATTGCACATTGGCTTCTGGTTAATAGTTGGCATTCTTGTTTTAATGCAAGACCTATATGGTTTAGAATGTGGTTTTATAAGAAAGTTTCAAGCTATGGCTCATTTCTAAAAATGTGTCAAAATGCCACCATTCAATTGCAGTTTTATTGTTTAACAACATGGAAATAACTGAATTAAATTGGATGATAGCCTGTGATTGGCTGGAGGGTTGTGGGTTAAATTCCCAGGAGTGCGTTTCTATTGGATGTCCATGTTAAGTGTTGGCTGCTACTTTAAAAATGTGTCTAGTTTGCGTTCAATGTTGGCAAAGGAATCGTCTCCCATGTAGTCAATTTGGCCAGCCTCCCAGCGCTTCTTCCTCTCCTCAGACGAGAGCTTTGGGGGTTCAGGAACAGCAGGGGCAGCCTGAGGGGGCGAATCTTCTTGGTCCTTATGCTAAAAAGAAAGAAGATGAGAGGAACAGTGAAAGAATGGTCTAATACAGTGTGTGAGATACAGGACTACATTCATACCATACTCCATACAATTGTACAACAACTCACCCTTATGTTACACATGACCCCCATGTCCTGTAAATCATTACATCATTAATTTGATTTCATTTTTACTTGTACATATACATTTAAATAATTATGCCTTCTTTGATACTGATCCCTTGCCATTTTTTCTACTTATTTTTTGGAATTTATCATTACCATTTCTCTTTTGTCATCATAATGTATGACGTGTGAGCTACTGTATGTCCAAGTAATTTCCCTTGTGAATGAATAAAGTTTGTCCAAGTCTAAAAATTATAGAAAAGTTAAATTTCTCTACTGTCCCAGCCCCACTCTACCAGCTCAATCTTTGTTATCTTGGCCTATGTCAGAGGTATTGTCCTCATTTCGCCCTGCCCATCTTTGCCTCCAAAAAGCTACCAACCCATACCGCCTTCGTTGTGGTGACACTTCCGGTTAAGTGGGAATCACATTTGCTGAAATGGAAAATCTGAGAAAAGTTTTGGCGCTAAAATATGAAATAAAGTAAGGCAATTTGAAAATGTAGTTTGGATAGATTTGATATTTTTGTCATAGCAATTCAAGACCCCTCTTAAATCTATGTTTTTGTATTCAGCAGTTTTGATTGAGTCTGGATTTTCCAGAGGCTCAAGATTTTGAGATTAGAAAAAAAAAAACTATTTAATTTGATCACATTTACCTCATATCTGGAGATGCATTTATGAAAATTTAAAATTCTGCACACTATCATTTTAACAGTACCTTTACAAATACTTTGATATTTACAGTCACATTTGAACACTTTGATGGATTGCCATAATGTCTGAATATCGTCATCGGATAATAATAGTCATAATAAAAGATTGTCAGTGTCAGCCATTCCTACAAGATCAGCTCATTGACTTGGAAAACTTAAAAAGAAGCCTCTGCCAATTTCTTATTTTTTGAATATTTGAGCACTGATCCACCTTTTTGTTCATAGCTCTAAATACTACCTTGTTTTCTCCCCTGTACTGTAGCCGTGGTAACAATCCTTTATAAGGACTGGTTTTCTCAAGTTAGGGTTCGGCTTCACTGGCATTTCCCCACAGTGGAATCTGAGCTTTTTATATCCCCCACACAGGAAACTAAGAGCACTTTTGCAACACTTAAAGATAATAAGACCAAAGTTTACCTCTAAACAAAAGCTAATGGACAAGAATAGATTTAAACGCCTATGTCAACTAGTTTATATCGACAAGGAGAGATTTTGTTAACAATGAAAAAATGCTTAAGTTTGTAACAGCGGTTTGCTAGTCTGAGTTACTGGGTTCTTGTCCTCATTTGACCTCCACACACAATGCCATACAAATGAAGCACATACTACATTATAAAAATCGAGGTTTCAACAGCAAATACAGATTCAAACAAGTCAAACTGTTCAGAAAATTGGTTTGAGAATGACAGTATAAGTCTGAAAGATACGGCTTTGACTGTGGCTTTTTAAAATGCCTCGTAACCATATGACAATGTTTAAACTTGTCTAAGGTCATTTAAGTTTAAGGATAAATACTTCTGGATCTAGACATGTTCCAGACTTAAAAAAGTACCAAAAGCCGTACTATTTTATGACCTAACCCGCAAAATAACATAAAAATATATATTGGGAATTCACAATGTCATTTTACAGTACATGTAAAATCACGGTACCAATTTTGTTACTAGTTTTGGTGAGAATGACATGGCATTCACATATAACCAAATCCATTTTGGAAATTTGTCAGGAAATGACTAAGATGGGAGGAATGGGAAGAAAGTGGAGTGACCAAGTTAAGATAAATAGAAGCCCTCTCTACATTACTGTGGAATGTGCTCTTTTACATAAGCAACAAGACATCCATCTAATCGGGTAAAATATAAGGTTAAACAAGCAATTTTCTTCACAAATACAAATATCATAATACATTTTGAATCATGATATTGTTAGAGAAATACTGCTATAAACGATAACATTGAAATTACTTTATGCCACTGATATAATAATGCAAGATAGTCTATTTAAAAATGGTTTTCTGGGATTATCATTCAAAAGGCCTGAGCTGCAACAAATAGCAAAATTAACCAATAATTAGCCATAGATTTTAGTTATTCAACCTTCTACAGCTCATATCTAATCTTGTTGCATAAAAAAGGCTCCTCACTTTAACAAAGAAAATGTACACATGATATATGCTGAGCCCCAAAATATATTCCAGCTTTCATGTACAAGTTGATACAGTAATTTTCATGACAGGCCAAATCTGGCTTGACTGAATTCAAAGCTGTCAAAGTTGCACTGGTGCTTATTACAAAAGAGGATTGCATATTTCCTGCAGCCTGTGAAGTGGTTCTCGTAAACATGACAGCGCGTTTGTAATGCTTGGTTTAGTCCATTCATTTAGACATTGCTGAAGGCTGGTTATGTTAGAATGGGCTTTTAAAGAGTCTGGAAGTATTAGGTCAAACACAAGACGGAAATCAGATCCTCATCAATATTAAAAGTAGTATCAAAACTAGCTACATGAGCAAATACATAAAAACAGGACAAATCAGAGCTTTCCTGAACAATTTTAGAATAATTTGAGCTTTGTCAGAACTAATGTAAGACCACATAGTAACAAAGTACTATTACTATGTGCTGAAATATTGAGCATTTTTTAAATTTTCATTGTGGTACAGAAATCAGTGGGTTTCAGCTATAGAATTTCAGAATGATGAAATGCTATGACCATTTCCATAGCAATTAACTATTAAAAACAAAATATATGGAGCCATTTTACGAACTGTCCACTATTCAGAACATATAACAGGAAGTTGAAACCCAAGAAGAGAGTGTCTTCTTTAGTATCGTTGTATATAGTATGGTACACCACACCACTTGGACAGAGGGGGGTGATTCAGCTACTAAAATAAACATTTTTATTACTACCTCCTAAAAATATTGCATCAGCCCTTTGTAATGTGGAAAAAACTAATCTTTGTTATTGTAAACAGTAAAACATGCACTGACAGACAGACACTGCCTAAGGCCAAATACACTGTTACGCCCACCACACACACACGCACACCGTCATGAAGACATATTTAAGTTTAGTTTTTCTGTCTATCTATGGAGATAATGCCTTGCTTAAATGTCTCAATGTACGGCATTAAACCCATTCGTCTCCATGGAGACAGCAGGACAAGTTACAGACTGAGAGTATAAATTACCTCGACAAAACCGCTGTTGTAGGGTACATCTCCGTAGGCCTTCTGGAGGAGTGGGGCCACAGATTTGGCATAGACCTGCCACCACTGGAGCAGGTAGTCTGGGTGCAGGTGTCCCGGCTGTTGTGACACTGTATGACCTTTGACCTCTCCCTTCTGAGCGTCGTATGAGTAATTCCACGGCTTCACCTGACCCAGGAAGTGCACTACTTTGGCATTATGACCGTACCTGCAAAACAAAGAATGCACAATATATTGTTTTATACTCAGTACTAAAGTAAAAGGCATAATACTAGGCCTGTCACGATGAATTTTGAAGCTTGATATATTGCTACAGAGAAATAAAGTGATAAATACAGTTGAAACTACTTAAAGCAAGATAATTCCAGTAAACCAATTTTAAAGCACACCGTCATTAAAAATGCATGAGCAGCAACAAATAAATAGCAGAATTAAGCAATATTTAGCCATAGAAGTTATTTTTTCCAACCCTCTGCAGCTCAAATCTTTTCGTATTGCATCAAAAACAAAAAAACAAAAAAATCTCCCCACTATTGCAAAGAACCTACACAGGATAAATACTGAGCACCAAAATATACTGGTCCACTCCAAGTCAATATAGTAATTAGGCCTACTTGATAATACCAATTTTGATACAATTAACATAAGATTCATTGACAACTTCAGTTACCTCTTCCCATCTCCATATGATAATCTTAACAAGTCACTTAATATCAATGGTCAATACTACATGCAAAAATACTGTTCATAGAATCATTCTCACAATCTGAATGCCTTTTTTCTAGGTACTGAGCTATAAAACCACCTCTAATTTAAAAATAAATGTAAGGTAGAGCTGTTTAATGTCATACTGTGGAACATTCCAGGCAGAGCAGTGGCATAGCCATAGAAACAAGCAGGTGACAGATCCTGACCCAAAACGTTATAGTGCAACTTTAACACACCAACTTGCTGCAATTACCAGTGTACTAGCAGACAAATTGTGCTCATTTTATTACGCTTGGTTTATTTGCACATAAACAGATCAAAATAGAGGCAAGAATTTAAACCAAAACACACAAAGGAAATCCTGATGCATTGTGTGAAACTGGACAGGTGCCAGTCTGGAGACACTCACTGTTTAAATGCTGGTAGATACGAGTAGATGGCAATACTGCTGAGGTTATAGATGAACGGAAGGTGCTTTGAAATGTCTGCAGTCGCCCACGTGTCAAAATAACTGTTCAGGACGCCCTGGTCTCCACCTGCAAAAAATAAAATACAATAAATAAAAATATTATGAATACATACATAAAATAAAATTAAAAATACATTAAAATAAAATAGATAAAAACAAGACAAAACTATAAATGAACACAGCTGTTGTGGTTCAGATTTGTTCATCGATACTTTGCAGCATTCCCTGGGGGTATGATGCCAACTTTCATGAGTTTCAGACAAGCTTTTTTTTTGCCGTGTTTGGTAAGGTGTACACTGTGTCACCATGGTAACTGATTAACATTATCACAGGGATACATGTAGAACACCCCCAGCATAATGTCACTGCAAAGTCACTACAATTTATTTTACTTGAGATATGACTTTATTATAAGCTTGTAATGTTTATGGCCAGGAAAGATTTCTGGACATTTTTATTTGTATTTGAAAATTGTGATCCACCAATATGAAGGGGAAAAAAAAAAAAAATCATGATTAACAACCACTAAAACACGACTCCAGGATTGCTTTTGGAAATAATGCTCCCTCAGATACTGTGTGCCCACTCACTCAATAAAAGCTCGACAGAGGACAAAACAGTATGTCATTTTCAACAATGCAAGCTAAAAAAATACATATATTAAAAAAAAAAAAAAAGCAATTGGTTCGCCACTATTCAAAACTAGGACTGGGAATCACAGGGTCCCTCATGAGTCGATATTATGATATGGCGATACATGTGATAAACGATATACCTCCGTTTTTTTTAAGATCCAAAATACATTTTAACAATATTTTTTTGTTAAGTTGATATGAAATACATCCATTTTAATCAGAAAAACAGTGAATATGTCAAGTGTATTGCAAAACCAAAAAACTGCCAAGATACCAAAAAATATTTATCGATATCGACAGCGATACAGCACCTCACCATAATACTGCATCACGATAGATATCAGTATTTTTGCACACCCCTATTCAAAAACTAACTGAATAAAATTAACAGCCATACTTTCGCAATTCAACTTCTCAGAGGATTTAGCTCAAGAAAGATTGTGTGTGTGTGTGGGTTTTTTTTTACCGTCAAAGCTGCCATTTTCTGAACAGAAGGTGAGCAGTTTCTCGTGTGTTTCATTGGACGGTTTGAACACAAAGACTCCTGAGTTGAAACAGTCTGGCCAGCCTGGGTCCGGAGCAGCCGACAGCTCCTCCCTCTCAAACAGCTCATCGATGTTTGACAGCACCTGGACACAAGAGGGCGCAAGAGGTCATTTATACAAACTACAGAAGTCAGTGGTTTACTGGATTTCATGGCAATGTATCCAGAAGTTGAATAAGTGAAATTTGTGATGATGCCCAGCCCAGTTAAAAAAGTCAGGTTAGGTAGGGCATCATGGCTTGAACAGTTGATATATCCCAATGTATACATACAATGTACTCACCATTGTGTCAGCGTCCATAAACACACACTTGCTGTACTGAGTAAGGGTCCAGCAGTGCAGCTTTGTAAACGTCACTCCCAGATCAGGACGCTTCATCAGGGCCAGGTTCGCCGTGTCTCCAGAGTTGATCAAGTTCACCACACACACCTCATCGAAAATAGACTTCATCGCCTCTCTGCGAAATATAGAAAAACATGTCAGTACTAATTCTATGGAAATGTAAGAGTTAAAAAAGCTTGTTGTAGCAACCTTTTTAGGACTGTAAATTACTTATTCTTTCTAGTCACATTTGGAATAATTACCATTGCTGATATCTAATCTTTCATCCAACTTGAACCCTGCACAAGGGGAATCAGAGCGCTCAGCACAGCCCCCTTAACCTGGCTCTCACCAGATTTATGTGTAGCCCTCTGAATAGAATTCTACATATCAATCTGGGAAAGGAGCATTTAAAAAAAACTATGTTGACTGGTTGAAGCGTCACAACAGTAGAACAAGTAGAAGAATTAAACTTCAGTTAAATCCAGTGAGTGAAAAGCAAAGGCGTCCAAAAATGCACAAAGCGCTTTCCTCATCTTTCTTGCATCTTTTCTCAAAAACAAAATAGTCTACATTTCTATAAAAATAGGCTGAAGTATGTCTACTGCCGTAGCCATGTTTGTTTTGGTTTACTCGGGGCTGGGTTCAGCCCAAACCAGCTAAACAAGACAGATTCTTTTTGTTACCGCCCTCTGGGATCATCTGGAATTCATAGAACTGTAGTTACATTTGTAAGTTACACTCTTTCCTCTTTGACGACCAGAATCAGAGCTGACACTTCTCACCCTGGCCACAGTCTATTTGAACCATTCCCCACTACTAGTTTTGCACTGTTGTTTAACCCATTTTGTAGTTCAATATCAAAGTGTATTTTTAGTCTGTTGTTTTAATGCACACCTTAGTCATTGTTTTATGTTGCATCACATCGCTGAAGGTTCCAGTTTGTGAAAATTGTTCACTGACAAACTGCAATAAAACGTTCTAATAAATCTCACATGCAGCAGTCTGTGACGTGGGGTCCTATGAGTGCCACGAGTTTCCTGGTGGTGTAGTGGTTCCTCAGAGACTGTCCGAGGACCATGGCTCCTTTGGCGTAGCCGTCACTGGTCGCCAACGTCACAAATGCTTCTTCTGGACAGAGACAAACACAGCTCAAGTCCAATTGCATAAACAAGACATCTCTATTTTGAAAATGTGTCCAAGATTTGTTCTATATATTCTATATTACCAATGAAAACAATATGGAATGCATTTTATCAAGGTAGGCTGGAATAACATCCATTGTATTCACTTTTAAAAAACATTGCTGCATAAAAGGGTAAACTACAGACCTCCATAGACTTTTAAAAGGGTCCATATTACGCTGTTTTTTTGATCTACGCGTGTTATACCTGGACTTGAGCCATTTCAATCACTCTCATGTTTAACACACAAATCCTGTATATTTAGTGTTCTTCTCTCAAACAGAAAACATTCCACTTTGTGATGTCATGCGGTAATACAGGAAGTGCTCCACTGCGTTTTTAAACTCCACACACCTTCAGCAGAATCATTTCGATAATTTTTAACTTCAAAACTACAACTCTGACATCACAAGGTGGAACAGAGCATTTTAAGCTTTGGAAATGTAGCCAGAATAACAAGGGATTACTCAAACATATGTGAATGAAACAAAACAACTGCAGGTAGGTTTTTGATGAGGCAACAACATAAAAATACCCGAGAGCTCACAAGAGTAAATTTTGCGCAATATAGCACCTTTAAATGGCCTGTTTCTTATTTTGCAAAGGAACTCTTCACTCATTCACTTTTTAGTAATTTGATCTACAGCAGTTCATCTGTTGAATAGGACCACACAGAGCTGCCTCCTGCACTATCCATCTCATATTGCACTCTGCGCTCTATCAGACATTTATTTAATAGACAAAAACAATGAATCTCCTGCCCACAACTGCTCAGCCCCCATTATGTCTACTGACTGACAGTTGTAATGAAATGTGTGAACTTTCAAAAGAACTCAAGTGGTTTAACAAGAACTGCAACCAAACAAAATTGCAATCTTTTTTTTTAGCCAACTCTTGGTTTTACACATTTCCTGTTTAACACACTGAGAACAAAATGTTCACTTACTGTACATTATATTCCATCAGTTTAAGTTATTTGAAATCACTATGGTGATAACTGAATCAATGAAATATGGTGCACTATGTAAATTTTTTGAAACTTTTCTCATCTCCATAAAGATGTTATTGCTTTGCCCAAAATATTCCACAGTATGGCATTATACTTCTTTTGCATTTGTTCAATTACTCATGTTCTATTCTTTGACTGGGGTGACTTCTCCACAGATCTGTAACTTGGTCTACTAGCACTACCAGCTTTTCATGTTGGGCATAGTTTAACGCCATACTTTGGAACATTCTTAGCAGAGCAATAACCATCCAATAGAAAAGTTACATAGTGCCCCTTTAAATGTTACTTTATGCTCACTATGACAGTTTGTGTTTTTTAAATTCTACATTCCATCCATCCATTTTCTTCCACTTATCCAAGGCTGGGTCGCAGGGGCAACAGTCTAAGCTGGGACCTCCCAGACTTCCTTCACCCTGGACACTTCCTCCAGCTCCTCCAGGGGGACCCCAAGGCGTTCCCAGGCCAGTCGAGAGACACAGTCCCTCCAGCGTGTCCTGGGTCTTCCCCGGGGCCAGTGGGACATGCCTGAAACACTCCCCGAGGGAGGCGTCCAGGAGGCATCCGGAACAGATGCCCGAGCCACCTCAGCTGGCTCCTCTCGACATAGAGGAGCAGCGGCTCTACTCCGAGCTCCTCCCGTGTGACCTAGCTCCTCCACCCCATCTCTAAGGTAGCGCACAGCCACTCTGTGGAGGAAACTCATTTTGGCAGCTAACCCCTCCTTGAACCACTACCTTAACGTGGTGGAGGGGTTTGAGTGCCCAAATGATCCAAGGAGCTATGTTGTTGGGGGCATCAAAATCTGTATCGAGTCCATTCTTTCTGAAATTATTACACTTAAAAAATGTTATCATAAGCCTATTCAAAAGTGCCCATAATGTAACACAGTTTTACTGCCGATGCTCGTTCATTGAATCCAAATGAACAAGCGTTTCCACGGTTACAGGAAACCCCTCCAGGGCAGCAGGGGCAGAGCTGCAGCTGTACTCACTGACACTATGGGACCAGGCTGCGTGGGCATAAAAGGTGTGACAACCAAGATGAAATATAAAAGATCTGTGGATTTATAATTTTGCCATATTTGTTAGTAATTATCAGTATAGTATTTTAGTATTAGAAATTCTTTTACTCTCTGCCCGCCAGTTTACTGACAGGACAGCAAAATATTACAAGTCCTATATTCCTATATTATGCCAAATTGACTCTTGTGAGCTTTAAGTCATATTAAAATGCTGTAACCTCATCTAAAAGACCTGGAGTTGTGTTTTGCTTCATTCACTCATGTTTGAGTAACCCTTTATTATTGGTCTGTCTACATGTCCAAAGCTCGAAATGCTCTGTTCCACCTTGTGATGTCATGTAGTGGTAGTTTAAGTCAGCAGCTACCTTTTACCTTTCAGCAGAGATTGGCAATTCCAGGGCTGAAATTATCCAAATGATTAAAGTGAAGGTCTATGGAGTTCAAAAACACAGTGGAGCATGTCCTGTATTACCACATGACATGACGAGGTTGAGTAGAGCGTTTTCATTTTGAGAGAACTCAGCCTAAAGGTGCAGGGTTTGGTTTTAAAACATGTGTGAATGAAACAAAACACCAGACATACATTTTTGATGAGGAAACAACAGTGATCAGAAAATGGCAAAATATGAGCCCTTTAAGTACTGATATAGGGATCAGGACTAAACTGGGTGAGTGCATTTCTATACATTACAAATACTGCAACCATAAGATTAAGTCCTATTGATTACAAGCAGTTAATCTAAATTGATTTAAAGTACTGTTTAGTTGTCAGGCTTTGAATAAACTTTGAACTGAAAAACTTAACCACAATGAACACAAGTCACTATGTCAGTTGGCTGTGAAACCTACAAGTCTATTATTATCATCACAAAGCACCATTTTATGACAAGTTTGGACTGAGACAAACAAACAGGGACTATTTAAATATGAATTATAATATGTGTACAATGCAAAGTTTATTTCAGGGATTCACCATAAAAAGAACGTTTCCACAGTGTTATCTATGGGGGTCAGATAAGGGCCAGTGTGAGGCAACAACATAACGTAGTAAGAGCTGACAGCAGTTCAGTTGTGGTCATTTTCAGTTAGTCCTTTCTAGTCACCAAAATGTGAACACACTTTTACAAATACTTCATTGGCAATTGGACTATCTGAGCAACCATAACACTGATGAATACATGCAACAACTTTTGACAACTCTTTAGTAGTTGTTGTAGTTTAGCAAAATGATTTACAGATAGTTAAAGCTCCAGTGTAAAACTTTTAAGCCCCCAAATTAAATGCAAGCATGGTGGTTCATTTTATTGTATTTTTTCCAATTTGGATTTTATTTTTTATCTTGCTCAAACTTGGTTCTGTACCGTGCAATGAATCTGGTACCTCCTCCAGAAAGTTACATGGTGTTGCTTTAAAATTATTACACAAAATAGCTTAATATGAATACCCTACATAAGTGCACCTTGCAAAACAGGTTCATTGATAATTTACTTAAGCAACAGTTGTACACGTAGGCCTAGGATGAAAAACTGAAACTGGGAACTGAGTCTAGACATAACACGTTTTAAATTACTGTTTTTTACGAGCTTTGATTGTTCCCCACAGAGCGCACAGCCTGTTGGCTTAATTGTGGATGGAGAAAAAAACTTAGGATGGCGCACGTCCGCACTGACTGAGCCACTGTGCCAAGTTTGCGCAAATCACCTGCGAGCGCACAGGAAGTTGCAGTGAGAGATACAGAAAATAAAAGCCTATGTAAAAAGCCTGTGTGTAGAAATAATGTGAAACGGTTTGAGTTTTGGACTGTTAAAAGGTACTCATCTGAAGACCCATCAGTAAAAGGTTATCGACAAGTTATGCAAGAATTATGCAAGACACCAAGGTAGGCCTGGTGTAGTGAGTACAAGGATTGTGAAATGCTTTTAAACTTAAGCAACTAATTAACGCAATCTACAGTGTGTTGAGTATTAGTAAAAACACACATTATACAAGCCTATATGCTGATTTGTCATTTTTCAAAAACGCATGATTATTTTTAAAAACTGAATTTGCTAAAACCACAAACATTAAATAAAGTATATCATACAATTCCTTTAATTGATCGCATTAAATAAAATTTGTTGCATTCATTTTGGGGGTGTATGCACCATCTATGTATCCGTGTATGGTTTGATCAGTGCGCAAAGGGAGTCATGTTCAAAATGGCACACACACAGCAGCCATACATGGACACATTGTTCCCAATCAACTGAATTACTCATAAGTCTTTAATGAAATCAACAATTACGGATATAGGATTTGATTTTTAAAATAAACTTTTACTCAAATATAAAAGTTTAGCGCCAAAAACTTTTAATCAGATGAGATGAAAATGAGCAGCTTTTTTATTTAACTTTGAAATTCTTAAACGGATTGTCTAATGTTGTGCGTCGCTACGTTTCCTTTGGTCCAAGCCGCTGCATTATCTGTTATCACATTGAATTCATAACTTTAAATTCTTCCACGGTCTAAAATGTGCACGCTCCACGCTGGTTTGAGGCGCACACTCCCACCCCACGCGCTTCTCCACTGCGACACGGCTACCTGTGCGTAAATATCGCGGTATTTTTTCGGAAGAGGCCATCTCGCCAGAGTCGGCCCTGACGCAGCCTCCGACCACAGACCGACTACAGGGAGTTTTTTCATACCGGACATGGTGCTGCAAAGGCGGGGAGCGTTCAGCCGAGCCGTGGGGGTCCTGGTCCTGATGATGCGAGGAGGCTTGCACTGCGAAGGGCACAAGCTCAGCAGCTGCGAGCAATTCAACACAGGAATTAAGGCCAGCATTTTCCGGGTCACGTGGGCAGCAGAGCCAGCGGACACGCCCACTCATTTTTTATTTTGGGTAATATAAAAAATAGTTGATGTCCTGTTGATTTAAAGGGGTAGGCTGTACTTATATAAAAGGGTAAATATTTAGGTTTTATTCATTCATGAGTGGTGCATCTCCATCTAGACTTATAGAGTAACAGCAACAATGTTTTTCCATTTGTAGTTTAGCCTATTTGGACTTTAGTATTAAGGGGAAAATTAAATACATAATTGCTTATTGCATACTAGGCGGAATATAGCTTTCAACTCTAGGGTCTCTGTGTCTCTTGATAGTCATGTTTCTTTTGTTGTTGTGCTCAGTGATACATGTTGAATGAGACCTACTGTTCAATGGTTAACCATCCACAAAATATATTGTCCAAATAACAGTATCTGGTGCAGCAGTGCCTCTGAGTGGACAAACCTTCATATTACAGCTGCAATGCATGCATTTGGACTAATTGTGCATGGATTTAAGAATAAGTTCTGAACAAATTTGACAGTTATTTGTGTAATTTCATTATTGTATTATTGCAGCCTGTACTACTACAACTGTATGCTCAGTGTCTCTGCATTCTCTCTTTATTATAGGCCTACTTCTATGACAAAACATTTCACCAGGTCACCAGTCTCCAGGTAAGTGTTATGGTCAATATTTAAAGCTGCACTATGTAACTTTTTCTGATAGAGGGTCGGGCACCTGCAGGTCTTCATTAAATACTGTATTATGCCTGGAATGTTCCACAGTATGGCCTTAAACTTGCCCACCTCCACAGAGACAAGCAGGTGACACAACAAGCCAAATTACAAGTCAGATCTGTGAAGAGTTGACCCAGCTGACCGTAAGGCTGGATGTTTCTGAGTGTATTTTTGAGCAATAAAACGCTTAGAATTGAATAAATGTAAGATGGATAAGTTTAATGCCATGCTGTGTAACATTCCTGACAAAACAATAATGTCTCCATGGAGTGGCCAACCCTCCACCATAACAGTTACATAGAGTTAAAAATACATAAAGTTACACCTTTAATTATTACTTAAAATGTGTACTTTCCACTATGTTATAATGTTGTTTCCTCATCAAACCCATTCCTGGAGTTGTGTTTTGTTTCATTCACACGTTTGACGCACAAACTCTGCATATTTGGGCTGAGTTCTTCTCTCAAACTGAGAGCACTCTGTTCCACCTTGCTATGTCCTGTGATAATACAAAAAGTGCTCCACTGTGTTTTTAAACTCCATACACCTCACTAGAATCATTTGTATAATTTCAGACCTGGAATTTCCAATCTCCACGGAACAAAATGTGAAAGGTAACCACTTCATGACATCACAAGGAGGAACAGAGCATTTTGAACTTTGGAGATGTAGACAGACTAATAATAAAGAATTACTCAAACATGTGTGAATGAAACAAAACACATCTCCAGACATGTTTTTGATGAGATAACAACATTATAGGCCCTTTAATTGCTGCATAATTCTTTCTTATTTGCTTACACCTCAGTGCGCATGTGTTGAAATCCAGTGAATTATTGAGAAGCTTTATGAGAAAGTCCTTATACTTTTGCGCCACCAGGGCTGATCCCAGGTCAGTGTAATGGCCTCCCCTCCATCACAGCACCTGCCTGAACGCCTACCCTAGAACAGGTCTTTTGATGGGGAGCGTAACATGATCTACTGGGTGAAATCAGACCTAGCGGGTGACACAGCAAGAAGCAGGACGACTTTCTAGACAATTGCTCAAACATGGAACGCATGCAAGAACCTACTCATGATCCATTGATAAGGTAAGCTATAAAAGACTTAATGATGATTTGTATGGGTTGATATAAGGCGCCGGTGTGATTGAACTTTTGCATGTATGCAAAGGTGAAGGAAGTACACTGCAGGAGGCTTTAGTAACAGAGAATTTGACACAAAGGACTAAACCTAAGCAAGCTGATTTTCACAGCTCTTCTAAAACTGTGAATGAAAACTGGAGTTAACTATAATCTTCTATGGCCTGGCTGCATGTAAGCGCTTTTGTTTTTGCAGTTCATGTCGTGCTTTATTAGAAGTAAAAATAAGCAATAATTACTATATTTCGTTCAGGATATAAAAGCTGAAACAATTTTTTCTGGGGACTCAATATTTATCATGTGTACAATTTCTTTGCATTTGGGGGGTATTTTGTCATTTTTTCTGCCCTGCAATAAGATTTGAGCTGTACAGGGTTGAATAAATAACTTGACTATGACCCATTATAGATACAAATTCAAACTAAAATGTTATTCTGCTGTTTATCTAGGCACTTCATGTCTTTTTTTTTAATAATATTGTACATTTAGAATAGCTTTTTGGAGACAATCAATTAGTTTCAGTATTATCATTTATCGTCTATATTTTATTCAGCAATATATTGTACTTCAAAATTTGTTATCATGACAGGCCTAGTAAAAAGTAGGTTACAGCTCAGGCACATTTACAAGTGAGACTTCAGATAGTAACTTACAGAACTTTTTATGAATGAAAACTTTCTCATCATTCAATTCCTACCTTCCGTGAGTGCTCAAATTATTTCTATTATTATATAGTGTATTCTAGCTATTATAAATAACCCTGGTCAGCGACTACTTCTTCTTCAACCTTAAATACTACAAGTACTACTAACTAATTAACTTAAAGCCTTCCAATGCTACCTCTGCCATCTGCTTGGATTATCAGTAGCCTATTTACTACTACTGTTGCCAAACTCTGCTACTGTATTATCTGCTCTAAAGTCACTCCAATCTACATTCTCATTTGGAAGTACACCAAAATACAGAATTGGGTCTAAACTTGGACCTAAACCTGTACTAGACCAGGACTAGATAGGTATTGCTCAATAAGACTAATTATAGGCCCTTGGAGATAGCAAAACCATGTCTGTATCTGGGTTCAAACTGCACCCTAACTAGGACAAGTTAATCTGATAGTTTAAAGGTGCACTGCGCAACCTTTCTGGTGGAAGGTCTGCTACCTGCTTGTCTCCATGGAGATGTTATTACTTTGCCTGTAATGTTCCATGGTATGACATTAAACATATCCATCTTGGATTTATTCATTACGGGTGTTTCTACTGCTCAAAAATACATTAATTCCTTCTGTGAATTGGGACGATTCTCCACAGATCTGACTTGTAATGTAGCGTAGTGCTGTAATCTACTTGTCTCTGTTGTGATAGATAGGTTTAATCCATACTGTGGAACAATCTAGTCAACAATCTCTTCTCTTTGTGAAATTAAATACTATCTGTTCCATATTAAGCCATGTATTCACAACAGGACAAAGTACAGTTCATAAACATACACCTTATGAAATTATTCTTCAGACCAGGAGGGGCAGAGCAGATGTTTCCATGTTGTGAAGTGTAATTCGCTGATGCTGTTGGCTTCTTGCTTCAGGTTTCAGGTCTTTGTGAGTCAGGCTTTGAAGGAACACTCCCTCATGTATTAAACATCAATGCAGTTATATAAACAGCAAACACAAGTCAAAGGCAAAGTTAAGATCAAGACATAGTTGTTTGTATTATTTATATTATATTTATAGACAGTTGTGTGGAGACATTACACAGAGTTTTCTCATAGACTGTATATAAAAATGGAGATACCTAACCCGCTAGCCGCTGCGTTCCAAATAGGAAGTGAGCACTGGGGTGCTTCCGGCTCCATTGACTCTGTTTCCAATTGACTTTACATTGAAAAATTGTCACCCGTCTTTCTGTAATTGCTGCAGTGAGCATCGTCATTTTGGTCTTAAAATTTTCGTTTTAACCCGCTGTACATGATAAAAACACCAAGTGAAAAAACACCAAAACTCTTGGCCTTAGATTTCCCATAACTGCTAGCCTTGTGAGCTTCATTTGACTGGAGCCAAACGCTATGGGTGACGTCACACACCCTTAGTCCACTTCTTTATACAGTCTATGAGTTTTACTACATTCATTTTAAGACATTTCTTTTGTTATAATTTTTCCGCTACTAGACTTACAGATGCACTTGAAAATAGCAAAATATAGTTGACACATTAGTAATTAATTGCCAATTTTTACCAGCAGAGGGGGTGGTAGATAACTATTAATAGAAAGAGCAAGTACTGATAAGAATACATACACATTATATTCCATGCATATTACAAAACATTAAATATTGGAGTAAAGATTTCAGAAATCATGGATTTCAGCTTGCCATTATGTTCAACAGTTTGAAGACTTTTCCATTTTCATAAGAATATTTTGTTTTTAAATTGTTCATTGTTGGCAACAGTCCTTATTTCTTAGCATTGTGAAACCCATGGATAATATATGCATAACTACCTTAGATCTGTATGGCTTGTCGTTTAAAGGTGCACTGTGTGACATTTCTAGCGGAGGGTCCGCCACCTGCTTATCTCCATGGAAATGCTATTGCTTTGTTATTGTTTTGTTTCATTCACACATGTTTGAGTAATCCTTTTAAATTAGTCTGTCTACATCTCCAAACCTCAAAATGCTCTGTTCCACATTGTGATGTCCTAAAGTGGTAGTGCTCAAGTTTACAGCTACCTGAGATTATCCAAATGATTCTAGTAAAGGTGTAGGGAGTTTAAAAACACAGTGGAGCACTTCCTGTATTACCACATGGCATCACAAGGTAGAACAGAGTGTTTTTTGTTTGAGAGAAAAACTCCTAAATATGAACCTAAATATGCAGGTTTGTGTGTTAAACATGTGTGAATGAAACGAAACACAACTCCAGGTCTGTTTTTGATGAGGAAACAACATTATAAAAAGTGTGTAATATGGGCCCTTTACCTGTCCACTGCCAAAATTTATAGAGTCTCAAAGTAAACTCTCATAAAAATATATAATGTACTTCCTATAACATCTTTCTTTACTTTACTCATTCACTCATTTATAACTTAGCCCTAACTCACTCCACTCCTACAGCAGATTATGGTGCTATAGACAATAAACATGGTGACACATATGTGGTGTTAAATGTTAACAGTGAGACTATGCCTCTCCCAGGTCTAAAGGTCCTGCCTGCTCCTCTGAGTGACTCCACCTGAGAGAGAGAGGCACGACAGCTGCCCCTCCAGCTCCTCCAGAGATCAGGGAACGGGTCCAACTTTACCCCTGCACCTCATCCACAAGCAGGACGGGATCAAAACAGGATTCTTCACTGTGATAGCAACATATCGGCTGCACACAAGGTATTTGAGCAACTAGTAGTAGTAGTACTAGTAGTAGTTGCCGTACCAGTGACACTAATTACTTGAGTTGATAAGGTACTTTTGAGCATGTAGTAGTAGTGGTAGTAATAGTACTTGTAGTAGTAGTTGCAGTACCAGTAACAGTAATTACTTTTTAAACTACTACTACTACCACCATAAATTCTGCAAGCTCTATTAGACTAATGCTACTACTAATGCTACTACTACACACTATCCCAGCCTCTATTGAAATGTACTTTATATATATAAATTATGCTTCAGTACAATACTTAAAAGTGCACTATGCAGCTTTTCTTGTGAATGTACCGCATTGTTTCCATGGATGAGAAATGTTCCACAGTATGGCATTAAACATATCTATCTTGCATTTATTCATTCAATGGCAGTTGTTTTTGCCTCTTCAGAGGCAAAAACCTTGTGGCGTAACCAATAAGGCAATATTATTTTTACGATTCTGAAGGCAGGTGGCTCTTTCAAATCAGTGCACAGTGCAGACGTTTAAAACCGTAATGGAAATTATGTGAGAAAAAGACATCATACTGAGAAAAAACACTCACCACAAGTCTTAAAGGAATCCTAGACCTACCATTGTGGAAACAAGATACTACTAATCCAGTACTTTTATACTAAGGTCCCAAATTCATGCTACTTGTTTCTGTAGTAGTAGTAGTAGTAGTAATTTTCCTTTTTCTCCCATCATTTATTTTGCTTTTGTAAATTGATTGAGTATTGCAAAATGTTCACTTATCAGAATTTGTCCAGTACTGTGACTGGAATAGAAATGAAAGAAGTGTCCTGCTCAAAAACACAACAACGGTAGCCTAACTGATTCATTTTTCACTCTCTCCTCTTTCCTTATATCCTGAAATGTATTTAGTGGGCGATATTTAAAAAAAAATAATATGAAGTATGCATTGTTTAAAGATGCTTTGGGTAACTTTTCTGGTGGAGGGTCCGTCAAATGCTTTTCTCCATGGATGTTATCACTCTGTCAGGAATGTTCCACAGTATGGCATTTAACATTTCTATCTTCATGGAGAGAGACCAAACCAGACAAAGTTACAGGTCAGATCTGTGGAGAGGCAACCCCCACTCACAGAGTTTTCTTGGTGTTTTTGAGCTATGAAACCACTTGTAATATAAAGCTGTAGAGCTGTTGTAGCGCTAGAAACAAGCTGGTAACGGACCCACGACCAAAAAGTTACATAGTGCACCTTTAATATGTGCATTTATTTATACACTTTTGTTATTTTGTTTTACAGGCCACAATGGACAACCACATCACTCAAATTTCCCGTGAGGACCTTGAAGACCTCAGAGATGCTTTCAATAAAATCGGTCAGTTTGCACTCTCCTCTGACACCTGCACGCACTGGCCAAAGTTTTACAAGTGCCTATAAACCACACGCCTTATGTAAGTGATTTGCATTGCTCTAAGTGAGATTAGGTCCATGATGTAGAAAGCATTTAAAGGTTTAACCAAGCCAATCAGATTACATAAATAAATCGTATTATAAAATGAGTATGGTATGATGCAACCTTTATTATAAATAGGCAGCGGTGGAACGCAGTGAAGTAAAATTAGTAAAATACTGCCCTTAAGTATTAATTTTAGGTTTCTGTACTTTACTTAAGTACATTTTAAGGTGAATACTTTTTACTTTTACTTCACAACATTTGAGAGCAGGGATCTGTATTTTCGACTCCACTATATTTTTGAACTGGACTGAAAAGTAAAGTGTTTTTTATTATAGTTTGAGAAATGCTGAAAAGGCTGAGGGGTTTATTTTGAACACATTTGTACTTTTAGCAAACAAAAACATACAGGTAGGAAAACAGGTAGGAAAAAAACATTGATTCAGTTGTTTCTACTGAACAAATTTCAGTACAAAAATAGAATTTGAAACTTTATTCTATCTCAAACGCTGTGCAAATTAACTTTTACTTCTTCTGTGCATTTTAAACAGGCACTTTTATTTGTACTTAAGTAGTTTTTTTCATGTGATACTTTTACTTTTATTTGCTGTGGTATCTGTACTTTTACTTTTGCTGAATGTAAAACAAATAAAAGATCTGCGTAGTAATGTCAATCTTATCTAAAATATTTTAATTACATGAAATGAGGAAGGAGGGTTGTAAAACTGCATGTTATTTAAGATGTAATAAAACCATTCAATATTAAATGTTGCAGATATACAAGTAGTAATAACAGCAGTAGTAGTAGTAGTGGTTTACTCACTTACTTAACTTGCTCTACAAAACCAAACCAAAGACCAAACCAACTTGAAGATGCCAGATTATGTATCAGCTAAACAGGAATAGGCTGAGACTGAGACACATCACAATATAATATAACAACAAAAAGCAAAAATATAAATGGTAATAATACTGTATATTATAATTTGTGGAGGACAGGGGCCTGTGTAACACTATAGGCATTATTTATAGGGATTGAGTCCACAAACTTAATATTAATCTTGTGGATTTAAGCCTTTGGGATAAAATAATGACATGATAGGAAAAATACAATCTCACTTTATCTTTGATGGCAGAGAAGAAATTAACTATTCAAAACAAAATATATGATACCATTATACAATATTATATTACTGAAAGATTTTATATCAATTTGACATCAGTTTGAGAGAAGACATTAAACTTTGTGACAGTTTTTGCTTTCATGTGAATAGACCCAGTAAATAAACAGGACAACATATCTACTCTTATTAAACAGCAAATTCTTCGTAGACATCTCACCTGCCTATCAGCTCAATTTAAAATATTGCAGCTGATGTTAGCTGATGATGGGGGTATGATGCTAACTGTAGGCACTGCTCTGTCTGAAGTGATGTGACTCAGGTTAGACTTTAATCTGATCTTTGTTTTCTACCCATCAGCTGATGAACCGCACCAGCTGCTCATCAGCTGGGCGATGAGCAGCTGGGCAGACTGATATTGATCAGTCATTTGTCATTTGGGTCTGGTTACTACTGGATGGGAGGGCAGTTGCAAAACTGTTGTTGTGTTCTTAGGCAAGACACTTCACCCACATTGTCTAGTATGAAAGTGGTGCTTGTGTGAGGTGGTCGGAGGCGCAGATTGGCAGCCTTGCTTCCATCAGTCTGCCCCAGGGCAGCTGTATAGCTAATAGTAGCTTACCACCACCGAGTGTGGAGAGAATGAATAATGTACTTTAAAGAGTCTTTGAGTGTCCAGAAAAACGCTATATAAAACTGATCCATTATTATTATATTGCACTGATTCAATTACAGTTGTCGTATTGTTAAAAATCTTGAAAATTAGAATGAATAACTACAACACATATTTAATTTTTAAAACAGTAGTTTTATTTTTTCATAATGCAAAGGGTAAAGGGTAATATTTGGAGGTGCTTTGGCGCTGGTAGTGCCTGGGCACCCTCCTCTGCTCCTCCACTATATCCGCTCTTTTTGGGCGGGTGGATGGCTGTGCTCTTGCACTTTAACAAATTTCAGGAGACATATCTCCTCTCGTGCTGAGAAGAGTGCAGAAGACAGCTCCTGCACCTTCCTGGACAGTTTCTCGTTGTCTTTGTGGGTTGTATCTCCACTAACTCCAATACCAGTGGTTTGAGAGTCTCTGCAGGCCTCTGGATCCAACCTGTTTCTGTTTCTCATCTCAGCGATTATATTGTCCTGTGCTTTAAGTTGTCCTTTTATCTTTTCAAGGACTTTACTGGTGCTGGATAGCTCTTGTTTGAGCTGGACTTTTTATATATAGATATCAAATCTCCTTTTATGTATTAATTTGGGTCTCCAGCTCTTTGTCTTTCTTCTGGAGAGAAGCTTTGAGTTTGAGTTTTTGCATCTCCAAATCGTCAGTCTTATTCTTGACCTTTTTGGAGTTTGTAAGTTCTTGCTTAAGCTGCACATTTTTCTGTACTTTACAGTTGTACAGGTACCAGATCTCCTTATGTGCATTGATCTGGTCTTGCAGTTGCTTGTCCGTCTTTTGGAGAGAATCATTGAGTTTTTTCAACTCCAAGTCGTTTTCTTGGTCGATTCTCTCCTGAGACCTAAGCTTGTGGTCCAAAGAATTACTTATTTGGACCTGATCTGCAAGTTTGGCCCTTGCTTGACTAAACAAAGACCAAAACTAGGCAAAATAAAAGTCATAATAAGGACAATTATGAATAAAATACAACCCATATATATATTAAATTTTTTATTTATTTTTTTACAACTATCTTTCAATCATATAGTGAACTTTTTCTTGCAATGTTGATTATTTTACATCGAATTGTTTACTGTATTTCTTTGGACACACCACGTTGCCTATACTCTTGTCACAGTCATCTACTGTACTACGTTGCTGCGTGAAAAAGAAAGGACATTCCTACTAAGTTGAAAGTTTAAGAAAAATGCCATAAAGCGAGAAGAAATCAATCCAGTGTCAATGTAGTTTCGCGACTAAATTGCAAGATTAAATTGGGGATTACATTTCAATAATGGACAAGCTGGACACATCTGACAAAAGATTTAAATTGAATGTCTCAAAGAGTTTAGTGTTAGTGCGGCGTTTTTGCTTTAAAATGTCACGTTATACATAAGCAGTTATATGGAGCTTGCCTGTACTGACACTGAAAAAGGCTGTATTCATATGTATTTACTTTAAATTTAAAATAAGAAGCAAAAATAGCAAAAGACTGGTGTCAAATAAAACGTTATACAAATGTATATGTACAAGCAAAGATAAAATATAGAATATACTAAATATATCTGTATCTCAGCTATGTACAAGAGGTGGTGTAAGGGGAAATGATGAAAAGTGATTGATTGGACACAGGGTTAACTATTACATAAGGGTGAGTTGTTGTACAACTGTATGGAGTATGGGATGAATGTAGTCCTGTATCTCACTGTTTGAGTGGAGCTGTAGGAGCCTGGTTAGTGCTTGGATGGGAGACCACAGGGAATACCAGGTACTGCAGTGGAGCAGCAGTGGCTCTAGTTCATATTGTACAAAGAAAACCTTGTTGAAAAATAATGTACTATTATTATTACCACTTAAAGAGCCCACATTATGCTATTTTCTGTTATAAAGTTGTTCCCTCATCAAAAACATTCCTGGAGTTGTGTTTTGTTCACACATTTAACTCTTCTCTCAAACTGAAAGCACCTTGGCTTGGGATGTCATGTAGTAATACAGTTAGCTTGAGAAGTACCACTACATGACATCACAAGGTGGAACAGAGCATTTTGAACTTTGAAAATATAGACAGACTAAAAATAAAGAGTTACTCAAACATGTGTGAATGAAACAAAACACAATTCTAGGTATGTTTTTGACAAGATAACAACATTATAACATGACTTAAAGATCACTAGAGTCAATTTTGTGTAATATAGGACCCTATAGGACAACTTTTGTGAGACTTTTTATCCTTTGTGCCCACTTTGCTGCTCCTGCAAGGATCAAGAGTACTAACCTGGAATTTTAATATAATATTGGCTTCTTTGCTATTTTCATTTCCTATATTTTATTTATATTTATGTTTTCATATGGAGTATGGCTGCAGAACTGATAGAACAAGATAATCTGATTTTGATGTGAACACCATTATAGAAATTTCTTTTATATATTTTACGCAGACATCGATAACAGTGGGTACGTGAGTGACTTCGAGCTGCAGGAGCTGTTCCGAGAGGCCAGTTTCTCGATCCCCGGATACAAAGTGAGAGAGATCATGGAAACCTTCATCGCAGGAGACACCAACAAGGACGAGAAGATCAGCTTTGAGGAGTTTGTCTCTGTGAGTTTGGGAATATTTAGTCAAAGAATTCAAATTGTTACCAGATTCTGATTGTTACTAAAGTTAACCTCAGAACTGAGTACTCATTTTAATAGTTATGATATGTTATATGCTGAGGACTTTTTTCTATTCAAAAGAGATAATATTTTGTTTTAAATCGCTATAGCAACAATCCTAATTTTTCACCATTCTAAAACGAGTCCATAGATAAACAGGAAGTTGAAATACACATATACATTTAGTTCTAAATGTGTGTTTATTTCATGAATCAAACTAAAGTGCTTTCTTGTCTCCCTCCTCCTCCTCTTCCTCCTCCTCTTCCCCCTCCAATTCTTCCTCCTTCTCTTCCTTCTCCTCCTCCTCCTTCTCTTCCTTCTCCTCCTCCTCCTCCTCCTCCTTCTCCTCGTCCTCTTCCTCTTTGTCCTCTTCCTCATCCTCTTCCTTCTCGTCCTCCTCTTCAGATCTATCAGGAGCTGAAGAGCAAAGAGATCAGTGAGACCTTCAGAAAGACCATCTCCAGGAGGGACGGGATCCGCTCGTTTGGAGGTCTCTCTGGGAACTCCTGTGAAGGCACACAGCACTCGTACTCAGGTAAAAACAGACATTATGACATTATAACATTATGACCACTGGCCCCAAACGCTACTATGACAACCAGGGTCGGTCCTAGGCACAGGCCGATCCTGGTTGTAGGGTTGGCATTTTGTAGGGGGTGGCATGAGCTCTTGGTTGTAGGCGCCCCTGTCAGTAGGGGGTCTCACCCGGGGAGTAAATCAGTGTAGGACTGCCACTGATGACATCGTGCTACTTACTGTGTATCTGTTAGAAAATTACTCTATTTACTCTATCTAAATTTTGTTGTTTTTTTTTTTACATAAAACTTTCATCTTTACTGTTGTTATTACTGCTACTTTTGCTACTACTTTATTCTCTCAGCTACATAAATATAATTTCACTTTTTATGGATACTGATAAATGTTAAATTTCAGCTTTTCTTATCATTACGGGTGTTTTAATTGCTAAAAAATCCATGGCAAAACATGCATGCTTACAGTGAGTGGGGTTTCCTCTCCACAGATCTGACCTGTAACTTTGTCTGGTAGTGTCACCCTTCAGGTAGATAAGTAAATTGCCATACTGTGGACCATTCTAATCAAAGCAATGACATCTCCATGATCACAAGCCACTGGCCAACTCCCCACACCAGAAAAGTTACATACTGCACCTTTAGTCACACTTTAAGTCACCCAAATAATTTTCCTAATCGGAGCCATTTTCCTAGTCTAAATTATAACCCTGTTCAGCTTCATCACTTCAAATGATCAATCAGAGCAGACCGTCCCTCCAGATTGTACTATCTAGCATTATCCTTGAAGTATGGATCTCTACAAGAATATTAAAGTCTACTATAATGTTTCAGAGGAGGAGAAGGTCGCGTTTGTGAACTGGATCAACAAAGCTCTGGCCAAAGACCCCGACTGTGAGCACCTTTTGCCCATGAACCCAAACAATGAGAGCCTGTTTGCCTCTGTACGGGACGGCATCCTCCTCTGGTAACTACTGTTTATTCTGTGTTTAAAAGGCCCATGTTACACTATTTTCTGATCTCTGTCATAATGTTGCTTCCTCATCACAAATATACCTGGAGTTTAGTTTTGTTTAATTCACACATTTTTAACACACAAAACCTGCATATTTAGGCTGAGTTCTTCTTTCAAAACAGAAAATACTCCTTGTGATGTGATAATACAGGAAGTGCTCCACTGTGCTTTTAAACTCCACACACCTTCACTAGAATCATTTGGATAATTTCAGCCCTGGAATCGCTGATTTCTACTGGACTAAAGGTAAAAGGTAAACTTGAAAACTACCGCTAAATGACATCTTAAGGTAGAAAAGAGCATTTTGAGCTTTTGAGATGTAGACAGACTAATAATAAACTCAAACATGAGTGAGTGAATGAAACAAAACACAACTCCAGGTATGTTTTTGATGAGGCAACAGTATTATGACATGGCTTTAAACTCACAAGAGTCAGTTTTGTGTAATATAGGACCACTAATATGGTCAGTGTTTTATATATAGTAGATTTAATATTTTTAAGTAACTAGTTTGTTTTTGTTTGTCTATCTAATATGAATCTTTCTTTCTTGTAGCAAAATGATAAACTTATCCCAGCCTGACACCATTGACGAAAGAGTCATCAACACCAAGAAACTGACCACTTTCAAAATGACGGTGAGTAAACATTGTTTTGTGCCTTTAAGCAAAACGCATCACTTCACTAACTATTCTATTCATATAATACAATATATAAAGTTGCAACAGGAAGGACACAGGCTCATAACCTGCTACTAACCTCACATTAGATTGCTTTATTTGAGTAGTAAGTGAATAGGCCTATTGTTGTAACCAAAGTCCTTGATCTAGGAATGTATTTTTATATCTAAATGTTAAGTTTCATTTTATTATTTGAAGCCTTTCATAACACGGAAGTAATTTTGTTTTTCAAGCACTTACACAGGCAAGCACCACTTTTAAGGTTCCAAAAAAATAGGCCCTAAGATTTATTTTCTTTTAATGTTCTGGTAAATATTATTAAAAAAAAAATACAAAATTCTAATACAACATATATCAGAATAAACAGAACACTTGAACAAAAATGAGGAGGCATAATTTACATATTTTTTAACTAATTCAGAGCTGTACATTTCTTCAACATTACGTGACAGAAACAGAGGTGAAATGTAACCAATTTAAATACTATATTAAAAAAAAGAAAAAGTTCAGTTGACATAGATCCTGCTTGATAATGTCACTTTACACAATTCTTTATCAAGTTAACATTCAGTCAGCCTCAAAATATATGTGAAATACTTTTATGGTACCTGCTCTTGCATCTGTGTGATCTGCAGTTATATAGAAAGTTGTGTTTTTTCTGTCACTGGGTCAAACTCTCACTCAGTATCAGCTATAGTGAAAGTATTGGATCATTGCTCTAATTCAGGGTCATTTGGGGTCAAACCTATTGATTTAGTGGCTCACTGTAAAGTATAGGCAGGCTGCTGTATTGACCTGAACATTGCTATGTCTGTCTCTAACTGGTCAAAGGTTGTACCAATAAAAAATGAAATCTGGATAATAATGGATAATTAAAAAAAAAAAAAAAAAAAAAAGTTGCAACAAAAGTTATGATTTAGGGTTTTGAGTTCTTGAAATTAGACAAATGGAGATTCGGGGAAAAAATTGCTAATCAAATCTGAAGGCAAGGTGCAAATGTGTAATTCAAATAATTTCAGTAACATTGTCAGTTTAAAGGTTTTGTCACTTACTTAGATTGTGAAAAATAAAAGTACTAAACGTTTAATTCAAGAGATTGTTATTGTTCTGATGTCCTGATGTAGACTTGGTGTAGTGCTGTTTTAGTCATGGTTTGGCCCATAGACTGTTTATATAAATGAACACGTTCCAAATAGGAAGTGAGGTTCAAGGTGCAAGGTTACTTTATTGATACTTTTACAGGTAAATTTTGTTTGGTTAGTCAGGTCAATAATTCATTCACATACTAGTATATGCATGATATGTATATGAGCATGGGTGCGCTTCCAACTCCATCAACACTGGCTCCAATTAACTGTATTGAAACAACATTGCCCCGCTCTCTGTAGCTCCTGCAGTGAGCCTCGTCACTTTGGTATTAAAATGTTCATATTAACCCTCTCTCTATGATGTTCATATTAACCCCCTCTCTATGATATCTGTTGTTTTTTGTCTGTAAATCAATTCCTATTCCTAACAAATTTGCCCCTGTAACTGCAAGCCTCGATGAGCTTCATTTGACTGGAGCTGAACGCTGTGGATGATGTCACACTCCCTTTTGCCCACTTCTTTATACAGTCTACGATTTTGCCCTTATCTAGTCCAGGTTCCAGGTTTAGTCCCCATTTAGTTCCAGTTCTGAATGGTGTGACTCGTGTCATTCACATAATAATTACCTCCCTGCCCCTCTGTGGTGTGTTTGTAGGAGAACTTGGTGCTGGCCCTGAACTCCGCGTCTGCGATCGGCTGCACTGTGGTCAGTGTCGATGCCCATGATCTGATGGCTGGGAAACCCCATCTGGTGCTGGGCCTGTTCTGGCAAATCATCAAGGTCGGACTTTTCGCTGATATAGAAATCAGCAGGAACGAAGGTCAGTGAACACAACAGAGGCTGTAATCTTCAACTTTTATACCCCTTTAGCCTGCATTCTGTTGGTTTCTCATTCTCTCATGTTTCATTTGAGCCTCCAGAATTCGCTCACAGAGCTGCAGAGTCTGCACTAGCACTGTTTCATGATCGACTGCAGGTGCTGAGCGGCTTTTGAGCATTCAGATCAAGGAGAGTCTTTTTAAATTAGATGTGGGCTCATTCTGCTTTCTGATTAGATAATAGGCTCTGTGCACAACAGCGCCCGGCAACCTCACTATTAGCTTCACTACACCTTTTAAGTGATATTTCTGATTAGAAAAGCTGGAAAGAAAATGAGTAATGATCACGGTCTATGGTTTTTAAGAAAAATTGCATTTAAGTTTTATAGTCAACAAATGTGACCATAGTGAATATTTCGCCCACATCTAATATGGATTCTTCTTATTAATCTAAAATTCATTGGTGCTTTAACCTCATTTGTTTTCTGGGTGCAGGTCTGGTCTGTCTGCTGATGGATGGAGAGGAGTTGGACCACCTCATGTCCCTGTCTCCAGAGGAGCTGTTGCTTAGATGGGTCAACTACCACCTCCGCAACGCTGGCACCCAGACCATCAACAACTTCAGCGAAGACATCAAGGTATGAAAGACTAAAACCAGCAAAGATGACGCCAGACAAGATCACCACTATTTCTCCAAAGATCATGAGCATTTATTTATTTGTTATTTGACAAGGGCATTTTACTTGTAAGACAGGTGTTTTAAATGGTTCCCCTAAAAGAATAATAATTACTAGTGTGATTAAAAAAGCTTTGAATGAAAATTAAAGGGAGTTAAAACAGAAACTGACCTATTGCCCTAAGGCACTAACCAACTAACATTTGCAGATTCAATGCATGATATTGTGTAGCAAACAAATTAATATTATTATTTGCCTCATGGCCCATAGAAGTTCCAATATTGTGCTGTAGTTTCACTGTTTTGTTTCTTTCTCTATTTCTGATCTAGGACTCCAGAGCTTACTTCTACTTGATGGACCAGATTTCACCAAAAGGAGACGGAGACTACGGTATGAGCATCAAGATTGACCTGAGCGGCATCAATGTAGGTCACATTTATTATATTAAGCCATGTTCATTATGTTATAATCATCTAAATGGCCTTTAGTTGTGTTATTGAGCTTATCCACATGAAACAAAAACTGCATTTTTGAAGTAACTTTCATTTTCAGCTTTACAGCTTGTGGACCCAATTGCAAGCAGAAAATAATCAGCTAAATACATTTACAGTACCTCTGTTTGTAAAGGTTTTCTGTTTCGATTATTTAATTTAAAGTTAGTGCCTGATCTATGAAGTTATAATGTGTCATTATTTAACACCAGTACCATGTACATGAACCCAACCCATTGTTTTAAAGAATAGTCTGATATTCATTCATTCTGAATATTGTTTATTAAAGGTGCACTGTGTAACTTTTCTGGTAATGCCACACTGTGGAACATCCCAGGCAAAACAATAACATCTCCATGAGACAAGCTGAAGGCAGATCCTCCATCAAAAAAGTTGCACCTTGCATCTTTAAATATTGTTACCATTCCCCCCTGTGTTTCAGGAGCATGACTTGAACCGTCGTGCAGAGCTGATGCTGCGGCAGGCCGCGCGTCTCGACTGTCGACAGTTTGTTTCTCCTCAGGACGTGACTTCAGGAAACAGTAAACTCAACATGGCCTTCGTCGCCAACCTCTTCAACACCCACCCTGCCCTGCAGAGGGGGGGCATGAACGGGGTGGATATGGGCCGAATCGAGGGTAAGAGAGTACAGCTGTAATGTGTAATCAGGATAATCGTGATAATAAGTAGTAAACTATTAAAATGATTGCAATAGTACTTTGATTGTGCCATGTTATAATGTTGTTACCGCATCAAAAACTTACCTGGAGTTGTGTTTTGTTTCATGCACACATGTTTGAGTAATCCTGCATTATTAGTCTGTCTACATCTCGAAAGCTCAAAATGCTCTGTTCCACCTTGTGATGTCATGAAGCTGTATTTTTCATGTTAACAGCTCCTTTTACCTTTAGTTCAGTAGAGATTGGCGATTCAAGGGCTGAAAATATTCAAATGATTCAGATGAAGGTGTATGGAGTTTAAAAACACAGTGGAGCACTTCTGTATTACCACATGACATCACAAGTTTTTTCTTTTTGAAGAAGAACTCAGCCTAAATCTGCAGGATTTGTGTGTTAAACATGTGAATGAAACAAAACACAACTCCAAATATGTACTCCAGGTACACTTACCACATTTCCACCTATTTGTTTAGAAATATATTTTAAAAAGATCTCAATCTGCAGTTAGGTATCTGACAAGCCGACGAATCAAAAAATAATCGCTGACTAGTCGACTACTACAAACTTTAGCTGCAGCCGAGTGAGACAGAAACACAAAGTTCAACCATAAACAGCTGATAGAGCAGAGTCAGTGGTGCAGGGCTCTGCAGATAGAGGTCAGGTAATTGGTTCAATGAGGAAATGAAATTGGAGAGATTGTGCTGTTGTAGCTGTCATAAACATGTACAGCCAAGTCTATTGTCACATATTAGTATCAGGTGACACTATATATAGACTTAATAAAGCATGACCAACCATAACCCTAATTAAGTAGTTACTCCCTGAAGCCTTAATCATTCTTAATAAACTATTTGTTTATTTAGTCTTTGTTCATGCTTTATTGAGGCTAATCATGGTGTTATTTAGGCCTGTCACAATAGCAAATTTGAAGCACGACATATTTGCTACAGACAAATATAGCAATAAACAATAATATAGAAACTATTTTATACCACTTCTAGTAAACCAGTTTTTAAGTATGCAGTATCAAAGACATGGGCTGCAACAAATAAATATCAGAATGAACTAGTAATTACGGATATAATTTATTTATTTTACCCTCTACAGCTCAGATCTTACATTACTAAATAAAAATGTCCAAAAATCTCTTGCCTAAGGACATAAGACAACCCACTGTGGCATTGTTAAAATTCCTTTTCTGTTTCACTTTCAAAAATACTTGAATTGCTATAGATGTTAAATTTGGGTGTTTTGGATAAATAATGAAACAGTGATTTGACTATGTTTCTTTGCGTTATCTTTTATCTTTTCAGTTGAAACAAGAGAAGAGAAAACCTTCCGTAACTGGATGAACTCTCTGGGCGTTTCTCCATATGTCAACCACCTATACTGGTGAGAACTGTGTGTATAATATTCTGACTATATGGCAAAAGAAGAATTCAGTTTGTCAAGTGGACAAAAGTTTATTTGGTTGAATACATTTCGCAGCTCATCCAAGCTGCTTCTTCAGTTCTGGTCAGATGCTGGCGGACACTGCTTTATATCTGCCTGAAGGGAGAAGCTCACTACAATGAAATTACTCTGAAACTACCACACCTATTTGTTTACAGTTTCTGTTAGTTAGGTGGGTCTATTCAATATGCAGTGGGAGTGGGGGTGTAGTTAGCAGAACCATTCAGGGTCATAATGGGTGTTTTCACACCTCTGGACCTGACCTGGCTAGCCCTATTGTTTTCTTTGTTTGTTTTGATTTAGGTTTGAGTTATAAATGGGAGACAGATGTTGTCTGAGACCTCCATTTCTGTTCAAGGAAGGATTCTCTTTCTTGACAAAAATAGCATTTTTAACTCCCCTCTCAAACCAATTATTTTCTCTGGCTACTAAGCAACTACTCCAATCAACTGAAGTGATAATAATAATGAATAGGAATGACATTTTGTTTTGACTTTGTCTTTTGCAGGGACCTATGTAATGGTTTGGTGATTCTGCAACTTTTAGAAAAGGTTAACGTGTATGTAAACTGGAGGAAAGTCAACCAGCCCCCATATCCTGCACTCGGAGGCAACATGAAGAAGGTATGTGAACTAACAATTTTAATATTGTGTGTTTGTTACAAATGTCCAAATATTATGTTCAATTAATTAAATGTTAAATGTTTCAATAGCTTGAGAATTGTAACTACGCTGTGGAGCTGGGCAGAGATGTGGCACACTTCTCTCTGGTCGGGGTTGGAGGTCAAAACATAAACGAAGGGAGCCCCTTGCACACACTGGCCCTGCTGTGGCAACTCATGAGAAGGTAAAATAAATACATAATTACATTCAACTGTACTGTTTGTAGTGTTAGAGAATAGGGCTGGAGATCACATGTCCCACAACAGAAATAATATTAAAATATCTCTAACTATCACTCCGACTTGACTAGATGATCAAAATGTTTGTTTATCTGGGCAAAACACTTCACCTCACATTGGCCACTTGCAGCAGGAAGGGCATCTGGCTTAAAAAGGAAAAACCCAAACTGCAGTTTCTTTATAATAAATGTATCTAAGGAGACAAGCAGGTGATGCCACAGATGTAGAAGAAGTTTAATGCTAACTGTGGAACATTCCAGGCAAAAAAAATGCATCTCATCATCAGTTTCAGTGCACCAGAAATGTTACACTGTGCATCTTGAATAACAGCGTTAGAAGTTGTAGAAATAGAGATGAAGATGTGGTGAAGCTCCTCTAATTAACTAAATGTAATGAACTGTTAGCAGCCTCTGGCCATGTCATTGTTACATTATTATTACATTTCTTCATTGTCCTAATTAATAAAGTGTGAATACATCTCCTCTCTCATCAGATACACGGTGTTGGTGCTGTCTGATCTCGGAGACGGAGAGCGCGTCGGGGACAATATCATCCTGGACTGGGTCAACACCACGCTGGGCCCCAAACTCAAAGACTCACATATCAACAGCTTCAAGGTCAGAGTCATATGGCCTGTTATGGAAATGAAATAACTCGATAGTTTTTGACACACAAAATGATATTACATGTTTTCCATCTAATTACAATACGTACATTTTATGAAGATTCATATAAAATCCCCCCTAAAAATGTTTTCTGTAAAAGTTTTTGATGAAAAAAGAAGTGTCAGCACGCAAGTTATAAATTCTTTTAAAATGACACATATTATGGTATTTTCTAATCTCTGTTATAATGTTCTTCCCTCATCACAAACCTACCTGGAGTTGTGTTTTGTTTCATTCACACATGTTCAACACACAAACCCTGCATATTTAGACTGAAATTTTCTCAAACAAAAAACACTCTGTTCCACCTTGTGATACACCTGCACTAGAATCATTTGGGTGATTTCAGCCCTGGACTTGCCTGTCTCTACTGAACAAAAGGTAAAATGTAGCTGTTAACTTGAAAACTACCACTACATGACATCACAAGGTGGAACAGAGCATTTTGAGCTTTGTAGGCAGACTAATAACAAAACACAACTCCAGGTATGTTTTTGAGAAGGTAACAGCATTATAACAAAGCTCACAAGGGTAGATTTGTGCAATACTGAACCTTTAAATCAAATATGTTTTGGACAGGACAAAAAGATCAGCACCAGTCTGCCTGTTATTGACCTGATTGATGTCATTGCTCCTGGGACTGTCAAGTGGGACATGGTGCAGAAAAGTGAGAAAGGAAGAAGCTTGACCAAAGAAGACAAACTCAACAATGCCAAGTAAATTCACAAGTTCCTTAACATTTTTTTGCATTTAATTATGAAGATTTCAAATATTGAGATTCACTATGTGTCTCTCTCTTTGATTCCAGGTATGCAGTGTCACTGGCTCGTAAGATTGGAGCTCGAGTCTATGCTCTTCCTGATGATTTAGTGGAGGTGAACCCCAAAATGGTCCTGACGATTTTCGCTTGTCTCATGGGCCATGGTATGAAAAAGGCCAGCCGCTGAAGCACAGACCTTACATGAATACTACAACTCCCACAATGCCTCTCTTTGTCCTACAGCTTTGTGACACACCAACATACATACAATTAACATATATTTTTCCATTACTGTAAATTATTGGTTATTTAAATGTACACTGATACAATAATGAACCTACAACAAAAATATAAAATACAGACATTCAAATGGCATCATTTGATTGTATATTGCAGATCTTATTTTTTTCTTTTAAGTATTATAATGTATATTTTAATAAGTGCTTATATTAATGTTGTGCGAATTGCTATGTAATTCATTCAGCTGAGTTGTGTTCAGACTTTGTGTTCTCAGGTATTTTAGTTTTTTATTGATTAAAAATAAATTTCATGATGTAGGCTGTTGTGTATTTTTTCTGTCTAAATATGTATATATATATAAGCTCCAAGTTTTAAGTTTTAAAGCTCTAAGTTGTTTTTTTTAATGAAACTTGGTTAACTAATACAATTAAGCAAAAGGAGAAATTTAATTTGTCAACTGGACAGAGTTTAATACAATTAAATATATTTACTAGTTATTAATATAGAGGGTCAATTCAATTTGAAACTCGTTATAAAAAAAACATAAAAATGACTACACACATATCCAACACTAGGGGCGCTGTTTTATCACTATACATTTTTACCCCTTTGGCTTTCCGTACCAAAACAAAGGCGCACGTCATTTTGGAGCGAAAGTTTTGACAGCATGGATGAGATGAGCTCCTGTATCGACATGAAAACAACCTCAGTCCCGCTTCTAATTATATAATAAAAGAAATAATTACATATTGGAACATCATTTTGGGCAACGATGGAGGGTTTGGAGATGTCAGCCATGATTCCTGCGCTCCAGGAGCTGGCAAGGTGAAGGAAGCTAAAGTTGACTCGGCTAGCTTAACCTTTGGTCACGCTGGGAAAAAAGTATTACCTTGAGAAGCGTCGGGTTAAATATACTGTTGATTAAATAAATATTATTGTTTACAGTGCCAGTGCAGCGGGATATGAGCAGGCTGTGCAGAAGCCTCGTCAAATCCTCTGTCAGTTCATTGACAGGATACTGACCGATGTGGATGTTGGTGAGTTTTTTTGTCAGTTTACCTTTGTCTAATATATTTATGGAATTACTGTGTTGTGTCCTGTGTAAAGGGGTTGATTGTCTGCACCGTGGTATTGACAGTTCCCGTTGACAATAAATAAAATGCTGAAAAAGGCTATTTGATTGTAGGTTTCACTTTACTTGTCCAATTAGCTTTTTTTCTAAATGTGTACTTGCACATACTACTTCACATCAAAATCGGGACTAAACACGGGACTGAATGTGGACTAGACCACAACTAAATCAGGACCAGACCAGTGTCCACATCAAAGGGCTCAAATCAAATTTTGATTACACCCCATAAGTATCTTATTAATCTTAATATTCAATGTAATTTATTTCCCTCATATTCATTACTGTCTTAATTTTATTTGTATTGATTGCAGTTTAACATTGTCATATTTTGCCTTTTCTTTTATATTATTCTACTTTAAACAGTGTAAGAAATAGATCATATAGACATATTTCTATGTTGTTTCTTTTCAGTTGCGCTGGGACTCAGTAAAAAGTCCAGTTCGGAGCCGGCCTGTGTGATGCTGCTTCACTTTGTTCAACACATCATCAAATCCTCATCTCTCATGTTTGCCAATCCTGCTTGTCAACCCACGGACTACCCAGAAGCCACTCAGAGCTGCACTGGTCAGAGCTCTTGTTATATACTGCCTAATATTTACTTATTACAATTTATTTAATACAATTTTGTGAAGAACAAGGTTCCAAATATGAAAACAAAACTGAGTTAGGATTTTGTTCACCTTGTGGATTCAAGGATGTCAGTGAGGTTAACTTTTCATTGTAGACGGTTAATCAGTTCAAATGAAAGGTTTATTTATAACTATCCCTCAAGTGCTAGTCGTGTCAGATTGTTTATATTTGCTCATTAATGCATAGCAAAAGGAGAAATTTAATTTGTCAACTGGACAGAGTTTATTTGGTCGAATACGTTTCGCAGCTCATCCAAGCTGCTTCTTCAGTTCTGGTCAGACGCTGGTGGACACTGCTTTATATCTGCCTGAAGGGAGGAGCTAATTACAATGAAATGACTCTGAGACAACACATATTTGTTTACAGTTTCTGTTAGTCAGGTGGGTCTATTCAATATGTAGTGGAAGTGGGGGAGTATTTAGCATAACCATTCAAGGTCATGATGGGTGTTTTCACACTTCTGGACATGACCTGGTTAGTCCTGTTGTTTTCTCTGTTTGTTTTGATTTAGGTTTGAAGATGGGAGACAAATGATGTCTGAGACCTCCATTTCTGTTCATGGAAGGATGCTCTTTCTTGACAAAAATAGCCTCTTTAACTCCCCTCTCAAACCAGTTCTTTTCTCTGGCCAAGATCTGCACCTCGCTGTCCTCAAAGGAGTGGCCTGTGGCTTTTAGGTGGAGATGTACGGCAGATTGCGGCCCACCCTGGTTTTCCCGTCTGTGTTGATACATTCGTTTGAAAAGTGGCTGTTTTGGTTCTCCAATGTAGCGCTCACTGCAGTCTTCACTACACTGAATGGAGTGAAATAAACTCTGTCCAGTTGACAAATTAAATTTCTCCTTTTGCTATGGATTCTACCTGGACGACTGAGGGAATCTACACACTCATTAATGCATGATTTTCTGACGTTAAAGCATTCCTTTTATGTTTTATTCCATAACAATTACCTTAGTATTTTGCCTTTTTAAACTTTGGGTTACACATTATTTACAAGTTCAATTTTTAGAAAATGGTAAAAAAAACAACTGAAAAAGATGACATTACACACATGTTCGTGACCTTTTTTCCCCCTTTTCTCTATTTAGACTTCAGTAAGTGGGTGCTGGTGCGAATGCTGCGTGTGGCTGCTTCTCCGGACTGTGAGATCATCCACGACAGGATCTGTGACGTTCTCAGTCTTTTATTGCACACTTTACAAGTCCGGGCTCCACTGATTTACAGCCATCTCACCAAAGAACTAATTTCCCTTTTGCAAAACCTCACCAACATCATTCACAACCATCTCCTAATTCTGGCTGGACAGGGGCACCTTTTGGAAGTCCATTCTCGCTGCCAGTGGCCAGTTACTGTAAATTGCTTAAATATTTATAGTGCTTCTTCTTACCTCACTCCTTCCCTTCTTGTGCTGTCAGATCCGTCATCTTTGGAATCGCTCACAATAGTCACAATTAAAATCATAACAGATTCACTAAGAGGTGTAGTTTCGCCACGTGACCTAAGTATCGCATGGGAATCCGCATGCTCCTTGTTATCCAATGGGACGATCCGATTGAAGAAGCCTGCTATGGTGATGCTAAGAGAGCTGGTTGAGATTGGAGATTTTCCTGAATTGCAAAGTCATAATTTCTTCATGCCGTTTCTGGATTTGTTGGAAGCGCACAGGGATCTGCTCTCCTCTGATATGGAAATAGACAAGCCTTATGATGGAGAGCTGCTGAAATTGACTCAGTGTGTTTTTCAGTCTCCAAGTGTTACGGACTTTGAGCCCATTTACCTTTCACAGTTGTTTGAGTCTGTTTGTGCCAGTGGAGCCACACAAGAGAAATTAGGGACAGAAGTACAAGAAACAATCTGTTATATTTTTAATTTCTTGTTGTCTGATGCCCTGGTTTATGAAAATGCTGCAACTCTGAGGAGGCAAAGGGTCACGGAAGTTTGCAAGACATTGGCACAAGCGGTTGGAAGCAGGAATCAAGCTCAGGTATGTTTATGTATATTTATTTAAAGCCGCAGTATGTAACATTTTAGCCAAAAAAAAAACTAAAAGAAAAGCATGTTTTGTTTTGTTTTCATTTTGGTCGTGTTATTGCACTGATAAACATCCATCCTTGCTCTTCAGTGTGCGGAGGGTTTCCTCAAAGCAGCCCTCAAAGCTGAGACAGCAGCTGTGATGCAGGAGTCAAAAGAAGAGGAGCCACCTGCTAAAAGATCAAAATCAACCAAAACTGTAAAGGCAAAAACGTAAGTACGTGTGCATTAGAAATAAAATCTATTAATAAAGGTGCACTATGTAATTTTTCTGGTGGCGGGTCTGTCATTTGTTGGTCTCCGTACGGATATTGCTTTACCTAGATTGTTCATCTCCATGGAGACAAGAAAGTGGTGCCACCAGGCCAAGTTGCAGGTCAGATACTGCATGTGGAGAGGTGACCCTTTTCCTGTTAGTATTCATATTTTGCAAGGTATTTCTCAGCAATGCAAAAACCCATTATTGAATAAATGCTAGATAAATATGTTGTAATGCCATATGATGGAACATTCCAGATAAAGCAATGACCTCTCCATGGGACAAGCGATCAGAAAAGTTGCGAAGTGCACCTGAAGTATAATATTATTTCCGTAACATAATGATTCATACTGTTGTTTATTTCTGTAACAGGGAGATAGACATGCGCATTTGCAGTGAAGTCTGGGCTGTAATCAACGGTCGTCTGGAGGAGCTGTTAAATTTTGTGAACTCAAAATCACCTGGAGCTGAAAACCCTGAAATCCTTTCTGCTGTTCAGGGCCTGGCTCTCATCCTCCATTTAGCTACACTTTGTTCCTCACCTACAAGGTACATTTAAATACAATCAGTCGCACTTCTGAACCTAAAGGACACTATTATGTAAATTGACTTTTATGGGCTGTTAAAGTTATTATAACTGGCAAAAGGAGAAATTCAATTTGTCAACTGGACAAAGTTTATTTGGTCGAATACATTTCGCAGCTCATCCAAGCTGCTTCTTCAGGTCTGAACTGCATGTTTTAGTTATCCTGTAGTGTCAGAAAATGTCTGTTTTGTAGCAAATTTTCAAAAATAAAAACACGTAAATTAAATTCTGATGTTTGCTATGGTGAAACAACACCACAAAAAGTTATTTGTTTTAAGTTAAGTTTTGAGCAGGAAGTCAATGGACCCGTTTCTGTTATTAAGCTGTTTTAAATCTAGTCAATAAAATAAATAAAAATATAAAAATAAAATGAGGATCTTTTGAATTTATATTAAAAAATATATCATAGTATGTCGTCTTTGATAACAGGTGTTAATTAAAAATATTTTTTCTTTCTCTCTCTAGCTCTGAAGCACCGCTCCTCTGGCTGTCCACTGAAACTCTTGGTAGAGCTCTGAACACTTGTAAATCAGTTTTGGATGGAGATGGAAAATCTGTTGAAAACAAAAGCTACCATCAGTCTGTGCTTCAGTCCACTATTGGTATCCTGGACTCTGTCGTCTTTCTAACAAGTGAGTTAATCGAGAACAAGATTCAGTCATGTCTAATCAGGGGATGAAATTCAAAAAGGTCACTGATTGTTTATGTTTATGAAATTCATATTTACATGAATATGACATTTCTACTGTATTTGAAAATGTAATATTAATCATGATAAGTTTGTGCCACATCGCCCAGCCCTATTTTAGATATTGGATCATAGTTTAGTTTAGTTTAATTTATTGGTTCATTTTAACAGGGACCATGTGCAAACACATTCATCTCATAAAAGAAGATATGCTTTACATATAGCTATAAAGCTAGTTTCCATCTACAGTCCCCGGGCAGGTTAACAGACAATTAAAATGCATTCAAATATCTACCCATTTACAATCAAACTATGCATTCTCCTATTCCTTCATTTAAAAACATCACCATCCACCCTCTTCTTTATTTAAAATGTTATCTGCTATAACTGAGCTAAAAGTCCATCCTACTTTACAATTTACTTGTCTCTATGGTCTTTAACACATGTTATATTTTGCCTCTCTACTCAAAGTGAACAACCACAGTGAAGATGGGCTCCAGCGCAGAGTCTGTGCCCTCTTGTCTCTGCCCTGGGTGATCGAGCTCAAGTCTGTTTCAGCCTTCAGAACTTCAGCTTTCCCCTCCTGGATCTCTGGGTTAGCACAAAGACTAAACTTTTGTTACAGTAAGTTCTTCAGATTGACCAAAACATTCTCAAAGTTACCTAGTATTTTGTTAAGTTTCAGCTTAGACCGTAACTATTGACAATTGTTCTTGAAATGGTACTTAAGGCCTATTTTAATCTTTACTCAACTATAACTAATGTTCTTATACATTTTATTTTTAGCCCCTAATATTCAAATCGACTGCCTTTCTCTGCTGGCCCTCCTCCGTCAGGGCGTGTGTGACCAGTGGAGGGCGCTGGTGTTTTCAAACTCTCTGAAAAGTCCAGAAGATTCAGTGAGAGCTGCAGCTGTGCGGGCCTTTCCACTGTTGCTACATCACCTGGGAAGAAGTCATTACAACCTCATTAACTCTACTCTACTGTACGTAACTGTATGGACAAATATTTATAACATTACTTATAACATTAATATCACTTGTATTCTTATCAAAGCCACCCTCACTGGTTCACTATCAACTATACAAACCCTTCCTCAAATCCTTAAAATTCTAACATGCTTTTAGCCATTCAAATGTGGACAACATTTGAAATGAATAGGTACAACTTTTCAGTCCCAGTAACAGTGCTGATAACTTATTTTGTGTTCATACTTCTGTTCAAATTAACATCCTCATTAAATAATACATTATTTTAATACATTATTTTTTGGTCTAGAATATACTTTAAACAATAGCTGATCTTAAGTGCACCTCTAAATTGACCTAATTTTCCAGGGTAAAGTAATAGTGAAGGACTATATTTGTGACTTGTTGGTAGTCATAATGTTATGTCTGATTTGTCTATGTTTTATGTATCATTTATAACTGTATTTCATCTTGTGTTTCTAGTCTTCGGTTAGAGGACAGTTCAGTTGAAGTCAAGCAGGAGCTCTCCAGGATCATTGGTCATTTGAGCTGTATTCAGTCTGAAGTGTCTGAACTGAGCGACTCAAATACGGCGTCTACGTGTTCTTCTTCTCTGTCCTGCCATCGACTCTGCCTCTCGACCAAACATAAAGAAAACACCACAGCTCTTCTGAAAGCCTCTTTTGTCCAACCTTTTCTGCCTCTCCTCAAAGAGCAAGCTCCAAGCAGCGTCAAACTAGGTACAGTTATTTATTTAAATGTATTTTCTACTTGTTAACTCTTCATACACCAGAAAAGATCGTTACCAGTTTTAATTAACCTGAAGGTGTCAAAATTTGGTAAATTCAGCAATTTTGTGTGACTTGTTGGTTCATTCAAAAATGCAAATAAATTAAATTGAATACCAAATAAGAAAATTCTGTATTCTAAACCACATCTGCCTAGTTTGAAATGCTGTTTACCACAAGTCTAATCTTTCCTGCCCCCTACTGAGACAAAGCCACTGGTCTATGTGTATATTATGGACATTATTCAATTTTGTCTTTCTTTACTTAAGTGTCACTTTTAGTTACCTTATCTGCCTTGTTAACATCTAGTACTTCAGTCATAGTTAACCCCAATTTAGACCTGGTTCAGACCTATTATCTTTCTTCTTGTGTTACTAGAGCCAATTTTTTCTTAAGTGATAATCATTAGTATAAAAAGTGTGTGGTAAACTAGTACAAATTATTTATTTTGTGTATTTTTTTATGTTACGTTATTTAGCCTTTCTGGAAGCCCTCCCACACTTGTGTCAGCATGTGAGCCTGTCCAGTGGAGACAGCGACTCGAGGGCAGTATCGTGCGCTCTGATTGGTCTAATCGAAGACTCCGATGCTGCGGTCAGAGCAAGTTTCAGCCAGTCAGTGTGCTTCCTGCTGACGGTCAATGGACAAGCCTCTGAACAGAACTCTCTTAGTGATGTAAGTTGTGAAGTATTAGAATGCAAGTCAGTAGCTATAAAGAATACTGATTATTACGCATTTATTACAAAAATTATTTTTGAAAAACTTAAAATTGTTTTAATCAGAAATGTCAAGATATTAAAGATTTAACATTTCCAGTGGACAACGTGGCTGTTTTGCATTTATTCAATTAAACGTCAATATGATTACTCTGAGCGGGCTCGCCTTGCCACAGATCTGATCTCTAACTTGGCCTGGTAGCATCCTCTTGTTGTATTCATATTTCTTTATTAAAAATCTGTCTGTCCAGCTTTTAGTGGCTCGTCTAAAGGAAGGTTTCAACAATGCCAAGTTAAAACGAGACGACGATTTGCGCAACACTCTCATCCTCACAACTGGAGAAATTGGCCGGTACAGTAACAATTCTGTCCTCTATCTTTTTATTGTACTATATTAAGCAAGTATACATGAATAAAACTAGTGATAATACACATACATATTTATTGTACATATTTACCAAAACTAATACTCTTCTGAATACCTGCGAAATCATTGTTAAAGATGGAAGGTGGACTTTTTCTGGTCGAGGATCCGCTACCTACCATTTAGGTGTTATTGCTTTGCCTGGAATGTTCCATGGTATGACATTAAACATATCCATCTAGCATTTATTCATTATGGGTGGGGCGACTCTCCACAGATCTGAATTGTAATGTAGCGTAGTGTTGTAACCTGCTTGTCTCCCTTGTGATAGATAGGTTTAATCTATACTTTGGGAAATTATAGACAAAGGAATAACATTTCCATGGAGACAAGCAGGTGGCAGACCCTCCACTAGCACCTTTTTAAGTAAAAACCCCCAATCATTTTCTCTTTCAGAGCGTCCCAAGGCAGTTTGGTGTCCTTCTCTCTGCTCCGGCTCCTTCACTGTCTCTTGTCTAAGTCCTCTCCTGTGTCTGTGGCGGCGTACACTCAGATCAGATCTCTGGCCTCTGCAAAAGGACTCAAGCTACAAACACTGTTCAGCCAATACAAGAACCCCATCTGCCAGGTGAGCTTTGAGAGTAACTACTGAACTACTGAAAGGGCTGTGTAAAGAATAAGATCATCTGATTACTATGATAATTTACTCTGCTGGCATTGTGGTGTGTTGATTTTATGTCTATTGTTAAGTCTTTTAGTTAGTCTTATTCTCTTTCTATTTTTTGTGTTGGAACACTGTAATTTCCCCATTGTGGGACAAATAAAGGTTTATCTTCTTTTACTATGTTGAATATTGCAATAACACCATTTTCACAATATTCAATCATTTATAAACTTGTGTTAAAACTAAACCAAAATTACTTGTGGCTAAAGTAGAAGATATAGAAGACAGAAGCGATAAGATAATCTGATTAAAACCAGATTTTTAAAAATGTATTTTAGAAACATTATAAGCAACATTATTTTGTAGTATTTTAACAAAATGTGATATAGTAGCTATTATAGATAGTTACGGATAGTGAAATGATCGATAATGGCTTTTTTTAAACAATATTATGCACTCCCTTGCCAGATACATTTGTCTTATATATTATATTTCTGTGTTTTCTCTGTAGTTCCTGGTTGAGTCTCTGCACTCACGTCATGCCTCAGCGTTGCAGAGCACACCAGATCAAAGCAGTGAATCGGCCAATCAGAGAGAGCTTGCCCTGGACATCCTTGCTCAGATCGCTCACGCTTTTGACTTCCCCAACCTCCACCGCTTCCTCACTGTAAGCACAGCACGTGTGGACTTATGTGTAGACTTATGTGTGGACTTATGTGTGCAGCAATTAACATTCAAATATGTATGCAAAATGAAGCTGGATTATTTTTATTATTTAGCAATTTTTGATTATTCTAAATTAATTTATTGTGAGAAAAATATATATTTTTGCCTTACAATTTTTATATACCACTACTACCTCTACTACTTAACTTGAATTAGTTATCTACTTTAAAATTGATCTTAATATTTCTTTCATGTAGCGAACACTTCAGGTGCTGCTTCCTTACCTGGCAGCCAAGGCGAGTTCCACAGGCTCCGCCCTCATTCGGACTTTAGCCAATGAGCTGAAGGCAAACAGGAGGGAGATCCTCATCAACAACTTCAAATACATATTCAGTCATTTGGTTTGTTCGTGCACTAAAGAGGAGCTGGAGAGAGCCTTTCACTATCTACAGGTATCAAAGTCAAAATATGTCTTCAGTTTTGATCAAATTATGTCTTGTGCTGTGTAAAAAACACATTATTGTTAACTTCTGAACTGCAGTGATGAAAAAAGCTTGACGTGTAATAAAAACAAGAGCTAAGAAACAGCAAAACATTAAAAATTAGAACTAATTAATTAAAAGATTAATGTTTGTAAAATTTTTCAAGAACTTGTGAACATCAGAATAGGTAGTTTATCTTTTGTCTTAATTTGATTCCCATTGCTACATTAAAATAAGTAGATGTTAAGCTTAAAAAGCTATACTCTTCATTTGTCTATTTTCAGAGTGAAACTGAAATTGAACTGGGCTCTCTCCTACGGCAAGACTTCCAGGGACTTCACAATGAACTACTGCTTCGGCTGGGAGAACATTATCAACAGGTCTGAAAACACAGCATTATCCACCTCAATAATACTAAAATAACTATTTTGGTGGAACATGTGCCCAATCTTTATTCATGACTTTTTATAGGTCTTCAATGGTTTGGCAATCCTGGCATCATTTGCATCCAGTGACGACCCATATCGAGGTCCTCGTGACAGCACAACCCCAGAGAGAATGGTGGGTATTTTTGTACTTTTATCATTTATTTGTTTTATGTTTGTTGTTATTATTTTGCCTTAAACATTATTATTTGCATTTGTTTGCTGATAGGCTGATTATTTACAACCAAAGCTGTTGGGGATTCTTGCCTTCTTCAACATGCAGCTCCTCAGCTCCAGTGCAGGAGAGAAGGATCGAAAAAAAATGGTATGATCTTTTGATATTTGTAATGATAAATTATTAGATCAATCAGTCTTTATTTATAGAACCCTTGATGACACATAAGCTGACTAAAGTGCTTTCCAGGAAAATCAACGCAGTATAAAAACATAAAACAATGAAGTAAAACAAATGTGAGTGTTTAAATCCAGGCTCAAAACTGTGATAGCACATGTCAGAGGGCAGCGACAGATGTTTATTTTTATGCTATAAGATACAAAAATATCTAAAAGAATAACTAATTAATAATGAATTCTTCCTCCTCTAAACATATTTCTGTATGTTCTTTGTGTTCAGGCTCTGACCAGTGTGATGGCTCTGATGAAGCTGATGGGCTCCAAACACATCAGCTCAGTCCGAGTCAAAATGATGACCACACTGAGGACTGGACTGCGCTACAGAGAAGACTTCCCTCTGCTCTGCTGCCAGTCAGTATACTGTAAATATTCTACATCTATTACATGCACAAACGGCTCATAGATGGCTCATATGTAATAGGTCATAGTAGTTTTACAGTGAAGGTGTTTAGTTAACATTTTTACAGCAATTGCAGAGATATTATTGTGGCCATACCGGATTGTCAAAGCCTGATCTCGTCAGATCTCAGAAGCTAAGCAAGGCCAGGCCTGGTTAGTACTTGGATGGGAGACCACTGGAAAAATCAGGTGCCACAGTGGGGCGCCAGTCGCAAAAACTGTCATTGTGTCCGATGCGATGGCGCAGATTGGCAGCCTCGCTTTTGTCAGTCTGCCCCGGGGCAGCTGTGGCTACAATAATAATGTAACAGCGGACACTGTGTGTGGAGACGGCTGTATCCTCACAGAAGTTGATGTAATCTGTTATACTCTGTCATGCTGTTGATGATGTCCCCATGCGGTAGGCAGAGCACATTCCAGTCTGCAGTCTCAAAGCAGGGCATAGCTGGCTTCCTGACTCCACTTCCTTACAGTCCTAGTGGTGACAGGTTGCCTCTTCAATGCAGGGTCATACTGAGGCATTAACAGTGGTCTGATCATCCCAGTGGGGGCAGGGCAGTGGCACTGTATGCCTCCTTACAATTGGCACACAGCAAGTCCAGAGTTTTATTGTCCTGAGTTTTACAATCCATATACTGGTGAAGTGTGGGTAAAACACTGTCCAAGGAAGCATGGTTGAAGTAGCCAGAAATCAGAAGTAGAGCCTCTGGGTGTGTATCCTGTCACAGGTAGCATCTTCATCTGCTGAGGGAGGGATGTATACTCCAATGGACATGACGGAAGTAAATGGTTGGTAAATAATATGGACGCATTCCCAAAGCCAAAAGTTCAATGTCCGGCGAACAGATACGCTCCTTCACAGTGATATGGCCAGGAATACACCACCAAAACAGCAATCCCGCCGCCCTTCTTCTTACCGCTAAGGAGAGTGTAAAGTCTCCGTGAATTATGCAGCAGGATAATGGACCTTGCCACTAAACTAAAAGTTGAATTCATACAAATGTGCTAAAACTTGTCTTTAAATATATTCGTTAAGGTTTAAGTATCAGGAAAACATTAATGAATATCACTTTGTTTGATTAGATTACAACATAAGACAAGTTTGTTCTAGTTTTAGTTTTAATCCGTTTTCTTAATAATTTATATTTTGCTCGTCTCTATATCTGAAAAAACAGTAATCTTTATCCTAACTCTTTTATAGAACGTGGGATTGTTTTGTGAGAAGTGTGGAGCCCGCTCACCTTGGCCCCCTCCTAAGTCATGTCATAGTAGCTCTCCTGCCTCTTATACCCATCCAACCCAAAGAAACTGCTGCTATCATTCAGTTCCTTATAATCGACAACAGGTACAAATATTTAGTTAAGCCTTTTCTGTCCATATGGCATTTTTAATAAACTTTGTGCATTTGATGTTGCACAGAAAGGAGGTCAATGACTACTTACATGAGATTTACTTCTTACCTGATCACCCAGAGCTCAAAGAAATCCACACTGTGCTCCAGAACTACAAAAAGGTACAAAAAGTTATGTCATTTTGGGTTTTAACCATTTTTGATATTGAGTTATATTACTTGGCTTCTAGGGGCACCATACAACACCTTATTAAAATGCGAAATCGTGTGGTATCAGATGTTAGTCTATAACCTTAAAGGTGCTTTACGTAACATTTCTAGTGGGGGGTCCGTCACCTGCTTGTCTCCATTGAAATGCTTGTCTTTGTCTAGAATGTTCCGCAGTATAAATGAAACCCATCTGTCACAAGGGAGACGAGCAGGTTACATCACTATACTACATTACAGTCCAGATCTGTGGCGAGTCGTCTTCATTCATAGAAGGAATGATTCTATTTTTGAGCAATAGAAGCACCTGTAATGAATAAATGTTAGATGGATATGTTTAATGTCATACCATGGAACATTTCAGTTGAAGCAAGACCATCTCCATGGCGACCCATCCTACAGAAAAGTTGCACAAAGCACCCTTAATTAAAATATTCATGCAGTTCTCCATATTTTCTATTTTCAACATAGCACAATACAATGACTGATGATGATATAAAGTAGTTTTATGTACAAATTCACACGTAATCTGTGAATCTGTGTGTAGCTGACAGCGAGTCGGAGTGACCTGGCAGAGGCACTGCAGCTCTCCATGAGGGCCGTTCAGCATGAGAACGTCGACGTGAGGATCCACGCTCTGACCAGCCTCAAGGACATGATGCACAACAAACAGGTCTGGACATACACTTGATCACTGAATTTAGTAAAAAACAAATTCATCCAGGAGAGACTTGAATAACTACAGATGCATGAGAAATGAAATGAATAGATTATTATTATTTTTTTACTTTAAAGCTGAGAAGGTTAAGTTGTCACCAATGCCACTGGTTGGTTGGAATCAGGTTAGAAAAACTTCCCAGTTGAATTGATGTTTCGTTTCCATATCAGTAAATATTGTTTTTCTCTTTGGGTTGTAGGAGTGGCTGCTGCGTCAAGTCTGTGCGAGTGAAGCAGTGGAGCCGGTCATCTCCAGCCTGGTGGCGGTGCTGCTGAAGGGCTGTCAGGACCCCTCTCCAGAGGCCAGGCTCCTCTGTGGGGAGTGTCTGGGAGAACTGGGGGCTGTGGACCCTGGAAGACTGGACCTGTCCCAAAACCACAACAATGGAGACCGCAACAACTTTGTGGTAGGTTTCTGATTGGACAAAAGAAACATTATAGCAACTGTTTACACAATCTGACAACTCTGGATTAAAGCTTGTAATTATGTGAGGTACACTGAAAGAAATAAAGATTAAAAACAAAAATTAAGAGCCGTAGCAGTGTGCCCACGGGGTCAGCAAAAGAAAATAAGTCTTTACTTTACTAAGCGACTATACAATCTTTAATACAAAAAATAAATAATAATGAATAAATAAATGTTTATAAAATAAAGATGCATTATTTACTTATTCAATAAATGTCTTAGTAAATCCTTTGAAATCTAAATCTATGCATATTTCAGCTGTATTTATGGATTTCATTATTTTGAGATAGAGAGACAAAAGGGAGAGACAGACAGAGGGAGGGAGACAAGAGAGATGAGAGAGAGCGACCGAGACAAAGAGAAAGACAGAGAGAGAAAGAGACAGATTTTTGTTTTTTCTGTAAATATAGAAATATTTGCATGTATACTACAGTTAAGATTCTTGCCTGTCGTTTGTCTCAGAGTGGAGTGGATGACCCTAACTTTGCCTATGGTCTTCTCACTGAACTAATACGAACATTTTTGGCTTATGCTGATAATGTGAGAGCTCAGGACTCTGCTGCTTATGCCATACAGGTACACACTGACTGCCATACTATCAATATCCTACAATATCTTTAATAATCTATATAATATATATTTATACAATATATATTGATTGTTTTTTTGTACAATAGGAGCTCCTGTCTATCTTTGAGTGTCGTGAGGGGCGCACAGACACTCCAGGACGACGGTTATGGAGGAGGTTTCCAGAACTAATGCAGGAAATACTTGAACCTCATCTCAGCAGCAGGTAGCACTACTTCACATGTATTAGAGTTGTAACGATATCTGTGTCACACCATATTTAAGTTTTTCAACTTCAAATGCCTTGTTTTGATGCTATAATATGTTAAAATGTAGAGTAACTACATAGACCATAATACTGTTCTGTCCGTTTCTGTGCAATCAACATTAAGAAATTGGTGTTGTATAGTTTGTATACTTAACGTGTAATAATTGCACTCAAGGCTCATCAAGGCATTTTTAGAGTAATGCTCAAAATGGTATAGAAAAATATATAATAGTATAGAAACGTTATTTAAGTCAGTATCGCACATTTCCCGCTCTCTCGCTCCCTCACTCTCAGCGCTAGGGTGCAGCTACAGCATCCAATCAAATCGCAGTTCAATCAACGCGGTAAAACTGTCCAGTGGGAAGGAAAAATTATTGCACGGGTCATATCGTTTGATAACAGAAGCACACGTGTTCTGGTAGCAGCAGCAGCAGCTAACCGTGGTTAACACACGGTAGCACTTACGATAGCGCTGTTGGGTCCGTTGGTCAAATATAGGCGAGCAAGGCCAGCTCGCATTGGACTGGGTCTAAGCAGTTCTTTGCCACCTTCGTGTGTGTCTGTTTCCGAGGTCCAAGCATCCAGACAGTAGCATGGATCCAGATGGCAGCTCATGGAACCAGAGCTGCTCTCCGCTGGTTCAGGTGTCTGGGTTTTGATCTAGTCCGAATGTAACATTTCTCATACTAGGGAGAGCATCTGACACACAGGGAGGGCATCTGATGCACAGAGGCATTTCAGAACATGTTTGTAGCTGTCTAAACTACAGGGTTGGCAGTTACTGTATTACACAGAATAAGACCTCATGGACACAGAGGGAGGGCATCTGACAGAATAAGGACATCTGACACACAGGGACATTTCCGAACATGTTTGTAGAGGTCTATTACACAGAATAAGACCCCGTGGACACACTGCTACGGCTCTTAATTTTTGTTTTTAATCTCATCAATTACTAGTTGATTCTTCTGGTAGATCAATTTTCTTCTGCTATGTTCCCAATTGCTTGGATTTAAGATTAATTTAGTCTTATTTTTTCCCAACTTAAATGATACTTGTTCTCTAAGGTATGCTAGATTAATTTAACATAATGCAATTCATATGAATAAAAAAATGGAGAAACCCCTTGTGGCTGATTTTGAAAAAAATACATTTGATTTATATTTCTGAGAATAACAACATTTATTTTAACTATGGTTACACATGCTGTAAAATGGTTTAATAAATTCACAATATAAAATATGTGTAAACATGGCTGAAAATCTAAGTATAGGACTTGGACTCGACTTGGACTTGTGGACCACTGACTTGGGACCAGGCTTGGACTTGCCTGTTGTTTAATTGGGACTTGACTCGGACTTGAGTCCAAAGACTTGGGACTTACTATACCAGAGGTCCCCACCTCTGGTATATATAGTACTCTATTAAACAAAAAAATATAGCAATAAATGTCTGATAATGAAGTTAGTAATACAGTTCTACCATACAGTGAGATTGGGAGATAATAAATTGCATAACATGTTTACAAGACAACAGTAAATACTACCTATTTCTTTGTATTCACAGGTACAAGAGCAGTCAGAAGGAGGTGAACTGGTCTAAACTCAAAAAGCCCATTTACTTGAGCAACAGAGGCAGTAAATTTTCAGAATGGGCTGCCACCTGGGCTGGATATCTCATCAGCAAGGTTTGGAAAAAATCATCTTCATTTTAGCTTTCAGAATTGCCTAATTGTATGTAGTTTTATGATATTCTCTTTTTATTTACTTTTTATTTGACCTCCTCTGTTTTGTGGTTTTGAAGTCACAGTACTCTCACTTTCATATTGTACTTTTATGACTACTATTTGATCATCTGTTTCAGGTGAGACACGAGTTGGCTGGAAAGGTGTTCACCTGCTGTAGTTTCATCGTTAAACATGATTACAAAGTCACCATTTATCTGCTGCCTCACATCCTGCTCTACATGCTGCTCAACTGCACCCCAGAGGAACAACAGGAGGTGAGAATTTACCGTATTTAATATAATTTAAAACATCATAACTCTGAAAAACTTTAAACGTGCACTATGCCATCTGCTTGCCTTCTTGTAGATGTTATTGTTTTGCATAGAATTTTACCCAGTATAGCATTTAACTTTTTTTGCTTTAACATACCTAGAAAAAACATGTGTTTTTACTGTGAGCAGGGTCCACAGATCTGACCTGTTTATCTCCATGGAGATGGATTTAATGTGGACCATTCCAGACAGTGGATCCTCCCTGGAAACATTGTACAGTGCAATCTTCAAGCATAAAGTGCACTGTACAATGCACTTTATGCTTGAAGATTTAAAATAACGTCTGTCTTGTGTCCAGGTGACAGAGGAGATGCTGGCAGTGCTGATGGAGGGAGATGGTCGTGGAGAAGGTCTGATTCAGGAGAATGCCTCTAGTTTGTCTCAGCTCAGCACACAGACTGTGTTCAGCATGTGGTCCCACCTCACTCAGTGGAGCCGCCATGTGCTCTCCTCCAAGTCCAAACACAACGGTAACACCATACTAAACATACACATTATACAAACAACACACACATAATTGAATGCATTATAGTGAGAAGAAACTTAACAACATGTACTGATACTTTAGGGATGGTCCGATATAGATTTTCTTAGACATTTAACAGTATTTTCCCACCAATTGCAAATTATCGTCAAGTTTATAAATTCTGTATACTGTGTACTATAATAGAAATTGTTGGACTTGATTGTGTAAACATACAACCACCTTAGAAAAATATTCCTAATATTACCAATACCAATATATTGTCTATCCCATGAGTTTCAGTTTGTAGAGGTCTAAACTACATTTACAACAAGATTTTTGTATAAATAGACTAAAAGTAATAATATGAAATGATTATGAAATCTGACCTGTGTTGTGTGTTATAGAGAGTGGCGAGTACCAACGTGTGGTGGCGTTCCTGAAGGGGATCCCTCAGGACGTTTTGGCCAAAGCGTCTCTTCGGTCTAAAGCCTACACTCGTGCCGTCATGCACTTTGAGGCCTACATCCTGGAAAACAAGGAGAACGTGCAAGACCACCTCACCTTTCTGCAGGTAAATATTGGGATTTTTAATTATTTTTTTTTATAATAATGTCCCATTGCTGTTTCTGAAATCTTAAACTGCTTAAGAGGGAAATGACCTGCTGACTTTTTTTTTTTTCAATTTCCAAATGAAATAAATGTTAAGAAGCACTTCCAAACAGAAGTTTTGTTCAGTAACATTCATAAAATTTTATGGTAAATGATCACATTTTTATATAGGGCTTTTTCACCTTCAAGGCACTCAAAGTGCTTTATAGGAATAACTCACCCATGCAGACACTGTGGGAGAGGCAGATTAAGTGTCTTGCCCAAGGACACAACGAGAGCATTCATCTGTCAAGAGTTGGAATCACACCAGCCAACCTGTGGATCTGGCCGCTCAATCAATTATGTTTTATGTCGAGAGCGGGATTCGAACTGCCAACCTTCGGATGGTGGATTAACACTCTACCAACCGAGCTACTGTCGCCCCATTTTTAAAATACTATGTCTTTCAGCAAAAGTATCTGCAAGTTTATATATAGTTATTATAGATTTGTGCTGGGACCTCCAAGAAATATTAAATAGTTCTGTCTCAGGGTGGCCGATATTATTTAATAAATAATAATGTCACCGTTTTTTTTTCCTCCAATAATTAATGATAGCCAGTCCAACATATAGGCAGTGGTTTCTTCACAGATATTCAGACATTTTGCCTTATTATCCATCTTGTATAGACTTTGTATGCTGCGATGCATGAACCTGACGGTGTGAGGGGAGTGAACGCTTTGAGGAGAGAGGAACCTTCTTTACGAGAGCAGATCCTGGAGCACGAGAGCATCGGACTGTTGCGAGACGCTACGGCGTGCTATGATCGTGCAATACAACTCGAGTCTGACCAGGTACACATGGAAACTGTAGAAACTGGTGTAAAAAAGCATTATAACAAGATAATATTTGACTTTTGGTATTTTGTTTTGTTACAGATTGGTCACTACCACGGTGTGATGACATCCATGCTTGGCCTTGGACAGCTGTCAACTGTTATTACTCAAGTTAATGGAGTATTGGCAAATAGGTAAAGAAGACTTGCACTGATAGCCATGTAATTACACTTGTATGGCATTTAATACACTTTATTTATATAGTATATTTCATAAACAAAAACTGTTTACAAATTGCTGCACAACAAAACAAAATAACAAAAATAAAACAAAACAAGTTAAATAAAAAAAAATAATAATAAAATTGGTAAAAATCAAATAAGAGCAAATGGATCAAAAAATAAACCGTATCTTATTGATAACCTTAAATTTGGTGTGTCTGAGGCTTTTATTTCAGTTAAAAGCTAAATGAATGTTAAGGTTAATCTAAGGAAGGGCATCTGACTTAAAATCTGACTGCAACAAAGAGAAAGATAATTCATTACCAATTTACTAGTATAATTACTGATAATTGTAGTATCATAGTAACCGGTCAATAGCTTAATGGACGTGATTGCTTTTTCTGTTTATATATAGACCTCAATGGAAGTCAGACCTGAACACGTACAGAGTAGAGGCTGCCTGGAAGCTTGGAAAATGGGATCTACTTGAAGACTACCTAGAATCAGGTTTGTTGAAGCAATAGTTTTTATGTAATTTTGTCCATTTACATCATTGGGTGTCCTCACAAATAATATGTTTATAGATTGTCCGTCCAGTACATGGGGAGTGCGTCTGGGACAGTTGTTATTGGCTGCAAATAAACAAGACAGCAAAACATTTTATGAGAAACTGAAGCTGGTGAGAAAGGAGCAGGTCGTGCCTCTGTCTGCGGCGAGCTACGAGTGTGGGACCTACCAGAGAGGATACGAGTACATTATCAGGTCGGTTAATCTATCTGCACTGTTATGTTACTGTTAACTATTATTGGTAGTTATACTTCAAATTGCTCAGATGAATGTAAGAAAATGGACAGATCAGAATAATATTAGTTGCTGTTTTGATTCCATCTAGTTCAGGGATAAAGCTCATAATTGCCTATAAATACAATTTATTTTTTGTTTTAGTAATTCAGTATATTTTATTACTATTTTCACATACACATGACTCAGTGTGTACTATGTCCTTCAGCTGCTAACCTTATTGTATTAATACCAAAAATTATAAAAAAAAAAAACCTCCAAGCTAAATGCATTAATTATTTGACATCTCACTTTAACTCATCTCAAATATTTTAATCATTATTATTATGTTGTTGTTTACCTTCTGTACAGGCTGCATATGCTCAGTGAGTTGGAGCACACCGTCACTGATTTGCAGAAACAAAACTCTTCTCCTAAAACTCCTCAGCTCCCTCTGCACTGGGCTGAGAGGCTGGAGATGACCCAGAACTCATTCAGAGCCAAAGAACCCATCTTGGCTCTACGGCGGGCCCTGCTCAGTCTGAGATCAGAGTAAGTCATTATTGAGGACATTTTGTGTAATTTTATTTTTTGGGTTGGGTTTTATGGTTGTAGATGCATAGAGTTCAAAATAAATAAATCACAGTCCATTCTGAGATTAGAGTAAGGGTGCGTTAACACTTTCATTATTTGGTCCTAAATGAGCCAATTTTAGTCCTGATCTAGTCCAGGTTTAGTTTTGGGTTTAGTCCCAGTTTTGATGTGGGAAGTGTGAACAAAAAAATCTGTCAAATGCAAGAACTTCAAATATTGCAATATATTTTGTGTAATTCCGATATTGTAATGATTTGAAAATTTGGTTCAGACTGAAACTTACAAAACAGTAAAAAAAAAAAAGTGAAAGACGAAATGAACCTAGCAGCCCTAATGTTTAGTTATTATAAAACAATACTTCTTTGTTTGCTTTGTAGATCTGCCTCTAGGGAGCTGATCGGAGAGTGTTGGTTACAAAGTGCTCGAGTGGCCAGAAAAGGAGGACAGCACCAGGCAGCGTTTAATGCTCTTCTGAACGCAGAGAACACCCACCTCGCTGAGCTTGTCACTGAGAAGGCAAAGTGGCTCGGGTCCAAGGTACACAGTAACTACATATTTAGTTTGGGGTGAAAATATTCTGACCATCTGCCTATTAATGATTTTTTTAAGTGTACTTGCATAATCTTCTAGTATATCAACTTTGAATAACTTTTGAATAAAATGCCTTATACCTAAAATATTTAGTAGTATCACCAGGTTTAAGTTAAGTCTATACCAAGACTATACCAGGCCAAAACTGAGGCTAATTTGGGTCAAATTCAGGACTAAACCATGACTTAAGTTTTAATGAGAACACTGATGGGACGTCAAAAACATAAATACAATGCAGTTTAATTTAAACACCTAAGACTAGAACTGCAGCAGATCACAATTTGAGAAGCACTGACATTAGGAAATAATCAGTTAACAATAATCATATTTACTTTACCTCGGCATACACTGCTAATTAATGCCAGTTTTGCTTGTTTTTAATCTTTGTTTTTTCACCTTTCAGGGCGACGTACATCAGGCCCTAATTGTTCTACAAAAAGGTGTGGAGCAGTGTTTTCCAGAGGACCAGGTCCTGACCGACCCGCGCAGTTTACAGACCAAAGGGAAGGCCATGCTGCTGGTGGGACACTTCATGGAGGAGACCGCCAACTTTGAGTCCAACGCCATCATGAAAGTTTACAAGGTACATTCTCTTAGAACCAAGACCTATCTAATAATTCTACTTAAAGGGTGTTGTATTTTATTTTGTAACGGGCCTGTAGGAATAGGAACGTTCCACAGTAGAGCATGAAATGTAACAATCTCCATGGAGATTACAGTTAAAATAAATATGCTTATTATTGGACTAATGCAAGATAAATGGCAGAACCTTCACCAGAAAAAGTTATATTGTGCATTTAGTTATGCCAAATCAAATCTCAGGCAAAACGTTATTATTCTTTCTGTTCTATTTATCCAGTTATACATGTTTTTGGCAGGTGAACACTTGCCAACATGTAGACTAATTTGTTGTGGAAATTAAAAATGTTATGCTTTAGTCCTATCTGTTGAAAGTGTAATCTTCAGATCTTCAGTAACACTCTTGGGTTTAGCCATAGAAATATTTTAATACATTTCCTTTACCATTTAGGATGTGACCAATCTTCTGCCTGAATGGGAGGATGGCAACTTTTACCTGGCCAAATACTACGACAAAGTGATGCCAATGGTGACTGACAACAAGATGGAGAAACAGGGCAACCTCATCAGATATATTGTAACGTACTGTGGAAAGTAAGATATTATTATTATTTATTTATTATTTAATTTCTTAATAACTAATGTAAAATGTTGTTATTGATGCAAAATGTGTGTTTCAGAGCACTGCAGTACGGAAATCAGTACATTTACCAAGCAATGCCTCGAATGTTGTCTCTATGGCTCGATTTTGGAGCCAAAGTTTGTGAGTGTGAAAAAGGTACCGCACAGTTTTTAGTTATTTTTATCACTACACTTAAAGGTGCATTATGTAACTTTTGGGTGGGGGTCCGTCACCTGGTCGTTTCTATGAATATGTCATTGCTCTGCCTGGAATGTTCCACAATATGACATTAAACAGCTCTACCTTACATTTATTCAATTACAGGTGGTTTTATAGCTCAAAGATTCTTAGAAAAACAGGCATTCTGACTGTGAGAGAGGTTGCCGCTCCACAGATCTGACCTGTAACTTGGTCTGGTTTGGTCTCCATGAAGATAGAAAGGTTTAAATAGTGAAAATCAGATACTAATCGAACCTAAAACTAGTATCAAAACTAGATATTCAGTATAAATATTGATACTGAAAGAACTGACAAAACCAGGACAAAAAATACCTTTCCTGAACAATTTTCAGTGATCTTTAGCTTTATCAGAACTAGTTGAAACCACATGTTAATATAAAGGAAGTACTATTATTTTGTGTTGAAAAATTTAGTTTTTTTGTAAATTGGTTCTGAGCATTGATCATGACAATTACTGCATCGACTTATTGTTCTATATTTGAAAGACAGAACAATATATTTTGGGGCTCAAAATTTATCATGTGTACAATTTCTTTGTAAAAGTGTGGAAAATGTGTTAAGGGTCCAAATAAGTGACATCTATGGCTAATTATTGGTTCATTGTTATTTATTTGCTGCACCTCAGGCATTTTAACAATACAGTCTATTTAAAAATGGTTTACTGGGATTATCTTGCATTATTATTATTGTGTCAGACTTGTTTATCGTCGCAATATTTATCCGTAGCAAAATATCATGCTTCAAATTTGTTATTGTGACATGTCTAATATACTAGTAAGGATATTTAAGATGGATGAAATCACATGTATAACTCTATTGTCAATGCGTCCTTACAGCTGGGCGCGCTGACAGGCAGATGCGTCAGGAGATGTCTAAAATAAACGCTGTGATGAATGAGATCTGTGTGAACTTGGCCCCGTACCAGTTCCTCTCCGCCTTCTCTCAGCTCATCTCCAGGGTCTGTCACTCCAGCGACGAAGTCTTCGACGTTCTCATGGCGATTGTTGCTAAGGTCTTCCTCGCATACCCCCAACAGGCCATGTGGTTGATGACGGCTGTGTCCAAGGTCAGTGTTTGTTAAAGGTGCATCATGTAACTTTTCTTACAGGGGGTTTTATTGCTCAAAAATACCTAGAAAAACAGGCATTCTGACTGTGCGTGCGGTTGCCTCTCCACAGATCTGCCCAGTAACTTGGGTTGGTCTTCATGATGACAGAAAGGTTCAGTGCCACACTATGAAACATTTCAGACAAAGTATCAATAAGATTGAATAAGAACATTGTATTAATTATTTATACATTTTACATTTATACATTTTGAGGACTTTTCAACAATCTAAAGATATTTTATTTTAAAGAGTTAATTGCTATGGCAACAGTCCTGATTTTTCATCATTCTGAAACCCATGTATAGTGCTGTTTTGTTTAAGTGGGGGTTTGGTAAAATTATTGTTCATAAGAAAGATGTGGTCTGCAGGAGTACTACATGAATTGAGTTTGTTTAAAAATGTATGAAGTCTATCTACAGTAATTTGTTTTGCTAGGGCCTCATTTCCTTGCCACTGTTGTTTTATTTTTTTGTGGTTTAGTTGGATAAATTCTGGAAACTATAAAGCAAAGTTAAACATTTGTGTATTTTTATTTTAAATATATTATAACCAAGATAGGAATACTGACTACTCCATTATTTAAGATGTAGGTTTTTAACATTGAACGCTAAAACTGTTGAATGTAGTAATACAGATGAACTTTTCTTTGTTGTTTATTCCAGTCTTCGTACTCGATGCGTATGAATCGCTGTAACCAGATCCTGAAAAAGGCCGTCTGTCTCAAACAGTCCTTGGACAAGTTTATTGGAGACGCAAACAGACTGACAGATAAACTGCTGGAGCTTTGCAACAAACCGGTAAGAATACTACAATAAAGACTTAGACGAGCAGGCAAATATGTGGTACAGGAGGCAGATCAGTCACCATTTTATAAGTTTGAAGGTTCAAATGCTGCTATGCCCAGCTCATACTTCAATTGTGTTCTTGGGAAAGAAACTGTGGAGGAATATAATTAGATGGGCCATTCTTAAGACCTATGCTTTATTGCTATTTAAAAAAGTTGCATCCACCAAGTATATCAAATAGTGCTTAGTTAATGATTTTGTAATTACTCTGTACTTTTATGCATTTAAAGGTGCATTAGGTAACTTTTCTGCCGTCTGCCTGTCTTCATGGAAATGTTATTGTTTTGCCTGGAATGTGTCACAGTATAGCATTAAACTCATTCATCTTGCATTTATTCAATTACAGGTACAGGTACCTTCTTTTTTAAATACCTTGAAAGACCTGCCATTTTTACTGTGCGGTGTCTCATCTCCATAAATCTGAACTCTATCTTGGCTTGGTGGTGTCAACTGCTTGTCTCCATGGAGATAGACAACTTTATTGCCATACTGTGGAACATTCCAGGCAAAGCGATATCTATGATAACTGCTCCATGGAGACAAACAGATGGAGGACCTTCAGTCTAAAAAGTTACATAGTGCACCTTTTATATTTGTTTTCTTTTTTAGGTGGATGGTAACAGCACCACCCTGAGCATAAGCGTTCACTTTAAGCAGCTGAAACGACTGGTGGAGGAGCCGACGTTCAGCCAGATCCTCATCCCTCTGCAGTCTGTGCTCATCCCCACACTGCCCTCTACTGGTGGGGCAAACCCAAATCATGACCCCTTCCCTGGACACTGGGCGTATCTGAGCGGGTTTGAGGACTCGGTAAGAACACATATTTTAAATATTAAGAGACAAGTATAGGTTTAATTGTGTATAAATCTCTCTTTTTCTTTTTAGGTGGAGATCTTGGCGTCTTTACAGAAGCCTAAGAAGATCAGTTTGAGAGGTTCTGATGGGCGGAGCTATACAATGATGTGTAAACCCAAGGATGACCTCAGGAAAGACTGTCGACTTATGGAGTTCAACTGTCTCATCAATAAGGTGCCTTATATATTTGTTTTGTTGTTTTCATTTACAACAGAAAAAAATCCACTTTTTATCTTATACTTTCATACAAACTTCATACAATCTTAATACTTGTTTCATTTTTTAATAACTATTCCTCAAAATACATAGACATTTTTGGTTATTAAATGCTCCTTTAACAAGTGAAATTCTCCACTGTGGGATCAAGTTCTTTTATTACTTCAGTCTTTTTATTTGGTCATAGTTCCCCTTCCAACCACCAAGCACTTGACAGATTCATACACGGAAGTTTGATGTGGTGTGTTGCCTAAGGATACAGCATTAGTTTGAACCACTAACTTTATTATTTGACAACCCTACTTAAATGATAAATAATACGTCAAATATTGAATGGTTTTGTGTTTTGTTTAGTGCCTTCGTAAAGATGCTGAGTCCAGGCGGAGGGAGCTGCACATTAGAACATATGCTGTGATTCCTCTCAATGAGGAGTGTGGGATTATCGAGTGGGTCAGTAACACTGCTGGACTACGCCACATCCTCACCAAACTGTACAAGGAGAGAGGTACATGAAAACTGAATTAAACGTGTTTGAGAAATCTTATATTGCCCTCACTACAAAATCTTGTTTTTCTCATTTCTGCTATATTAAGATAAGATAAGATAAGATAAGATATGCCTTTATTAGTCCCACAGTGGGGAAATTCCAGTGTTGCAACGCACAGTTCAAGAACAGCAGGAAAATGGAACATGCAATAAAACAAGATAATAGATAATAGCTAAAAAGAGAATAATTTAGAAATAGACTTAAAGATAGACTCTAATTTTGTTTTGGTGGAGCAAAAATATAAAATACAAAAATATTTATCAGTATGATGTAAATTTGAAATATTTAACATTTCTGGTTGAGGGCACATTACTTTTCTGTCTCCATGGAAATATTGTAGCTTTGCCTGGAATGTTCCACAGTATGGCATTAAATGTATCTACGCCCATGGAGACAGGCAGTTGATACCACCAGACCAAGTCAGAATGCATGTTTTCCAAGTTTTTCCCTTTTTTTTTATTTTACCATTTTTAGTTTTAGTTTTTGCAATTAAAACACCAGTAATTCAATAAATGCAAGAATAGTACAGGCAACGCATCTCCATGGAGACAGATGAAAAATTTAAATAGGTTCACCTCCATGCTCCCTCTTGCAACAAGGAAATTTTGTGAACATTTGAGTGGAAATGCCGTTTCCATATATTACGTTTCCTAACAAGTGATTTTAAACATGCATACAATAGTGACTAAACTGCTCTGTATTCTGTGTGTGTCTCTTAGGCATTTACCTGTCAGGAAAAGAGCTCAGGAAACTGATTCTTCCAAAGACGGCTCCGTTTGAGGAGAAGCTGAGAATCCATAAAGAGGTGCTGTGTGCCAGACATCTTCCAGTGTTTTATGAGTGGTTTCTGCGCACCTTCCCAGACCCAACATCATGGTAAGGATTTTATCAGTTGAAATAAAAAAATAAAGATTATATACCTACTTTATTACTGTAGTATTGGTCCCAGAGGAAATTCAGGTTAGAGCAGCAGCATTGCAAAATAAACATTTAATAGTAGAATTAAAATGCTATTTTGATCTTGGCTTGCAATTATAATTATAATTAATATAAATAATAATAAAATGTAATAAGATTTATTCAAACAAAATAACCTTTATCTGTTAGTAAAGCCAAAACAAGGAAAGGCCAAATGTAAAACATTATTTTTTATATAATTTTTTGTGTGAACCAAATATTTTACAATAAATCAAATTGAAAATGTTCTAAACTTAAGATACAGTAGTGTGTATTGAGATAGCTAAAAAAGACTATTAACTGCTACTATTTTTCATGCAATGAGGAGCAAACAGTATACAATGGACACGGTAGTAGTGTAGTAGTAGTAACAAAACAACAAAATATATTTTTACCTCATCAGATTGTTTTACGATTTTTAAGAGAGGTCAAACATCATACTGTTTTAATTATTATGGCTGATTTTCTCAACCCACATCCTCATTTCAGACCCATTACAGTATAAAAATGTCCATATACATTACAGTCACTAAAGTGTTTACCTTGTTTCTCAGGTACAGTAGCCGCTCTGCTTACTGCCGCTCCACTGCTGTCATGTCCATGGTGGGATACATTCTTGGTCTGGGGGATCGTCACGGTGAAAACATCCTCTTTGACTCTTTCACCGGAGAATGTGTCCACGTGGACTTCAACTGCCTCTTCAACAAGGTGTTAAAACTTTATACAGTGATTATTGTTATTGTTGTGTATTGATAGCGTGTAAATGACAGGTTGTGACATTTTAAATTCAATTCTAAAGTCACTATTAATTTTATTTTTTTCTCTTTCACTAGTTCTGTTTAATTTGTAATCCACTTATGTTTTATATTTGTATATCCACTAGGGGGAGACATTTGACGTGCCAGAAGTGGTTCCTTTCCGTTTGACCCAAAACATGGTTCATGCGATGGGACCAATGGGGACCGAGGGGCTCTTCAGACAGGCCTGTGAGGTCACTCTGAGGCTAATGCGGGACCAGAGAGAGCCACTCATGAGGTACGCAACAGAGGAGGAAGAATTTTTAATGTTTGAAAAATAAATACATTTCAGACACATTTAATAATAAAGATTAGAATGATCTTCACGTGAGTAAATAATGTTTGTTTAAGTAGTAATACAACAATGCATTTAATTTGGTTATTGATTGTCAATCCAGAAACATAAAAAAGCTAAGGGGCGTACAAGACGTACAAGAACTATACTAAAAATAGCTTTTGGTTTGAATCAATTTATAATGTGTGCTTGTTATCAACTGCTTAAATTCTGCTTTGATAGGACCTACACAACAACCAAACAGTCCTTTTGCATGTACTGTATAATGGCATATGAATTATAATACATATATATAATTATATAATGGCTAATATCTTTTTGTTTGTGTCAGTGTGTTGAAGACATTCCTTCATGACCCACTGGTTGAATGGAGCAAAGCTAAAGGACTTTCCAAAACTCAAGCTAATGAGACAGGAGAGATTGTGAACGAAAAGGTAAATACATCTTTTTAAGTTTCTTTTTATTATTAATGAGATAATCCAGTATCCATATTCCAACTATATGCAATACAATAAAACTAAGGACAGATTTAATTTCTTTACTCAGCCCAAAATGAAAATGTGTTGTAATATTCAAAGAGTCAGATTCTAGTCAAGATTAATTTAGTTTTAATTTGTCATTGTTTTTTTCTTGTTTTGTCTTTTCTTCTCTCTGTTGTCCATTAATTTAGCAGATCAAATGAACTGCATCAGGAATTGTTTATTCAAATACTGCATTAAAGGTGCACTATAATTTTAGGTTGGGGGACTGTCACCTGCTTGTTTCTATGGATATGTCATTGCTCTGCCTGAATGTTCCATAGTATGACATTAAACAGATCTACCTTACATTTATGAAATTACTGGTGGTTTTATAGCTCAAAAATACCTAAAAGACTGTGAGCGGGGTTGCCTCTCCACAGATCTGAACTGCACCTTGGTCTGGTTTGGTCTCCATGAAGATGGAAAGGTTTAATACCATACTGTGGAACATTCCAGACAAAGACGTCCTGTCTTTATGGAGAAAAACATTTGATGGACCATCCACCAGAAAAGTTACACAATGCTCCTTTAAGTTATTACAGTGTTCACCATGGTTCTTAAATATTACGTGATTCACATAATTTCTCATGCAGCCCTTACCTAAGCCTTTGGTCCCTTCTTTTCCCTCAGGCCAAAACCCATGTGTGCGACATAGAGCAGCGTCTGCAGGGAGTGATAAAAAGCAGGAATAAAGTCCTGGGTTTGCCTCTGTCCATTGAAGGCCACGTGCACTACCTCATTCAGGAAGCCACAGACGACAAACTGCTGTGTCAGATGTACCTGGGCTGGGGACCATATCTCTGAGCGCACATGTGGTGAGCAGAGAACAGGTGCTTTCCAGTGACATCCTCTTTACAAATATGGACTCAGAACTTGCAATAGAGAATTATGTTTGAAAATTTGAAGAAAAAGAAATTGCACTGAAGCATCTTTGGCAAAATGCTTGTAATAGTTTTTTTTTTTTTTTTCATTTTAAATGTTTTAACCTTCTGTTTTCTAGAAGCACATGTTCACTTACAATAAATATTCCAATTTATTAGACTTTTCTTTTTCTCGCAGATTTTATTTCTAACATAACATCATTGCAACATATATTTCATTACTGGTGTTTTTATTACTCTAAAATATTTGAAAAATATGTATTCTTGCGACAGATCTGACCTGTAATTTGCTTCTGTGACAATCTGTGGAATAACTCCAGTAACGCAGTAAGATTTCAAAGGAGACAAGAAACAGGTAATGGATTCACGTAGAAAAGTTAGACAGTGAATCTTTAAAGTAATAAAACACTGGATGGGAGAAGCCAAAGAAATAATAATTGTGTTTTCAAATATTACAGCATTCTCAGGTCATATATGTTCTTTTTTTCCCCCATTTGTTTCTATTAATAGTACATCTTAACTCACAGTAGCAGCCAGCCACTCTGTCAGATGGTAGCTTTAATCCTATGTCTCTTGCATCGCTTAAGAGCAATGGGCCAATCCACTCACCTCATATAAACACTAGCCCAGATTACAGGCAAGTGTGAGCCTGAAAGCAGGCAGCTCTAGACACTACAGCCAGAAATAGTACATTTTACAGCATTTTTTATTTCTTAGGTACTTATGTGGAGCTAGGTTTTCATTATGCAGAAATGAGTGCAGATATACAGCAGATCACTGTGTTTGTCATCATTACTCTCCTCCTTTTCGTCAATGCCTGGCTGCTGCTTCCACTTGCCTTCGGATAGGAGGTAGGATGGCTGCTCTATAATAAAAATAGCTCCATGGCATTATTACAGAATAAGAAATCTGAGGATATTTGGGAATTATTTGGCATGACCTCTCTAAATTGTTGCTTGGAATTTGTGCAAGTTTTCATTGAGTGGTGAAAGCCAAATTGATTATTTAAATTGAATATCATAATTTAAAGAAGTGAAAAGTATATTTATACATTTTATTGCCTTGTACATTATAGTAAATAAAAACCAGAGTTTGCATTTGCGTAAATGATTCGTCAACCCATATGTAATTCAATCCAGTCAGCCTTTTACTTAGCAGACTGCTAGCGTATCCTTGTAGCTAATGTTTGTAGCATCACACGGGACACGGCAAAATTAACATGAATGAATGAAACAAATATTCTGTCTTCTCAACTGTGATTAAATACTAAAACCGAAAGAGTATGGAAGATAAAAGGGTGAAAGAAAATGGCAAAACGACAACAGCAGGTGCATATTTTTAGCAAAATCCAGTGACAGTAAACAGACTTGACTTTGGAGGACGCAAGAGGGGCGAGCCGTAACCTAGCAACCAGCGACCCCGATAAAATCAGATAAAACTTCACAGTGAATAAATTAAGTACATCAGGAACAAAATGTTAAGTATGCATGTAATAAAAAAGTGTAAAGATCAGGCTATGGTAGATGGTTTAATGCCACTGAGTGATTTAAATGGGGGCAAAGCTTTCTATGCAAAGCTATGGCGATGTTGTTAGCCGCTAGTTGACGTTAGCCGCCTGGAGGTAAACACAGAGGAGCGGTCAGTGCTGGTGAGCGCAGCCGAGGAGAGGACGCAGCCCCGCGGACACTGAGCTCCTGACCTTGGGGAGGCTGTCATGGATCTGACGCAGCTGGCTGTGGACGCTGGGCAGTTCATCAACCGTGCCGTTCAGGTAAATCACGATTATGTGCCATTAAATTGTTATTAGCGTACTATTTATTGCAAACCATAACAGTCTGAAACCTACTATGGGTCAGACATGTCAATGAGAGATGTCAACTCAATGTACTCCATGCTGATGTTGCTACAATAAATAAATGCATCTTTACTACTACATTTATTTTGTGCAGGTGCTGTTAAAGCTGGATTGCCAATACCCAGAGATACATAATGTACAATTTTAAACAAGCATGCATGGCCGCGTATCAATGCAAATATTCAGTGGGTTCATAAGAGAATTATATCAAGTTTAGGCCTGTCTTTTTGAATGAAATATGTCAACTTAATTTACAGTGTACTTTTGGTTGGACAATCATATGGGGTTTATAAACTGCCTCAGGACATTTCTTTAGGGCATTTCTCTCATTTCTAACAATCAATTATTCCATCACTTATTCATACAAATGTGAGTTTTAGAACTTTGTCCACTGTCATAACGTTAACAAGTCTCTACTATCTGATTGTGTATTCTCCTTCAGTACACAGGGGAAACCATTGGCGCAACAGAGAAGACTGAATTGGAGCCAGATATAGAGCGGCTTCTGGCCAAAGCAGACGCCACAAAGAGTTATACCGATCAAATTATCAGCCAAACAGAGGCCCTGCTACAGCCAAACCCTGGTGAGATAACATTTTATTAAGTAGTGTGGGTGTACTAACAATGCAGATTACACGAGAGCAATATCAAGTCTCATATCATATTATGGTATAGCGTTTTGCCATTTCCAACTGTAAGCTTCTAGGCTTTTAATATTAAAGGATATTAAAGGACAAGCAGGTAACGGACCCTCCACCAGAAAAGTTGCACAGTGCACCTTTAAGTACTTTATCACTATTTATCAAAATCTGTTAAATCCACCATTATGTAATCAAAATGTGTCTATGTGCTAAGTTCAGATGAATGAGTGTTAAATAAACACTTTGCTCTTTCAAGGGGATTAACTTGTGTTCCAACAAAAGCTGATGGCTCTGCTTCATTATCTTCCTTCACTAATGTTTCTCATGTGTGGTCCTTTCTGCTTTTGACTAATAGGGTTGTCGAAACAAAAGTATAGAAATCAGATACTACTCAATACTAAATCTAGTATCAAAACTAGACGCTCATTTGAGTATCGATACAAAAAAAAGTCACATTCACAGGACAGAAATTAACCTTTCCTTGATATCTTTAGAATGATCTTGAGCTGTATCTGAGTACAAGTATAATACGACACAGACTAGTATATTCCCATGCACCACTATAGAATATACCTGGGCAACTGAGGGAGTGCGCAGATATAAGGTTTTGTTTTTTTTTATCATTGTGGCATTGGAATCACTCTTGAGTACTGAGTTTATTCCTATAAGTATTGAAATAGAGTTTGAAATGTTAGTATCATGACCCCAGACTGTAAATAGACCTGTTAAGATGAATGAGACTGGTCATTTTTTCAGCTTGAATCCAGTTACCACAGCCAATAGAATCAAAAGTGGACATGGTCTGCTATTTATCAAATAAGGGAACAATGTAGCTGCCAGAGATAATAAGCTTTTACTGTGTGATGAGGCCAGCTTCAGGGTAAGTGTGCTCTTCTCCCATAAACAAAAGAAACTGACTGTAATTTCAAACAGACTAGAGGTTAACTACCTTTAAGTGGGTTTATAATGGCACTCTCTTCTTTTGACACTTTGTTTTACTCATTGGTCATTTTAGACTTAATTATAGCCAAAAAGAAAATTCACAAATGCTGATAATAATAATATTTTGTGAACTGTATAAAATAAAATAACCCTATATTATAAGAGAAATTTATCTTGGGAATCAAAGTGCACTATAAAAAAGACTACCATCAAATGCTTTTCAACATTATATTCCATACATTCATCTAATGACCAAGCACAATAGCCATATTATTAGAAAGTACATATTCCACAACATTTTATTAGATGGAAACTAGTGACAAAACTAAATTGGCTTAAAGGTGCACTGTGGTCACGGTAGAGGGTCCTCCACCTCTTTCTTCTATGGGGATATTATTGTTTTGCCTGGAATGTTGCACAGTAAGATTTTAAACTTATTTATCTCCATGGAGACAAGTAGGTGACACATGTTACAGGTCAGAGCTGTGGAAAGGCTAAAGCGAGCACAGAGAGGATTGTATTTTAAGGGTATTATTTAGCAAAAAAATCACTTGTAATTGGAAAAAAGTAAAATAGTTTAATGGCATCCCAAGCAAAGAAATAACATGGCGGACATTCTACCAGAAAATACATAATGCACCTTTAAATAGTTAATTTATTGATACACTTTTCATACAACATGCAACAAATATATGAGCGTGCTGCCCTTATGTTAGTGTTAATTCAGAAAGATCTTTGTATATTTATCCATACACATAAATATAGTATGAATAGAGTATACTAACAATACACATTTGGCCTGACCGCATTTCACTTAAACACCACAGGCCTATAGGATGTTGTAGTGTAACATGAAACACAGCATTATAATGGTATATTTTTGTATTTGTTATGTCTGTCATGGATTTTAGCTTCCTGTTATGTCATATGCAGCATTTTGAGGACTTTTCCCCACTCAAAAGATTTACTGTTTCGTTTTAAATTGTCAATCTCCATGGCAGTGGTCCTAATTTCTCATCATTCTGAATATCATGGATAGCTGCTCGTTTGGAGGACCGGCTGTATGAGCACCTTGAATGGCGCACTCCCCCTCGGCCCCGCAGCCTGGAGGTTTTGGGAGAGCTCACGACCAGCGCAGGGCTAGAACTGGGCTCCAACACGCCCTACGGTATTTAAAATATAGATTACAATATGTACCAATCAGAATAAATGAAATTGTTTGTAAATAGTGTGAATCCAATTTGACATTTGAATACATTTTGAATATGAGTTGTCTTTTCTGTATGTGTCTCCTCTCGACCAACTTTTTTTGTTTACATGACTAAACCAACTCAGTATACACTACCAGTCAGAAGTTTGGGCACACCCTTTCATTCACTGTTTTTAACTACTTTTTACATTTTGTATACACAGAGAAGACATCAACTATATGTAGTAAGATATAGGGAATTATGTAGCAAAGGAAAAAAAAGCTAAATAACTGTATTTTATATTCAAATCCTCAAAGTAGCGACCCTTTACACTGTCAAAAAAATCTTCTTTACTACATAATTCCATATATTTTGCTTCATGTATTTGATGTCTACTGTGTGTATAAAAAATGTAGAAAGCAGTGAAAATAAAGGGAAAAGGCATAGAATGAGAGAGTGTCCAATCTTTTGACTGGTAATGGGCATATATACATTTTAAATCTTAATTACTTTTGTAGTACTTATTACCTCACATTCTATGGTTTTTAGTTGGAAATTTTTCTGTAACTTATCATTTTGGGGATTCAATAATGTAATTCTGAAAATGTATAACCTTAGCTCTACCCCTTACCTCTTACCCCCTCTTTTATTTTTTATTTTTTCTACAGGTTCTGCTTTGGTCAAATTTGGCGAGACACAAAAGCAGTTAGGTGAAGCAGAGAGAAAGTTCGCACAAAGCACCAACATCCACTTTTTAACTCCTTTGAGGGGTTTCACTGAGGGGGAATACAAAGCCATACAGGTAAAACTCACCCAGTATTATTAAGTTTATCAGTACTTTTCAAATGTGCATGATTTCTTTGTATTTGGTTTAAAGAAGACGTATCACGCTTTTTTCAGCCATTGAATTTAAAGTATGTAGATTATGATTTTAGATTTTGTTAATTGTAAACTGCATTATAGATCTTAAGTGGCTGATTTATAGAAACTGCAAAAAACTGCAGAACTGGCCCTGCACCCCTTCATAGTGGCATTTCAGGATAGCGAGCAGTGCATTTTAATTTACTTTTTATTATTAAAAAATGACTTAAGTTACATTTATGAACATTATGAACATACATGTGAGGGGAAGTGTGCAGGGATAGGGGGCAGGTGAAAACTGAAATTTTCTATACATACAATACAGGATTGCCCAAACACGCATGAATCAATTAGAATTCAACTTTGAGTAAAAGTCAAAGTTGTCATAAAAGTCAGTTACATAATATTTCTCCTTTAACAGGATGAACGCAGGACTTTAATAAATAAGCGTCTGGATTTGGACATTGCAAAGACCAGACTGAGGAAAGCCCACGAAGCCGACAGGGAGGCCAAGGTGAGTCAAATATACAATAAACTGACCTATATTACACATAGTCTAAAGTATATAACTAACTCACCTTTTTTGACAGAACCTCAATTCAAACCCTATGGATGAAGACTATTTGGCTCATGTTTCCTATATGTTCAGCTTCATTCGTGTCAAATGGCTAAAGGTCAGTATAGTTCAAATATTACTCAGCACATTTTTTTATTACTGTGTATTGTTATTAAAATGGTCTCTTCTTGATTTTTAATTTAGATCTGGGCTCAGGAAATCTCACAAGTAAGTGAACATTACATAATAACGTTTAATTTAATGAGCGAAACCATTTTGTGCAGAGTCAGCAGTTATAATAATCAGATCTTGCATTTTGTTAAGCAAGATAATGGTGTTTCTTATTGAGAAATATGAAATGGAGATGTTGTTTATGCAAATGAAAAGATGGAACGCTGTTGGTAATATTGCAAAAGATAAAATAATAAATGTGCTAATGGTTGTTTTCATATTCTGCACTCTCAGGTGGGGACATGGGCCTGTATTCATTCTACTATAGGCCATTTTCATAAGAATGTTTCAAAAATAAAATACACAAATGTTGAACCTGATCATTTGTATTACTGATCAGGTCCACTATGTTCACGAGGTGTATTACCCTATTTTCTGATCTGTTATAATGTCCTCATCAAAAACATAGTTGGAGTTGTGTTTTGTTTCATTAATAAACAAACCCATCTCATGGGAATTTGTGTAATATTTATCCAACCACACTATACATTTGCATATGACCAATAGTATTTTTTCCAGCCCTCTCTATTAACCGTATGCTGCCCTTAAATGTTATGGTGCCATTGTTTCATTGTTTGTTTTTCTAACTTTCTCTTGGTTAAATCAACAATTTTGTGAATTTTTGTGATTTTGAGCTCTTCAAAAATAAATTGTGAATAAATTGAATAGTAATGTTGCAATTGTGTGTGCTCGTGTGTTTGTGTGTGTGCCCGCGCATGTGTGCGTCGTGCGTGTGTATGTGTGTGTACAGGCAGAGATGGAGCTGAGGATCTGCCAGAGTCTGTTCGATCGACAGTCTGAGATTACAAAGAGGCTTCTGATGGGGCTGGACGACACACATGTGAGTATTAAACACCAACACAAAACAGAACGTACTCTTCCTTTTCATATTCTTACTATTAAATTAAAAGAGCTCTGTGCACATAAAATGATCAGTTATAGCATTGCAACCACTGACATATATTACACACATTATCTCTTCATTTTAGAACCATTTTAGAACCCGCAGCAAGTGAATATTTTACTGTAGGTAAAATAGTGCAAGGCTAGCTCTTTGACTGTGCATGTTCATGTCTTATATTTTTCAGGCACTTTGTACTTAAAGGGCCCATATTGCACTATTTTCTCATCTATGTTATAATGTTGTTTCCTCATCACAAAAATACTGGGAGTTTTGTTTCATTCACTCATTCGTCACAACCTTGCATATTTAGGTGGAGTTCTTCTCTCAAACAGAAAACACTCTGTTCCACCTTGTGATGTCATGTGGTAATACAGAAAGTGCTCCACTGTGTTTTTAAACTCCATACACCTTCACTAGAATCATTTGGAAGATTCACCTGGAATTGAAACCAAGCCCTACTGGACAAAAGGTAAAAGGTAGGTGTTAATTTGAAAACCACCACTACATGACATCACAAGGTGGAACAGAGCAGTTTGAACTTGGATATGTAGACAGACTAATAATAAAGGATTACTTAACTATGTGTGAATGAAACAAAACACAACTCCAGGTATGTTTCTGAGGAGGTCAATTTTGTGTAATGTAGGAGCTAATAAATATATTGTCTGCAGATGAACCACATGCAGAGCCTAAATGAGTTTGTGGAGGCTCAAACGTGTTACTTTGACGAGTGTAACCAACTTTCTCAAGAGCTGCAGAAACAACTGGAAAGGTTTGCACACTGTAATTATAACAGTCCAATAACTGCAACCAAATGTCCCTGTTAACGACTATTGGAGCCACAGGACACAGTTTCATTTGCACCTAATTTGTTGCAATATTTCTTTTCTCAGATTTCTTATTATTTTACTGAGTGGTTTATTTTCCTACGCAATGAGAACCATGAAATCTAAACTGATTTTCTCTTCATCACAGTATCCCTGCTGTATTATGCTCTAACAGTTGGCAGTCTGCAATTACCAATGGAGATGAACAAGCAACAACAAACCATAATATTCCGGATGAGTTTAAAGGGTCAAACCAGGACAGTCAAATATTCCTTCATCGGATACCTGATTTCGACCAGGACTCTTGGACTGAACCCCAAAAGTTGCCCAATAACGGAACAAATCCTCCTCGCCAATCAAATACTAACTTCAATAATAATAACGATCCATCTTCAACAGGAAGTCAAGCGAACGCCCACTTGCTAGCATCCACCAGCCAAGTCCCTGTCACTCAAGTAACCAACGGCAACAGTGCACCAAATTCAAAACCAAAACGGCATTTCTCACCTCTGCTAAGAACAGACACTACAACTGTAAGCGATGATTCGGAAACCAATAAGGAAGATAGCCTTACTTCTCCGATATTAAACGATAATATAGAAGAGATCTCAAATGGTACTGAAGCTAATTTACCCGTTGCCAATGGAGACGAGGAGGAAGCTCCAACGCCAACAAGTGAAGAAGACACCAAGGAGTCCTAACAAGCTTGTCAAATAATTATGTAGGTTGTGTTCATGTGATGTCATATTTCTAAAGAGTATATCTAAGACAGGAACGTTGCCATAGCGATTAATCAAAATATCATGTCTTTTGAATGGGCAAAAGTCCTTCAAATCAGGAAGTAGTGATGTTAAAGAAACCAGTGAATAGTTCAAAATTGAGGAGGAGGGCAGCTAACATTTGTATTGTAGAATTTGCCCTTTAACTTTCGTACTACAGCTGTTTTGTCCTGGTTTGTTGTTAATATCTTTATTACCAGGCCTATCTTCAGGAAACATAATCATAGCATAAAGTTCAAGGTATTTTGTGTTAGAAAAAAATAAATAAATGTGAAATAATTGTATGACATAACATCATAAAGTAGCTACTTCAAGCTTCAAGATTAATATGACAAGTTTGCATACCCAAACTATAAGAAAAAACAAAAGGTAGTGTTCAGTGCAAGTAGATATTTGGGTATTTCTTCAAAAACACTGAATCTGCCCTGCCCTTCATCTGAAATTTTGACAGATTTCATACAAACATGACGATAACTTGAAGATAAATGCCATAAATAAATCATGTCATACTTGTCTAAATGGTGCAGTAGGGACTTGTTAGCCTGTTAGCATCTTAGAACAAGAGGAACTAACTTTAGCATAGCGGTCAGCCATTACTGTGCAGTTTAATTAATCCCAGTGGGAGATCTAATGTGAAGTGGAAATGTTTAATAGTGCCAGTCTGTATATCAATATATAATTCATAATGTTTCAAATGTGATCTGCCTCAGGTCGTTTATAATGTAGCAGTAAAATACTTATAAGAACACGACTTTATTGTGCCATTTAATAAGCTGTGTACTGATTCATTAAAAACTGTGAGTAGTGACTCATTTGAAATAATCTATTTTCTAAATATCTAGACCAGATATAGTTGCCTGTATTAACATTTTTAGTGCATTTGTTAAGGGATAAATACTTTTAAAGGGTCCATATTACGCTATTTTCTCATCTCATATAATGTTTCCTCATCAAAAACAGACCTGGAGTTGTGCTTTGTTTCGTTCACACATGTTTAACACACAAACCCTGCACATTTAGGCTGAGTTCTTCTTTCAAACAGAAAACACTCTGTTCCACTTTGTGATGTCATGTGCAAATACAAGAAGTGCTCCACTATGTTTTTAAACTCCACACAAACATTCACTAGAATCATCTGGATGATTTCACCCCTGGAATTGGAATTGATCATTTCTACTGAACAAAAGGCTGTGAAACTACCACTAGATGACAACACAAGGTGGAACAGAGCATTTTCAGATTTGGACATTTCCAAACACATTCTTGGTTGTTTGTTCTTTATACTTACTAGCTACTTGAATTATGTAACATTTAACTATTTTCTTATTATCTTTCGACTGTTAATTACTTGGCAACTTGATGTCCCTCTAATTATACCACGTACAAATTAAATAGTTTAAATAATATGTTTAAATAATACTTTATCACATTTGCACCATGTTTATGAAATATACAAACAAAACATTGAGCTTGCAATTAAAGGCATTTTATTATGCTCACAATAAAGTTTTATTGAATATTAATTTTATATTATTCCAGGTGGGGATTAATCTAGCTTTTCAATAGTCAATTACATAACATCCAGCTATCCTCTGAATTAGCGTACTTAGTGTAGCATACTTGTTAATGACGTACAGCATGTTAGTCTAGTCTTGTACCTGACACGTTTACAGTTTACCCATGATGCAATAGCACTCTTTAAAATAGGTGTAGGTGACTGGCTCATTTTGCTTAGAGCTGAGGTCATTCTGTCCCAATTTGAAACACACTAGCACCTGTGTCCTGCTATGGGGCCACAGGCAAGGTGGCAGTTCACACAGCAAAAACATGTACAGGAAATCTCACTGTCAAAGGCATGGGTGGGTCTGTCAACACATCACAATTATGTCCCCCTTTCGTGAAACGTTCCATGTTGCTTATTTTGTAATTGAAGCCATAATAATAATACTACTTTACCAATGTTGTCAAGTCTAATATGTTTTTCTTATAGCTGCACTGACAGACTACACATGTTAAGCATACAAGTATTAAATCATATGTTAAAGCTGATGCCAGTGTGTTTTGTATTACACATGTGGCCTTATTTAAATGCAAATACTGAGGTCATTACAACATTATTACGAGTGCCATGCAGATTTTGTGTTCTATGAAGTATCAGTGTTTTTATTCTTGATACATGATTTACAGTATCACAGCATCTAATGTAATAAACTGGGATCATGCTTCAGAAGATCTCCTGTCTTATACCATATAACGGTTTGATATCCGTGAGATCTTAGCAGGGGACACTTCAATTTGTTTCTGAGATCATATTTTTATTTGTTTATTTATTGTTACATTGAAAGTATGAGTTCATGATTGAAATGTATTAAAGCCCCATCCTGTAATAATATAATGAAAAAACAGACTAAACAAAAGCATGTTTTAGGTTTTAGGATTTTGGATGTTGATATTGCACTGAAAAGCTTGCTGTGAGACGGCTTGCATCTCTACAAACCTGACTCTTGGCCTAGAGAAGATTGCCTGATTGCCTTGTGTATTACATAAACAGGATTAGGATGGCATTGTCAGGCAATAGAGAACAGCTTCCTTCTGCTTGTTTCTATAGAAATGTTCCTTTTCCTTTGGCTACAATATTCCACAGTGTGGTATCAAACTTCTTTATCTCCATGGAGAATGTTCCAAAGTATATTTCCATGGAATCACACAGGTGACGTGCCACATCCAGAAAGTTATGCAGTGTAATTTTTAATTTAAAGACGGATATATTTCTATTAGCTTATAAAATGTTAAATGCATGGTCTATCCTTTGAAAATACCTCACTGTATTTGTTTTCTAACATAAACTTCAAATTGTGACTCAGATGTTCTTGTTTAATCTCCCCCCTCCATTCTTTTCAACCAAAGTAGAGAGTAATTCTGCATTTAGTATTTATTATGTTATTGAACCTCTATTGCCTTTTAACTGTGTAATCAATACGGCCCAAGAGACTATTATCGAATCACAGTGTTGCATGCAACCCAGGAAACAAAGATTTTTCTGTGTGAGGGCGTGTGTGTGGTAAGTCTCATTCACCACAACATCTCATTATAATGTTATGGGGCTGTGGAGTTAATAATAAAACAAGCCAAGCGTAACCACAAGTTTACTGCCCATAGCACTGCTGAAATATTATTGGACTGAGCTGGAGAATGATCGGAAAGATGGTGTCTAGAGTACAAGGATAAATACTACATAAATAAGTGGATATTATTTTTAAATTGTTATAAAAATGACTGCATGACCACCTTTTCTGTATTTATTTTTGACATTAAACAGGTAAAAGATGTTTAATGCCATACTGTGCAACATTACATGTAAACCAATATAATTACCATTTAATCATAGCTATTAAAGGGCCCATATTATTCTGTTTTCTGATCTTTGTTATAATGTTGTTTCCTTATCAAAAACATATCTGGAGTTGTGGTTTGTTTCATTCACACAAAGTTCTCCTCTCAAACAGAAAACACGCTGTTTCACCTTGTGATGTCATGTGGGAATACTGCTCCAATGTATTTTTAAACATACACCTTCACTAGAATCATTTGGAAAATTTTAGCCCTGAAATTACCAATCTCTGCTAAAAAAAAAAAAAAAAAAAAAAAAAAAAAAAAATTGAGATGTAGACAGACTAAAGGATTAAAGGATTTCTCAAACATACGTGGAAAAAAAATACAACTTTTTCAGGAGGTAACAACATTCTAACATGGCTTAAAGCTCACAAGAGTCAACTTTGCGTAATGTACTGTAGGACCTTTAAAAGTGCACTATGTAACTTTTCTGGGGGAGGCTCTCGTTATTTGTCCTCCTGGAATGTCCCACAGTTTGGTAGAAATCCATCTTTCTTTTATTTAATTACATGTATTTTTATTTCCAAAAAACTGCTCGTCTGTATGGTCATTAAGTTTTATGCCATTTTGTTTTGCCATTGAACACAACATCCCCATAAAGAATAAGCTTTCGAACCTTCCACGTAAAAACTTTAATACCCCTTCAAGATAGACTACCCATTTTAATCCTTTTAATTCACAGACAAATTGGCTAAATAAGAGTACATTGTCCCCAGTTCAGTCCTCACCGTTAGTCACTGCTCTTCCTCTCTATATAATCCTATTTATATCTCTCCTCATTCTCTCCTGTCCATCAGCAGACTTCTTCTTCTCTGGTGCCTTGGCTCAGGTCTCCACGGTGACGCAGGCTGGAAAGAGACCGCAAATTAAATTGTGCAGAGCCGAGTGAGTGATATATGTATGTTATTAATGCTCCCTGGCTGTATCTATATTGTGAAACATGTTAGGGGAATACACATAATTAGCATAATCTGGTTTTAAAAAGTGCCTTTGTATGAGCTCTTACTTAAAAGCATTTTTTTCCTTAGCTTTAATCACATTTTCATTACCATTTCTTAAGTATATACAATTTAATTTACTGTCAAGGAGTCGTTCAGGCTCATGTGATGTCTGTTGGTAATCTGATCTTGGGTAAATAACAAAATCATGCATTTTAGATTTGTTAATGCAAAAATAGTGCACACAAGTATGTTCTGGTATGTATGTCCTGTACATCTGTGTACTGTGTAACTTTTCTAGTGGGGGATTCTTCCACCTGTTGCCATAGAGATGATACTGCTTTGTTGGAATGTTACACAATATGGCATTGTATGTATTCATCTAGCATTTATTTCAATAAATTTTTATTGCTCAAAAATGAAAAATAATGCATTCTTACTGTGAGAAATCTTGCCTCTCCTCAGATCTAATCTGTAATTTGGCCTGATGGCATTGCTTGCTTGTCTTCATGGAGATATACGCATATGTTTAAAGTCATACTGCGGAACATTTCAGGCAAAGCAGTAACAGCTTAATGCACGGAAGGTGAGGCTTCACCAGAATGGTTTCACAGTGCACCTTCAAAGGGCCCATTTTACTCCATTTCCTGATCTATGTTAAAATGTGGTTTCACCATCAAAAACAGACCTGGACTTGTGTTTTGTTTCATTCACACATGTTTAACACACAAACCCTGCTATAGTTAGGCTGAGTTCTTCTCTCAAACAGAAAACACTCTGTTCCAACACTCTTTGTGGTAATACAGGAAGTGCTCTGCTTCTTCCTGTATTACCACAAAGAGTGGTAATACATCTCTGCTGAACTGGTAAAAAGGTAACTTGAAAACTACTGCTTCATGACATCACAAGGTGGAACAGAGCATTTTGAAGATATGGACAGACTAATAATAAAGAATTACTCAAACATGCGTGAATGAAACAAAACACAACTCCAGGTATGTTTTGGAGCAAGTAACAACATTATAACATGGCATGAAGCTCACAAGAGTGCAGAGCGACAGACATACTATACTGTTTACAATCACTAAAATGCTCTCCCCTCCACACAGCACATTTAAAACATGTCTGTTTTAAAGAACAAATGTTTAGCTTAAGGCCATGAACTAAAATGGGGAATTTTAAACCTGCTCAAAGTCTGAAAAACACAACGCCCAAGAAAACCACCCACTGGTCTTAAACATCTCTACATTGGCAGACTGTGCAGTTTAACTTTGTGGTTTCTTCATTAGCACAAGTTTGTAGCTGTTTAATTTCAACCAATTTGTCTGGAAACACCCACTGTCACATTTCCTTTCCATCTTCTCAGAGACAAGACTTCAATTAGACCTCAAAATGCCAACCAAGCCATCTTCAAATGCTTTTTATCATTCTTGCTGTTTGTGTCTGTTAATTCTCTCCTCTTTGTTGCCAGTTGGAAGATTTCAGAGTGACAGCTAAAGAGTAGGTGTGGTTGCCAGGTTGAGGCGTCAGTAAACAGCGTCTGGCGGTACATGATAAATCTGCTACAGACTTGTGCACTGACCAGAACAAACAGCTGACCTATAGAAGGCAGAGACTTTGAGGAGCTGCAGTGATGAGAGGGGTGACGCAAACACTTGGCTCCTACGACGACTCCTATGAGTGAATTCAAATGTATTAATAAAACTTGGCAAAGGTGAGTCTCAAGAGGAGGCCAACGTAATCTTATTGATTTGTTATGAGGAAATACGATACTTTATTCTTGTACATTTTTACTTTCCTGTCTTGTCAAATTAAGCCTATATATAGAGGGAACATAGCTTGAAAAATGTTAATAGTGTGAAATGGAGGTGAAGAGTGGGGAGGACATTCAAACTTGTGACACTGAGGCTGGCTGTTGTTTTAATTATAATTCTGTGCAACAAGGGAGAGTGGAGCGCCAACAATGCGTCTGCAATGGCATTAAACGTCTTCATCTCCATGGAGACGAGCAGATGATGCTTCTGGGCTGAGGTACAGAGTCCATCTGACGACTGGTGACAGCGCTCAGTAAGAATACACGCTTTCTTAAGATGTGTGTAGAATCCCTCAGTCGTCCAGGTAGAATCCATGACAAAAGGAGAAATTCAATTTGTCAACTGGACAAAATGCTTTCATATATTTCGTAGCAATAAAACAACAGTAAAAGCGTAAATGGCATATACAGTAGATTTGATTGCTGCCATACTGTGGAACATTCTACAATTTGCTTGTCTCCATGGCGATGGTAGGGCGGACATAAAGGTTTTATAGATTTTTAGTAACACATCTGTACTACTGTTGAAGTTAGAAGTGTTGTTTTTTTGTTTTTTTCTGCTTCTATCAGTTTAATTTTTTAAAGACAGAAATATCAAGAGGGCATTAAAAAACAGTAATTCATATCTTATTGAAAGTTGTGGGGAAAATGGGAGAAATTTTAGTTTTAATTGGAAATATTGGGAAAAGGGTGTTGAATACCAATGACGGTGTTGACATGTATGTAAAAATCCTCATCCAAACAGGTAAATCTTTCTGTAGTGTGTGTCTCCATGGTCCCATTAATTTACAAAAATGTGCTTGTTGTTTCCATTTTCCCTTCATAAAGCTGCCACCACTGCCTCCTGCTGTGTCCTGGTCTCCCGTCTTTCCCCCTCTGTCTCTGTCCGTCTCTCTCTCTCTCTTTTTCCTCTCTGTTAAACTAAACCAGGACACACTATAAACCCTCACAGACACTGGGACATCTGCAGCTTCTGGAGTCAAGGCTAAATCCTTGACCTCTTGACCTAAATCACACCTGTTTGGAACAAAACCCCTGTAAAACTACGTCTGATGCGTTACAATTGAAGCAAATGTCATTATTTTCTGATAAAGGGTTTATTGTAGTTGTTGGATAATCCCACTTTAACAATACAGCAGTTTTGTAGATGTTTTTGAGTCATATTTACTTTATAGCTGATGTAGAGAAGTAACTGAATACATAGACCCAGAATACATATACTGAATACTACTTTTACTTTTACTACTGTTACTTTTTCATTTGGTGGTACTCAGAATGTAGTGACTTTTTTAAAATTGAAGGATTACATGGCGATACTTGGTCACTCAATTTAGGCTTCAAACTGCACAATATTAGTGAGAAAAATGTAAAACACTGCTGCGATGTATGTGTGATTTCTCAGTTCTGATCAGTGATAAATAAATGCATAACAAACTGTGAAACAAATAAAAACTCAATTTCTTTCTTACATAACTACTAGTGTGTTTTTCATGTAAATCAGTCATGCTACCCAGTTTGATTTTGTTTGCAATTTGCCATGGAAATCTGGACTACTCAGATATTTTTATTGTTGCTACCTTAATATTTGATCTAAAATAGCAAGATTGGAGTTCTTGATACGCAAATATATATGCTACTAAAATGATCAAAAGGATCGGTAAAAAGATAGAAAGTTAAATTTATTCACGATTAAGGAACAACTTTACTTTAGTAGCATCAGAATGACCAAAGATACAATGGAGATTACCTTTTAAACAGCAAAGGAGAGGGAACATTATTTAATTCAAACAATAACTATTTATTTAGACTCAGTGGACGACCTGCGCATTATTGTTTTATTGAGATTAATGTTTATCATACAAATGAATAGAGCAGCTGTTCTCAAACTTTTCACAACAAGACAATATTTGGAGTATCATCAGATCTAAACCACGTCTTCAAGTGGACTATACCAGGTTTAAACTAGGGCTAAACCAAGTCTATAATAGGACTACATCATTGCAAGGACTTACCCAAAGAAGAACAAAACAAAAAACAAAAAAACATTGAAATAAAACACTGAAATAAAATATGAATATACGCCCATACCCATTCGGTCACAAGTTAAGTCAATTATCACATCTAGGTGGCATTTTCTGTACACTATTTTCTTTAAAATATCTGGCCTTGGTCACTGTTAAACTTGTACATTCGGTATTTTGTCCTCGTATATTTTGGTTCTCCGCCCTGGACCCCCTTTTCGTGACGCCTCTATTTTAGTTTTGTCATTTTGCCTCCATCTGAGCATTACTCAGCCTGCTCTCCTCTGACCCTCCCCTCGCTCCCGCCTCCTCCACCTCTGCAGTTTAAAAGAGTTTACTCAAAACACTGGCTCACTCAACTTTAGGCTGGACTTTGAATCAGTTTGAAGTAGTAGTAGTAGTTGTTGTAGTAGTAATAGTAATTTAAACATACGGATTTCTAAAGTAGCAGTTATGCTTTTCCAGTGCGTCTGGAGTGTGCTGTGGGTTTGTGGATGTTTTGCTGTGTCTTTAAATGAAGCTGATTATGATACAAATTGCTCGGACAACTATGACAATGAAATCTCTATGGACCAACAAGAAGGTAAGACACCATTCATGCTTAAACTATAGGATATACACTTGAAACTGTAGGAAAAAAGCAGCTTATTCTCATTTTTTACTTTATTTCATTTGTATATATTGCATAGTGTAATAAAAAGTGTGATAAATAATCAGTTATCAATAAATAAACACAAGACAAAATATATGACCAGTGAATATTATTTCCTTTTTAGTTTTTGTTTTGTATTTTTTTAATTGTGGGTACCTGTTAAACCAAGGAACTTTTATACCTGGGTAAAAGTTCTCTGTATTAAACCACAAAGCTATTTCTTTATTTTAACGGCAAACTTCACAAAGTACCAGTGTTTCTTTTATTTTGGACCTGTGATATCATTCAAGAATCATTAACATTCATCTGAACCCACCAGTAACTATATTTTATAACATAATTGATTCACTTACGTCACTGACTTATTTGCTATAAGGCACGGGATGTCCTAAAATACACTACCAGGCAAAAGTTTGGACACACCCTCTCCTTCAATGTTTGTTTTCTGTATGTTTGTTACGCTCTTCATTTTAGATTCATATGAAAGTTGTCAAATTTATAAACCAAAATATTCCTTATGTATATTGAACATTTTAAATAACTCACCCTTTGCTCTGCTGAAAAAAACATTTAGTAGTGATTTAACTTTTTCTTTACTACATAATTCCATATATCTTGTTTCATATATTTGATTTTCTCCATATGTATATAAGTATAAAAGTAATAATAATTTAAAAAAAAAAAAAACAAAACACTGAATGAGAGGGTGCGTCCAAACTTTTGACTGGTAGAGATATTAAGAAAATTATTTTGTGGCAACGCTATTATTTGGTTTGTTTAGAGAAAGGAAACTTGTAGCAGTACATGTGACATATTCACTGTTGTGATATCAACAATTAGTTTTACAGGTAGTGGTTTAACACAAAAAATACTGTTGTAAAATGTATTTGAGTCTAAAGAATAGTGATATTTTGCAGAATATTATATACCACAAATGTATTATTGCAAAATCATAGTGTTATTGTGTCATGAGTCATTGTGAATTGTGTAAAATCGTGATTCTATGGTTCCCAGCCCTATTTTGCACTCTTGCCCCCAATTTATGCAGCGTTTAGTGATCTTAAAGGTGCACTGTCTAACTTTTTGGTCACCTTCTCGTTTCTATGGATATGTCATTGCTCTGTTTGAAATGTTCCACAGCATGACATTAAACAGCTCCGCCTTACATTTATTAAATAAGGTGGTTTTATAACTCAAAAAAAAAAAAAAGAAGAAAAAATATCTGACTTGTAACTTGGTCTGGTTTAGTCTCTGTGAAGACAGAAAGGTTTAATGCCATACTGTGAAACATTCCAGACGAAGCAATAACATCTACATGAAGAAAAGCATTTGATGGACCCTCCACCAGAAAAATTACACAATGCACATTTAATTTCCTATGTGATGCTGTTTCTCTGACTTATAAATGTATTTAATAGATCTATGCTCACAAAACACGCTGTTCACTCTTCACAGAATCTCCATCAATGGGCCCATGCCAGGACGACGGCCCCCGCTGGGACAAGCTCTTCACTACCCTGGAGGACTCTCACATGCGTCAGAACATGCTGCTCTCAGCCGTGAATCAAAACTGTGGTGGAGGAGGACTCACGGCCATCAAGATGCTATGGGACAAACTCACCAAAGGGGGCGGCCATTTTTGTAATGCCAACATGGAGAAAATATGCAAAACTCAAGCTGAGCAAATGCACTTAAAAATACGTCAGGAGTTCTTGGATATTATGAATTACAATATTGAAATGGAAAAGAATTTGAATTTGACATTGCAACAAATCTTACACCGAAGTCACGAGACGAATAAAAGACTGAAGAGACTTGAAGACGGTCCCAAAATGTCTCCTCATCCTACATCAACAACTAAGGCGTACGTGACCACAGCGACGGATAGTGGTTTAAAGGAACAGGAAGTAGAAAATCAATGGCTGGACAAAGGTGCGATTGGGAAAACCCTGGTCACCATAGCAACGGAGCTACAAAGAATTCAACGCCAGCTCGAAGTGATGGAGAAAACGAGGAACAAGGACAGAGGAGACACATAAAGGAGCTGATTAAAGAGAGTTTCTATGTAGTGATATTTTGCACTTCAAAACAAATTGCTTTTTATACTGTATATATTTGTATGTTTTTGAAGCCAAATTTGTAACTGCATCGTAACATTGTCATATTACCGCCATCAAAGAGGTTAGCCCGTATTTTTATTTAAACATTGACGGTTTGACAAAAAATATATATATTCTAAATGATCTAAATGATGTTCATTACATGCTTAGATGATGTGTTTCATTTTACCACGTGTAATGTGCTTTGATGCTTATGGGCCTGTACCCTTTTTATTCCCATATATTTGAGCAAAATATGTCTTGCCCCAGTACAGATATATTGTATAAGCAGCTCTTTGGGTCAAATTCAATTCAATCTTTATTAAGAACGCATAATATCTGGTTCATATTTTCTAAAAGTGAGTTGTAAAAAAATAAGTCATCAAAATAAGTCCACTGTATACTGTCTGCATCTGCGTATAAAGCGTTTTATTGTCTGATAATTAGGAAGTGCACATTAGCATTACTGTGATGGCAAAAGTCTGGTCTCTGAAAGTTGTGAAAAGTGCTTATAACTCATGATGGCGAATAATTAGAATGATTAGAATGCATCAGGTAAGTGAGGAATAACTATGAATCACTAAAACTGTTTAAAATGAACTAGATTTTCACACTTTTAAAACAGTAAAATCAGGTAGAGTGCCTTTAACTGCTATTTAACTGGATTTAGATACAGTTTGAATCCTGGGAAAACTAAGAACTTTGAAATCAAGCCGTGATGGCCAAAGAACACCATAGCCATAACTTTGTATTACTGCGAGATAGGGCTAATTTGTCAGATACTAATTACTGCCAGTAGGGGTCTGTAAATGCACAAATGACTTTAGGTTATAGTTTTCATGTCAAACCCAAATGTATACAAGGTTAGGTTTATTTGTCTATTGTGGTTTTACATCATAAATTCAGACTTAATATCACAGTATCTTTTCCGCACTGTTTTTCTCCTAGAGAGAGCGAGCTCTCAGCGCTGTAGAGAGCTGTTGTAAGGTAAAATACAGCTTACCCAGCCAGTTTGTGCCCACTCAAACATTTTCTCCAATTTAATACAAGAGTGCAGACAGAGGAGTTGCTGAACTGCTACCTCTGATTCGACAAGATGGAAAACGTATTTGGAAAAGCTTATTACAGTTTGTACACTATTTGTTTGTGGCTATTTCAAATATTGTACAGGGTAAATATTATTGTTATATTAAAGCATCAGATTTAAGCTTGTCTTTTATTGATATTTTGCAGTGACATCACGCTGGGGGTGTTCTACATGCATCCCTACTGGCAGCGATGTTCAGTTACCATGGAAACACAATGCACACAATGCACACAGTGTTAGCTAATAGCTAACACTGTCAAAAGTTTTAAGATTGTCTGAAAACTAAATAAAAAACACAAAATGGATTTAAATAGCACATTTTCAGGAGTCTGTCTTCAGTTATAAGTGTTCATGGTAAAGTTGTTAGATTTTCAACAAAAAGGTGAGAGTAACTGTTGGCTAATGCTGACTAGATTATGACTGTAATTTTACTTGTGAGAGACTTGTTTAGCAGCACAAATCATGTCCTTTTGTAGTTCCAGCCAACTCTTTATGGTCAGATTGTGGTAGAATAAAGATCAGATTAAGGGTGCACTCACACTAAGACTTTCAAAGTCAGCTTTATTGTCAAAAACCATATGTACAGGTTACACACACAGGATTTGAAATTGCAGCGCTCCCTCGGCCCACAGTGAACATTTAACATCTTATAGACATGATAATAAACATGATGACAAAAACATAACATATGCACATAGCAACAAGTACGATAGGTTTGTATATAATACAAATAAGTAAAACACTAGACTTTAGAACCATGCCGTGCTCAAGCACGATTGCTGAGGGTTCTATGTTCCGCACTCACACCGGTACAACCGAACCGGGCCACGGCCCGATGACGTCATCACACGCTGCTGTTTGTTTACATGATGCGCAGCAAAGCTAACGCTTTAGCGGGGAAAGAAGTCTATTAAATATCTATTAACTAGTGAGGCAGATATGCGTCCTCCTATGTTACGCGCTCCTCCGTGAGTTTATGGATATAAAAACAGCGCGGAGGAGTGAGGAGACAAGAGGCTGCAAACTTTTGTCACCGTCCACAGTCCTCACTGAAGGTATGCACGGGTTCGCCGTATGTTTTGGAGTGGAGTTTATTCACTGTTTTCCTCGTATGAGTAACATCAGCGCACACACAGGGTTTGTATAGTGAAGTCGTGCGTGTGCGCGTACATGAGCAACTGTGCCGTACTTTGGCCCACCTCCTCCAACCGGGCCAAAGTCCCAACCGAGCCAAAGTCCCAACCGAGCCAAAGTCCCAACCGTCCCCAGGGAGTTAGCATCACTACTTCCTGTCCAATTTTGTCTCTATGAAGTTTTTGGCGATTCATGCTAAAATGAATAACTATTTAAAGATAAAGCAGTGGACTGGGAGCTGCGGGTGGATGTCACTGACAATAAAAGTATGAAAATAAAATGAATACTTCAGCGGAGGACACGTCTGTGTGTTTAGAAAGAGATGTTTGTGTCTCAACGCTAACAGTAAAGCTAATTTTGATGCATAATAAATATTAAAACAACATCACAAAATGAAGCCTTCTACAAATAAAAATAATGGGGTAGTCTTTATTTTAACTCATTTGAATTTCAATAAGTTGTTTATTTTCTGTTTCATGATTTTAGCTTTGAGACACAGTGAGCTAGCTAGCAATGATACTGTACACAAGCCTGTTGGTGACTGTTGATTTAGTGCAAATGTTAAGCCAGTTTTACAATCTAGAAAAATAAATAAGTAAAACTACTATATTTTTACATCCTTTTTAATTGTAATCATTGTAATTTGCTGTGTTTTCAGGCTGAATTAATTAGTCTCAGATGCTTTTGCTTGTCCTATAATCTGACCTGTGCAGTCTTTGGCTCCAGTATTAAAGTACAGTAGCCTCCATTTAAACTCTGCCAACTGCTCCCAGTCATTAGCAGCTTTATTATGGCAGTGCAAAGAGGCATGAATGATTAGTCCTTTTGTCTTCTGTTTGTTTTATATGTGGTTTATAACCGTAAATAATGAAGATGTAATGGTTTATGTTCTTTTCCCCCTCTCATCTTCCAACTTCCAAATTACAGCCATTATATTTTCCTTCCTCCTTGTCTCTTTCTTTAGTTTCTTTTTTGTTGTCCATCTCCTGCACGCAAGTGATTCTCGCGAAATCCCCATTTAAAACGGACCCAACCATAAAAATTTTAATATGCCTTAAAATACTAATTTATCTTTGTAAACACTAGATTTTTATGATTTTTTTCAGCTTTTGTGTGAGAAAGTCTGTACAAGTTATCATTACAGGAACACAAGATTACCTCTTCATTTCTCTAATAAATATGTTGTTTGAATTATTTCACAAGCTGATTATTAACAGACATGGTTACCACATTATACCAATAAAAACTTGCATTTAAATGCTTTTTAAATTTATTCATTTTTGTAAATATATCTCATTACAAAACACACTTGTTAACTTGCACTCTGTTTTTTCAATATATTTTCTAGAACACACAATGTTTTTCTTTTTATTACTTCATTATGTGTATTCTTAAAAATAAATTAGGATTATCTTTTAATAACGTCATTTAAGATATAACACAAGTTCCGGTAATGAGACTGCCATTTCGGAAATGAGGATCTGTGTTTTGGAGATGAGGTGTCATGTTGATTTCATGTCAGTGACACAAAAAGTCCTATCAGTGTACTGTAACACAGTGCAAGTTTTCTTTTATAACACAGGAATAACATCTAGAGCGAAACATATTAGTAAAATAAAAAAAAAAAAATTAAAATAAAATAAAGACCTATAATTACATTTACAAGATAAATTAGTTTAATGCCATACTTCAGAACATTCCAGACAACAACATCCCCATAAAATACTAGCATGGAGCAGATCCTACACCTGAAATTACATACTGCAGTATTGTATTGAGTTTCCATAAGATAATATAGAATTAAATAGAAATTATATATACTGCTCAAAAACCTTTTCCACAGAAGCTTTCCTGTAACAAAATACATCAATCACAATCACTGATGAATACAACTCACACTCAGGACTTCAACTATATTATTATTTACAGTAAATAAATTCCATGATATTGTTGCATAATATTCATTATTCATACTTTGCTCAGTCTAACTACTTATAATCTAGTGATCACTGCAAGGGTGTTAAAGCACTCAAAAACTATTATTATTACTATGTATATAAAATGTACAAAATTTACATGTCATATGTTTTTCAGGAAAATAACTATATTTATGCACACGCATCTACAGTAAGTTAGTTTTTCTCATTCCCGAAACACTGATTCTCTCTTCTGCGACAGGCCCTGAAATGTTGCGGTGAGTGATCATGGTGTTGCGGAGGATGAGAGACCTTGAACTTTTTGGCTAGCTGTGCTAACAACATAAGAGATAGCACAAATGTTTCCTGCTATTTTTGTCAAGACCACATTAAGTTACTTAATGATCAAAACTTTAAAACTCAAGCATTTTTGAAAGACAAAAAAAACATATTTCGGTAATGAGATGAAGAAAAAAAAAAAAAAAAGTTATATAACTTCTCTGAGTGCCAATGTTTTTACTTTTCTTTAAAGCAACAAAAGAAGATCAGCTTACCTAGTAGCCATCTTGGGTGCCACGGCCAATATTGTTCTTGGCTTAAATGTCCTTAAAATTTTTTGTTCCTAGTAGACTTGACAGTGATGTAAATTATGTTGCGGAGGATGAGATAATTTGTTGTGGATGCATATTTTTTTCTGATTTTTGCTCAAAACGTATACTTACAAAGTGCATATTGTTTATTATTGCAACTAATAGTAGTATAACATGCACGGAAACATTTTCTTATATATATTTGACAAAAAATATTCACTTCCAAACCACAATATTTTAGTTGTGGACATGCAGTAATGAGAAATTGACCCTTAAATGTGGAAAAAAAAAAAAAAATGCATTTATTATTCTCACATAAGAATAGACCATGGAAACATATTTTAAAAAATTTAAATTTTATTTTGGGGAGATGTACTTTAATTGTTGAAATATCTGAAGACATGTCAAAAATCTGATTTAATGAGAATCACCTTTTCCCTCTCTCTCTCTCTCTCTCTCCCTTTCTTCTCTCTCCCCCTCTCTCTCTCTCTCTCTTCACTCTCTCTCCCTATCTTCTCTCTCTCTCCCTCTCTTCTCTCTCGCTCCCTCTTTCTCTCCCTTTTTTTCTCTCTGTCGTTGTGTCCTGAGGCAAGGCACTTCACCCACATTGCCTATATGAAAGTGGTGTGTGCGTGAGTGATGGTGGTGGTCGGAGGGGCCGGAGGTCGGAGGGGCCAGAGGTCTGAGGCGCAGATTGGCAGCTGCACTTCTGTCAGTCTGCCCCAGGGCAGCTGTGGCTACAATAGTATCTTACCACCACTGGGTATGTGGTGAATGAATAATGATTTGTAAAGCGTATTTGTGACATATGTCTGTGAAAAGTGATATATAAATAAAAATGTGTGAATGAAACAAAAAACAACTCCAGGTATGTTTTTGATGAAGTAACAGCATTCATGGTTTGAAGCTCACAAGAGTCAATTTTGCATAATATAGGACCTTTAAGAGCAAAATTCAAATTACTTACTTATTCTTCTTAATGAAGCTTCTTGCTGTTTGGTATAGGCTTAGTTATAAAGCCTAGTGTGAAAATAAATCAATGGCTTTCTAAAAATATATGAGGTTATAAGGCAACATAATTTGAGTTTGTCATTTAAATGTAATTGAAGTAAATCCATATATACCAATGGTGGGCGTTCTTTCTACGCAACGGAGCTCAAGAGCGACTGCCCACCCCCCAGTTCCAGAAGTAAATTTCTCATTCATTTTCCCCATAGACTTATATATAGACGAAATATTTTAACTATTAAAAGTTTGCAAGCGTTCTCAGGGCTAATGAGTTATGTGGTAACTAATGACCACTAGACCTATAATGTTATTTAAAATCTTTTACTTACCAGATCTCCTTTGTTGTTAACCTAACCTAACTGTCACCTTGTAACAGTATTTTGACAATGACAATTTATGACAGTGCCCTCCTCTCATGCTGACGCTGTAGCATCCACTCACTCGCTTTCTCTCTCCCTCCCTCTCTCTCTATCTAATCTGTTACTTCCTTGAAAGGCAAATCCATAAACAGTATTTTGACAATGACAGATTATGACAGTGCCCTCCTCTCACTCTGTTGCTGTAGATGTTGATTTGACATATTCCTTTGACACTGTGTTTTGCTCGGTTTGGCATTGTCCTCTTTACTGAGCTCACAAAGACATCACTCACTCTGCGCCTCTTATCTGCACGCCAATGCTCTCATCTCCCTCCACTTCCTACTCGTTTATCCCAACCAAACATCACCTTTTTTCCCCCTCCCTCTCCCTCCTGCCATTTACCACTCACTCTCCCTTTTTTTTCCTCAAATCCTCTCGTCCTCTCTTTATTCCCTCTCTTACATCCTACTATTTTTTCCTAAACAAAAAAAATCCCATTTTGTTCTGTCTTTCTATCTGTCTCTCTCTTCTCTTTGTCCTCTCTCTCTCAGCATCTTCTCAGCATCTTCCCCTTTCTCTCTCTTCCTCTCTTGTCTTTCTCTTTTTCTGTCTTCCCCCACTCTCAATTTCCATTTCCTATAGTTTATCTCTCTATCTGTTGTCTTTCTCTCCTCTCCTCCTCTCCCTTATCTCAGCCAAAGATCATTTTTTTCCTCCCCTTTACGGACTTCTATTTGCCATTTTCTGTCTCAGTCTCCCCCTCTCTCCTCATATCCTCTCTCCCTTTCATCCCATCTTTTCTTTCTCTATTCCCTCTCTTACATCCTACTATTTTTTCCTAAACATTTTTTTCTGTCTGTCTCTCTCGCTCTTCTCTTTGTCCTCTCCTCCCTTCTATCTTCCCTTCTCTCTCTCTTCCTCACTTATCTTTCTCAGTTCCTTCTCTCATATCTTCCTACTATTTTATCTCAAACAACCAACTCTCTCTCTCTCTTTCTCTTTCTTCCCTTTTTTTCTGTCTGTTCCCCCACTCCCACTCTCATCTTCATATAATTTACCTCACACAACTATCCCTCTCTATCTTTTGTCTCTCTCCTCTCCTCCTCTTCCCATCTGTACACAAATGCTATCATCTCCCTCATCTTTCTGCTCGTTTATCCCAACCGAACATCGCCTCTTTTCCCTCCCTTCCTCTCCTCCCCCTTTTCTCCCCTGCCTTTTCTTTTTTCCTCAATTCTCTCATGCATTTGATGTATGTACTGAAACTGACACAAACATAATCTCTTTCTCTCCCTTTATCTATCTATCTTTCACGCTCTCATCTTCCTATGATTTATCACAACCATCTACTCTCTCTCTACCTATCTTTCTGTTTTCTCTTCCTCTCCCCCTCTTATCCCTGTCTCATCTTTCTACTTATCTCGCACTTACTTCATCTCTCTCCTTTGTATTTTCTCTCCTTTTCTTCCTCTCCCTCCCTTTCTTCTTTCTATCTTTCTTTTGTCTCCATCCGTTTCATCTTCCAACTAATTACAGCTATTATATGTTCCTTGTTACTTTTTCTTGTTTCTCCTGCACTTTCTCTCTCTCTCTCCTGCACTTTCTCTCTCTCTCTCTCTCTGTCTCTCTCTCTCTCCCATTTTCCTAATTTATCTAATTTCCTTTTTTTTCTCTCTGCCTCCCTCTCTCCCTTCCCCTCTATCTCTCTCTCCTCCTCTATCTGTCTTTTTAATACTTTATCTGACAAAACTATTATCTCTCTCTGTTATCTCACTTCTCCCCATCACCTCCTTTCCTCCCTCTCTCCCTCTCTCTCTCTCTCTCTCTCTCTCTCTCTCTCTCTTGCTCTCTCTCTTCCCTCTCTCTCTGTCCACTTCATGCTTTTTCCTCTTCTCTTGTTACAAACTAATCAATCTTTGGCGGGCTCTTAGCTGGCTCTTAAAAGGTGACTGACATAACACTCACTATGCCAATAAATACACTAAATACATCATAATAAAATAATAAACCTGCATAAAGAAAAACATATTGTGCTTTTCATAGATTTTAATGTCACATGATCACAACAGCACTGAACAACACAAGATTGGCACTTCCCCAAAAGCAAAGACGATACAAAATAGATAAAGCTTCCATAAACATTTAGCATCAAGTCTCTTATTTACAATCACTATGACAACCACAATTTCAAAAACAGTTGGGACACTTAAGGTGTAAAGGTCCCTGCCTGAATATGGACTTCTTCTGTGGAGGTTGCATATTCTTGGTCACAGCATAGGCTAATTCTCTAGCTAGATACACCTCACATTCAGTAACCTAGCCCAAGATCGGACTCAGTATTTATTGTGTGTATATTTTTGTTGCAATAGTGGAGAAGTTTGTGATATTTTTAATGTAATATGGTAAGATCTTTTGAGCTGTAGAAAGTTGAAAAAGTAACTTCCAGGACTAATTACTGGTACATTCTGCTATTTATTTGTTGTAGCTCAGGCCTTTTAATGATACTGTCTATTTAAAAATCAATCATAAGTATTATCTTGCAGTATTTTTATTGTATCAGTGACAGTAGACAGTAGTAGTTTCAATATTATCGTTTATTGCTGTATATCTTTGTACCGATATATTGTGCTTCAAAATTTGTTATTGTGACAGGCCTAAATATACCTTAACCTTAAATACATACTGTATATCTTCACCAATATTAAATATCAAAAAATGAATAGTAATTTTACCAGTCTTTTGTTGCCTTTTTCACAACACTTTTGAAATTTCTATCAACAAGCCTAAAATTGTTTCTTCTCAGTTCTTCTCAATTTTTTCTCAGGTTGCATCTTTGGCTCTTTAATCTAAACCAGGACTAAACCAGGTCTAAACTAGATCTAAACTAAGTCTAAAAATGGACTACAGCATAAGCTGAGTTTTTTTAAACGAAGGACCAAAATTTGTGAGCTTGTGAACCACTAAAATCACCTCACATACAATAGTTTGGGAAACACCGTCCTAGTATATTAGTGAAAGAATTATATTTTACGACATTCATCAGGTAAAAAGAAAGAAAAAAACATTCTGGCTTTTACAAAGTGCCCCAACTTATTTTGAATTTGAGGTTGTATTTCTTGGCATTATGAGAGCTGTGAGTCATCTATTTAATGGGTGAATCCAAGATCTCCTCGTACTCCTCCCTCTGGCGCCTGGGCACGACTCTAGATGGTAACAACTTCATTGCCACCATCCAACTCACACTGATCAAAATAAAAACCTCCCCGATGATTTCGAGTGCGGAGGGCACTTCTGGCAGTACGGCGAGATATAGGAGCATGGCAAGTGGGATCTCCACAGTTTGAGAAGCCGAAACTATGGTGGGGTGAAGGCGGGTGAGGGCGTGGGTCATTCCTAAGAAGGCCGCAACGGAGCAAGCAACCAGTCCCAAGATGAGACCCCAAGCTTGGGCACTCATCGGCCAAGACCACCCCTCCTGGAGCAGAGCCAGAGTAGCAGGAGATAGAAGACAGCCTGTCCAACTGACTGTGAAGAGAGCAGTTCCTACGCCAATTTTTTCCTTTAGAGATCGGTATCCAACTAGTGCTAGGGCCATCCAAAGTCCCGCTAGTGCAGACAGTGACCAACCAAATGCCCCTTTCCAAAATGCAACAGGGTCTGAAGGTGTGTCCACGTTGTATTTGTCAGCCGTAGGAAGCAAGACTAGACCCAATCCGAAAAGTCCAGCGATTATTGAGATCCCGTCAGTCAAACCTAAGCGTTCTTCAAGGAGCAAAAATGCGAGGATGGCGGAGAGGGCGGTGGTCGTGAGTCGCCATGTTGTCGTAGCATTGCCGTTGGAGATAAAAGTCAAAGAGGAGTAAGCACAACATAGAGAGAGTGAGTACGCAATACCATAGAAGGTTAGATGAAGCCGGTAGCCGCTTGGTCCGAACGGATTTTCACCTTTTTGTAGCGGGACTGCAACAGAAATTAGTTGAAAGACCGATCGCACCAAGAGCAAAAACAGTGGACTTAATTTGAATTGTTCAGAAGCAACCCTAGTTAGGACAATGAGAACACCATGCCCTAAACCTGCTCCAAGTAAGCCCACCCACGTCATCCGTGAAGCAGACACTGAAGCTTCTCCAAAACTAGCCAACTGCTCCCCTACGCCTTTACTAGAGGATCCCTTGGGTGCTCTAGCATCCCCACCCTCTCCACTGGTCCCTGCCGCAGATGGAGATTTTGGGCTGCTGTCTTTGTCCTTTGAGGTAAATAAAGTCAGTGGCCATTTCTTGCCTTCTGTTAAACGCTTTTTGTCCGATGTTTCTTCTAAGAAAGATCCAAAGTCCTCGAAGGATGGTGCATCGTCGTAGCCCTCATCTCCGGGTTGGGGGAAGTGGGTGTGGATACCCGGTTGGGGGGAGTAGGGGGTGTGGGTGGCGTACTGAGCGGTCACTGTGTGCGGGTGGATCTTTACTTTTTTCTTAGAGGTGCCCAGAAGGTGAGCTGACTCCATGGTGGAACGTCAGATTGGACTAATACCTGAAACAACAAAAGCAAATCTGATAAGTCTTAGTTTTAAGATTTTGTCATATAACATACCCCATTTTTTTTCTATAAACACCATAGACCATAGAGTTGTACTTTGACTGATTTATGCATATTGGAGTAGTACCCTCTTCCTGCCCATTGTGTGATTATTCTCCAGGTCAATTAAGTTCAGTGGTCCAGTTTTAGACCAATATTTATCAAATATGTTATAGTTTAAAGGTGTATTGTGTAATTTTCTTGTAGAGGGTCCTTCAAATACGTTATGGAAATGTTGTTGCTTTGTCTGGAATGTTTCACAGTATGGTATTAAACCTTTCTATCTTCATGGAGACCAAACCAGACCTGTTTTTCTAGGTATTTTTGAGCAGTAAAGCCACATGTAACTGAATAAATATAAGGTAGAGCTATTTAATGTCATACTGTGGAACATTCCAGGCAGAGCAACGCCATAGCCATAGAAACAAGCAGGTGACAAACCCCCAACCAAAAAGTTACATAGTGCCGCTTTAAATACCGGTGAAAAAAAAGCATGTCTTCTTTAATGAACTTTTTTTTTTTTTTTTTTTTTAAATTCTCCTTCTATGTAAAATATGCAGTCTGTGAACGAATGTCTCTATGTAAGAAAGACAAGACAGATAGTTGTGCTTCTAAGTGCACTTAAAACATAGTATTTCCTTGTTTTCAAACCCCTCTCTGTGCTCATTGCTCACTCAAACTCCCGCTCTCTGGACACATACTTGATATCTCATATATCTTTAATATCCGGGACAATAATAGCAGCTGACTCACATCTTGCTTCTGCCTGGCCATTGTCTGCAATCTACTCTGTGCCCATCTAAATCAAACCAGTAATCTGAGACTGAGAAATGTATTATACTACATATTGATATAAAAAATAGGCATTATTTTTGGAAGGAGTTGAAAGTAAAGTAGACAATATCTTGTCTTCTTGTCTAAAAGGCTTCTCAATCTATACCTCCATATTACATTCCCATTCCTCTGTCTGTAACCAGCTTAATGAAATTCAAATTTATAAATAATGAAGTTACTGTGGCATAAACACTTTACAATTCAGTCTACTTTTTTGGAGTAGCCTATATCGACTTGAAATTCCTTTTTTTTATTAGTCACAAGCAATATAGCATTAGCCAACTGTTTTTCATTTAGTCACTCTCCCCTCACCAGGACCATGAAAGCTTGTATTGATCACAGGCTCCTAAAAATGTGTTGTTTAAATCCATTTTGTATTTTTTCTTGAGTTTTCAGAGTATCTCAGAACTTTTTTGTCTGTCCTTGCTAATGTATGCATTGTGTCACCATGGTAACAACTGAACATTCTGCCGTGAGAGATGCATGTCCAACACCCCAGGCTGATGTCACTGCAAGTTACTCACTATTATAGACATGAATACGATATAATAACGATTATCAATTAACCAAATAACCTTGACATCCCTTTACTGCCATGAATGCGACTCCTCTTTTTACCCTTCAGTGTTGGAAGTGGTTTGAATACCAATTACTTAGGACCTTTACACCTTATTAAACCTTTCCCTGAAGCACAAAACTTCTCCTCCTCCCATCTCACTCTGTCTTTCTCTGTCTCTCTCTCCCTAACTGTCTTTTTTTCCCTCTCTCTCTTTGTCTCTCTCTGTCTCCCCTTCTCTTTCTTTCTCTCTCTCATTCTCTCTTCCCTTTCTTCTCTGTCTGTCTGTCTGTCTCACTTTCTCTCTCTCTCCCTCTTCCTTTGTCTTTCTGTCTCTCTTTTCTCTCTCTTTCTTTCTTGCTTTCTGTCTCCCTCTTTCATTCTCTCTCTCTCTTTGTCCCTTTCCACCCCATACTAACCTCCTAATTTATGCCGACAAGCCTTAATCTCCATATCCATACACCATCTGATCCAGGTCTCCTTCATGGGCGACTAACCCTTACCATTGGAGTTATCGGAGTTATGGCCCACTGCAGTACAATCATATGGCCACACAGGAGCTGCAGTCTGGGGCTCTGGGGCTTTAAATCTGTAGTGCATTTGCCAGTTCAATAGATTCACCTGCTCTATGGGAAAAACCTGGCATCTTCTAGGCACAGTGGTAATTTGCATTTAAACTATTCTAATTTTACATAATGGGATACTTCCTAGTGTTAGAGAGAAGAGGAGGAAATGGCAAACATTAAATCAATAGGTGATTAGAACTTAAAGGTGCATTATGGAACTTTTCTGGTGGGGAAGATATTATGGGATTTCTTGTTTTTATGCTGATTGTTAGTATGTTGTTTCCTCATGAAAAATATACCTGGAGTTGTGTTTCCTTCACACATTATCACACAAACCCTGCGTATTTAGGTTGAGTTCTTCTCTCAAACTGAAAACACTCTGTTCTACCTTCTGATGTCATGTGGTAATACAGGAAGTGCTCCACTGTGTTTTTAAACTCCATGCTTCATCACTATTCATCATGTGGATAATTTCAAGCCTGGAATTGCCAATCGCTATTGAAAAAAATGCAAAAGGCAGCTGTTAACTTGAAAACTACAAGGAACTACAAGCTTTGGAGATGTAGATAGACTAATACTAAAAGGTCTCTCCAACATGTGTGAATGAAACAAAACACAAATCCAGGCATGTTTTTGATGAGGTAACAACATTTAACATGGCTTAAAGCTCACAAAACTCAATTTAGTGTAATATAGGCCCTTTAAGTTTTCTTTTTGCTTTTTCCTCTACCACAGCAGACCCTTTCCCTCTGAGGTGTGAGAAGCCTTGTTTATGTCGTCTGCATTGAACAATAGGACAATACCCCATTATATTACACTGTGTGGGAGGAGATAGATGAGTGTACAGAAATAAATCTTTCAGTGATGTAAGTTTCCCAAACAAATGAATACATGAGCTCAGTAAGACAGGGGAGTCAAGGATTGATTTTTTTTTTAAAGGTGCACAGTGTAAGTTTTCTGGTTTAGGGTTCACTACTTCCAGAACTGAAATTATCCAAATGATTCTAGTAAAGGTGTATGAAGTTTTAAAACACGGTGGGGCACTTCCTGTATTACTACATGACATCAAATTGGACAAGGGTGTTTTATGTTTGAAAGAAGAGTTTGGGTTAAACATGTGTAAATGAAACAAAACACTCCTCCAAATCCAGGTTTGTGATGAGGAAACAACATTATAGCGTAATATGGTCCCTTAAAGTTACATAATTCTTAATCCAGTTTTTGATTTGTACAGTTTTACACCTGGTGCAATGCCTACAGCAATTCCATTCTTCCACGGTTGGGATTAACAGAGTACCATGATGCATGTGATCCCCTGTGATATGTAATGTAACGCCATAGATAAACCATATATACTGCGCTCTAATTTATTTGGGACAGAGATTAAAATCACATCTATTTTGGTAATATCTGTGTAAACTAGAGGCACAGTCTCTGCTCTGATTCAGTGTTGACATGTTGCTGGCCTTATTTCACTGTTACATAAATCCAATGCACAAGCTGACATTATGATAAATGTCAAATCCATTTTAACACACTATTGGTTGGAATGGGAGACATTTTTCAGTTTATTGTATATTCAAAAAACATGCAAAAAGGAAATCCACAAATTATGAAGCTATTCTCGTGAAAGTACCCATTTTTTGTGGTCCGCTATGTGCTTGACTCTATTGCTTTGTCTGGAATGTTCCACAGAATGGCATTAAACATATCTATATAGCATTTATTGTTTATGGGTGGTTTTATTGCTCAAAAATAGTTTGAAACACATGCATTCTTAGTGATCTAGTCTTTGTAACTGGTGTGTTTCTTGTCTCCATGGAAATAATCTTGTTTAATGGCATACGGTGGAACATTCCAGGCAAAGCAATAAGCTCTACAAGGAGACAAACAGGTGTCTGACCCTTCTCCCGAAAGTTACGTAGTGCACCTTTAACACTATTCGTTTACCCAATTCAGCACAATTAAACTTCATAGGCTTAAAAAATTGTGATGTAATCTGAAACCAGTACATTTTGGCCAACCATGTGTGTGTGTGCATGCGTGTGTGTATCTGTGTGTGTGTGTGTGTGTGTACGTGCATGTGTGTGTGAGTGTGTAGTCCCGGAAGTGATTTGTTGAGATGATAGAGCTGGCTGTGAATCACACTGAAGCCTCTGCTCTCTGTACAGTCATGTCCAGCTGCACATTACTGTACAAAGGTCAAGCTCTCGTCCTCTTCTCCTCATCTTATGGCAAGGTGTTTATAAATGATTCATTATTTTCTACTTAGGGTCAATTTGCCCACGTAATAATACTATCAATAATAGACAACATCTTGTTCTGTGGCTATAAATATAGAAAGCAATTGGAAGTGACTGAGACTGATTTAATAATAGCAGATATGACGCTAATGTTTTTTCAAACTGGCCAGTCATTCGATCAGTACTTGCCAGACAGGATGTTCACTATAAACAGAAATTAATTGTGCATTTAAATACGGTAGATGCAGTATATTTACATGGTACTCTCATCTGATCATAATCTATAGTCTTATAAAACACAAAGCCATGGTTAAAATGTATATGCATAACAATCCAACTAACCAAAGTGGATTGTGAGTGTAATTGCTATGAAGAAATATAGTTAAATATGGCTGTCATTAGCTTGTCAAACTCCAGGTTAAATCTATTGCTTTACCTGGAATGTTCCTTGGTAAAACTTTAAACATACACATCTAGCATTAATTCATTACGGGTGTTTCAATTTCTCAAAAATACATTATTTCCTTCTGTGAATTGGGGCGACACCGATCTGAATTGTAATGTAGTGTAGTGCTCTAACCTGCTCGTCTCCCTTGTGATAGGTGGGTTTAAGCTATACTGTGGAACATTCTAGACAAAGCAATAACATTTCCATGGAGACAAGCCCGTGGCGGACCCTCCACTAGAAATGTTACACAGTGCACCTTTAAATTCAATTGTACTTTGTCCTCCAAATAGGTCTACAACAGTTACTTTAAAATCCATTAATTACCTATAAGTCTACATCAAAATCTGATCTAATTAGTGTGATGTTATCTGATTTTTACTGGCTGGATCTATATTTAGGATTCAGTAGGGAACCAGTATGTCCGTCCCTTCTTATCTCTCTTTGTAATTTACTATTGTGAAGGCTGCTGAAACCTCTGCAGTGCTACAACCGCAGTTAACAATAGTTCCATTTCTCCCTATATAAACCTTATTTTTATAGCAATTTTTTCACCCCATATTAACCCACAAGTATAGTAAATCATTATTGCTATACTTATGTAAAAGCAGACCTAAAAATATACCATAGCCTATAAGTGTTCTCTATGATTCATCCTGCATTGCGAGTCGTTCCTATATTAAGGCTTGAGTTACGTATAGGGAGGTGCGTACGTCTGTGTATTGGGAATAGGCTGCGTGTGTGTGCTTTTTTTTTAATCCTCAAGGTTATCTGGGTTCCTGCGATGACGCCGGAGATTTGACATGAACAAATTGAGTAGACACGTAAAAGTCCTTAATGGCAAACGTACGTGATGTCTTGTTCCAACACACTTTTACGCAGCGTACGGGAGGCTTGCTTGACGCCTCATCTTCTGTACCTGCGGGGTTTTGTTGTGTAACCAAAATCTTGAATGAAATCTGTTTAGCGTAACGTCTACGGATGCATCGTTTAGGTAGTTTTGTAATCTGGCTTTGATATAATTTAGTTACATTATATATTCATCTAAATATTTAAATACAAATCCCAGGTGACCATCTTGAGGTTAGGTTTCAATTAGCCATTAACTCACCTGCTTCGGCTTCTTCACGGTTTCACAATCAGACGCTCTTCTCTACGCTCCATAGTTTATTCTTAATCTTCTTCTGCAGTGCTTTCCACTCACTCAAGGACGTCGCTTTTACGTTATTTCCCCGTGTCACGCGTGCGTTGCCTGGTGGTGGTCCCTGTCACCTTAGCGCAACCTCTCCACCGCGCGCGCAATGGTGACCTGCTCCTGCCGCGCGCAACCCATCACTGAGGACCGAAAACAGACGCTCCTCCTATGCTTCTGCTACTACTGCTGCTGGACCAGATAGAAGGAAGAGAGAGAACAAGTGGTGATGTCCGACAGCGCATGCGTAACAGACCCGTAATACCAGCGCCTTACCCCCTGCTCGTGGCAATATGGCTTTCTGGCTTTCTCATATTCGTAATAATGGGAGAATGGATCATAAAAGCTGAAGGGAAGATTTCATTTAGGCTCTGACCACGGAGGCGCGTAAAACAGGGGAGGCCAATGACAGATCAATATTCGTGAAGTTATTGGGTCGTTAATATAAAACTCAATAGACTTTGAAGCCTGATTTGAAGATTAGATCAGACATGAGCTGTTGGCATATGCTAATATAATATATCTCCCTGCAGGGTTGTTCATACATTGGGTTAAGACTGTTTTAAAGGTGCACTATGTAACTTTTCTAGTGAAGGTTCTGCAAAATGCTTGTCGTCATAGTGATGATATTGGTTTGCCTAAAATGCACCAAATTAAATGTACTTTTATCCATGGAGAAAAGCAGGTGACTCAACCCCACTCATAGTGAGAATGCAGGGTTTTCAAAGTATTTCTCATCAATAAAAACACCTGTAATTGAATAAATTCTAGGTAGTTTAATGCAAGTGAACCTCCATCTCAACCATGATCTTATGGTCTGTTGTTGTTTTAGGTGAGTATTTGTGATATTCCTCCATGTGCACTGATTCTCTTTATGGGTACGATATATTCACTGAGTGCCATAATTACAGACTGGCTTTTAACACTCAGTAATGCAGTGACACTTTGCACTTTGCATTTGTTTTATTTCATAGTTTACTATTTTGCATGGTTTATATTATGTTGATTTTATTGAAAAGCACTTTGGTCACTTTGTGTGTTGTAAAGGGCTCTGTAAATAAAGATTGATTGATTGATAATTATAGGCCTAGGCACAGTGTTTGCCGGCATTAATAGACATATAACAAATGCATTGTACACAAACATCATGTATGTAGACCTACTAAAAAGTATATCTAAAACATTGCATCAGTTCTAGTCTGCAGCATGACTATCTTTATACCCAATATGACGAATCAAGTGTACGAAAGGTACAGGTGGGCGATACTGACAAAAATGAAGTGATGCTCTTCTTATTTCCCTTTTCCATCTGTGCTTGTAGGAACCACTTGGGCCTGTGTTGTAATGTTCAGATAGCTCAGAGTTTGTGTTGCAGTGGATGGTGTGAATCAAAAAGCAGGTATATGTTAGTGTGTGTGGGCTTCCTGAAGACTTCTACCTGGAGTCGCCTTCTCCTATAATTACTGCACAATCACAAGGCCAATTGGTTCTCCTTGGCCTATTCCAATGTGAACTTGATGTTTGGATCCACAGCATTAATGTGCACAGTGCTTGGATGAGCAGCAGAAAGTCTGCTGTTGTCCAGTTGCCAGAATATAATGTTTCTTTTACTATGGATTTTATGGTATCATACCAGGACTAACTGATTACACAGACAATATTCAGATGAGTTAAAGAATACTTGTGCTGCAACGTTTAGCAGTTCATTTTTTTAAACCCACTGTAATCAAATGATGAGCAGTCATATAATTCAGAACAGTATTTAAAGATGTACTGTGTAACTTTTCGGTTTCGGGTCTGTCACCTTCTTGTTTCTATGGATATGTCATTGCTCTGCGCACAATGTTCCAAATATGACTATAAACAGCTCTACCTTACATTTATTCAATTACAGGTGGTTTTATAGCTCAAGAATACCTAGAAAAACAGGCATTCCAACTGAGCGTGGTTGCCTCTCCACAGATCTGACCTGTAACTTGGTCTGGTTTGGTCTCTATGATGATAGAAAGGTTTAATGCCATACTGTGAAACATTCCAGACAAAGCAATAACATCACCATGAAGAAAAGCATTTGAACCGGAAAGTTACACAATGCAACTTTAACTGACAGATTTAATTTCATTCTTTTCATAATTACAGTTTCTTTTTTGTGTGTGTTTGTAATTAGAGCAATTCTCTGATTAATTTCTGTACAGCCTCAAGCCACATTTTTGTAAATTATTTAATTTTTCAGAACTTGGACAATTCTTCACCTTTTTAGAATAGGCTACAGAAATAAGGATAGGATGACAAGACCTATAGTGCAGAAACATGTGGTTATAGGAAAGTGATCCAGGGTAAAGGCTCCATAATGAGGCTCTTGTCTTCCCTTTGTGCAATAAAAAGAGAATTACTTGTTTGCCGCTGGACAGATAAGTTCAATAAAACCCATGCACAGTTCCAGGAGGGGATGGAGTGAAATGAAGGCTTGGAATTAGATCTGTGATAAAGTATGATGCTGTGTGTAATTTAATTATAAAACATCAGTGGAAACTCAGACATAACGGTTTCAGATCTTTTTTTTTTTTAATTGGAGAGTGAGTGCCAAATTAGGGACCATGTTACGCTATTTTCAAATCTATGTTATAATGTTGTTTCCTCATCAAAAACATACCTTGAGTTGTGTTTTGTTTCATTCACACTTGTTTAACGCACAAATCCTGCATATTTAGGCTAAGTTCATCTCTCAAACTGAAAACACACTTCTTCCACCTCGTGATGTCATGTGGTAATACAGGAAGCACTACACTGTGCTTTTAAACTCCATACACCTTCACTAGAATTATTTGGATAATTTCAGCCCTGGAATTACCAATCTCTACTGAACTAAAGGTGAAAGGTAGCTGTTCACTTGAAAACCGCTTCATGACATCACAAATACAACAGAGCATTTTGAGCTTTGGAGATGCAGACAAACTAATAATAGGTAGTTACTCAAACATGTGTGAATGTACTAAAACAGAACTGTAGGTATGTTAATGAGGAGGTAACAACATTATAACATGGCTTAAAGCTCTCAAGAATTTTAAGAGTCATTTTTAAGTATAACCACGAATGGTACACCATCAGGGACCTTTATCACTCTGTACATGCAAGCCCTTCACAGTCTTATTTTCTGTTAATAACTGCACATTGCCTTGACCTGTGTGCAGCTTTGATTGCCCACATGTAAAAGCTGACTAATGAGAATGAGCTCCTTTGTTTCACATTTGTCACTGACATAAACTAACATGTTTGGCGTGGGAACCAGACTGGTATCCCTTTGTATAAACAATCCAGAGAGATCTCATTCTAGATTTGCCAGGCAGTATAATTGGTTTTGCTCTAGCCATGTTTCTGTTACAGTTCTGATCCTTACTCCTCCCAACACCAGCCCCACTGTAATTGCTTTGACATTTTGCACTCGTATACATCTCATGGGCTGTGCTCCATCTGAAGTCATATTAACCTTTAGCCCAGTTTCACTGGGCTAAAGGCCCAGGTCTACTGGTCCAAGCCATGCCTCAAGACACTGCATCTCTGTTAACACTGCAATGAGTGACCAGGCCCATAGGGAATCAGCAAGCGCAATGATAATCAATGGAGAAAACACACTCACACTTGTACTAATGAGTGCGCCATTAACTAAAGCTATGGTCTAAGTCTACCACTGGAAATGAGCAGGAGTTACATTCATGGCTCTTGCTGAAAGTGTTCGGAAAACGTGGAATGTCATGGTGAATCTGAATCTGATTGGTTGAAGTGCCATAACAGCAGAACAAGATGAAAAATCAAACTTTTGTTACATTCAAATGAGAGAAAAGCACAGACATCTTCCCTGTAAACAAATGCACAAAGCGCTTACCTTCTGCACGACCTCAATGCTGCGACTTAACTGGTCGCCTGCCCAATTATCCTTACAGTGAGTGCACTCCAAGATGGATTCTCATGAGTTGGTGAACTCATAAAATATCAAGAGACTACCCTGCTCACAGAAGAATGCGTGTTTTTCCGAGTTATTTTTCAGCAGTAAAATATGTGTAAGTTTATGTAACTTGCAAATGCAAGTAGAGCTCTTTTAAAATTGAGCTGGAACAGGTCAGAATGTTGTGTTGGCATTTGATGTTTAACTAACCCTCCGACTGCAGATTTGTTGACCTGGTTTATAGTTAATATCTCTATCATTTCTGAGCCTATCCTCCTAAAACCAAAACTGTCCCAAGCTTCAGCATCTTCTCTGTCAGCCCCAAATGAACCAAAGTGAAATATGTTTTTCATAATGTTGAGAAAGTGGTGTCATTATTCAGTCCCAAAGATGTGACTGTTGTCAGTTCAAATGACTTCAGTTTATGGAGCTAATCCCAGACCAATAATGATAAGGTTCAGTATTTGTAGGTCATAGGTTTAAACATTTCTTCCAAAAACAGTAAATCTCCCACAGAGGTATATAGGCCCTCCATGCTCTCTATTCTAAAACCTATTAAATTGTACCAAGGCAACAGCTCCTACTGCTTTGCTAATTATGGGTTGTCTAAATAAAGCAATTGTTTCCTGGTCGACCACATGCATTTTGTGTCTTAATCACTGAGTCTCTGTGACAAGTGAATTACACAGATTCTCCCTTCGTCATGACAACTGTTTGTGAGTCAGATCTGAACCATACCAGCAGTCTTAGTTCTAGTTTAGTCCGGGCTTAGTCCTGGTTTAGTTCTGATTTAGTCCTGATTTAGTCCTGGTTTAGTCCTGGTTTAGTCCTGGTTCATTCGTGGTTTAGTCCTGGTTTAGTCCTGGTTCAGTCCTGATTCAGCCCTAGTTCAGTCCTTGTTCAGTCCTGATTTAGTCCTGTTTCAATCCTTGTTTAGTTCTGATTTAGTCCTGGTTTAGTCCTGATTTAAGCCCCTTTTCCTTTCCTTACACTTTTCCTTACACTCTTTAATCCAGATTCCTGGTTAATCCTGGTTTAGTTCTGATTTAGTCCTTGTTTAGGGGGAATTGATTTCTAAAGATTAAAATGCTGGTTTTGATTTAATAAGACATTACAGTGTGGGGATGGCCTGTGGGAAAGTGGTCATAACGTAATTTAATAGACCTGAATATGGAAAAAAAAAAATCCAATACATGCGTAAAAGTCTTGTTTTAAAGTTTCCAGTAGTCCTACTATCTTGCATTTATATTATACAACTTTTGAGGTTGCTCCAGATTTTGTAGACTGGCTATGATCACAACTATAGCACAAGTACAAGTCCCCAACACTGTATATAGACTTCCATTGTACAAAATACCATTCTTATTTTTAAATAGTTTACAAACAGAAAATTTGTCACCCTGATTTATCTCTTTCAGAAGTTTGCTTTTACCCTTGAGATCTGGCCTCCTTTTAAAACTCCCCCATTATATTAAGACATAGCATGTGTTTCTTTATTGAGTACAGAAGAGATTTTATGCACACTGTTACCTTGACGATCACCTGAGCTTACCTGACGAAGTACAAAAACCTCCTTAAGCATGAATTTATTTAACCTTTCGATGTGTTGTGTAACCGAAGCATCTACAAAAGCTGATTGTTTTCGATTGTATTTTCATCCTTCAATGTTGTACCGCCAATCTGCCAGAAACCCTGCCCTGCACCCTTCTGTAGATTTTAATCCTGAATCTTAAGTACTTATTGATATTAGCCTATAAAGGATATGCTTTACTTTAATTTAATTTAATCGTTTTTTTTATATACACAGCACTAATCGTGAGCTTTTAGTCATGTTGGAATGTTGTTACCTCATGAAAAACGTACCCTGACTTGAGTTTTGTTTCATTCACACATGTTTGAGTAATACTTTATTATTAGTCTGTCTACATCTCCAAAGCTCAAAATGCTCTGTTGCACCTTGTGATGTCATGAAGAGGTAGTTTTCAAGTTAACAGCAACTTTTAACCTTTAGTTCAGTTGAATTTGGCAATTCCAGGGCTGGAATTATCTAAATGATTCTAGTGAAGGTGTATGGAGTTTAAAAACACATTGGAGCATTCCCTGTATTACCAAATGACATCACAAGGTGGAACAGAGTGTTTTCTGTTTGAGAGAAGAACTCCTAAATATGCATGTTTGTGTGTTAAGATACAACATTATAACATAGATCACAAAATAGTGTAATATGGGTTCAGGCCTGACTCTCTTCAGTTCTGTTTTTCACCAAGTTCCCATTTTACTGCAAAGGACAGAGAAACAGGCCACACACTCAATAGTGTAGCCTTTAGCCAAAGAGCCTTTATAAAATAATAATCTACTAAAATTGCCCTGGATCTGCTCATAAACCAACCCAGACACAGGCACAGAGGGACTTTGAAAACTGCATCAAGAAAGGTTCTGGGAATTGAACCTAAGACCATCTTGCTGTGAGGCTTAATGGGCATATCATTTCAATTTACTTTATAATAATAATGCATTTGATTTATATAGTGCTTTTCAGACACTCAAATACACTTTACATTGATTGCAATAGTCACTCTCTGGTATTACAACTGCAAACCATTAACTACTTATTCACTGCATATTCAACACCAAAGTGAAGTGTCTTGCTCAAGGACACGACAACAGTACAGCTATGCCAGAGCTGGAGGTGAACTCCTAACCTTCCACTAATGAGACAACCACTCTACCACCTGAGCCCCCATTGAATCTTTTGGTTTTTTTTTATCTCAAGGACTGTAGCCACCATTCAAAACAAAATGTTCTATCATTTGAATGGTGAGAAGTCCTCAAAATGGCGTGTGTAACCAGGAAACCCATGAAAAGCGAAGCCACCTAGTCTTCCTTGTCCAATGCTTTGTAATACAGTCTGACCCGAGGGGTATTTTACAGTGACCATGTCCTCAAAGAGAGAGAGGAGATTTGCACTGACAGATGATGTGTTGTTTTATTCCTACATTAGCTTTGGGCCATTTCTCCAAAGGATAAGAGGGGAAGTACAAGTGTTTCCATGGTTACAGCCAATAAGAAGAGGCCATTTTAGAGTCCTGGAGTTATTCATTCATTCTGGGCAGCATCTGATCCTGTAGCTGCAGTTTGGGTTTTCAGAAACAGGTAGAGAAAATATAGTTTGGAACATTCTGGAAAAAAGAACTTGGGAAGAAATGTAGATTAACCAGCAGCAGTTATGAAACAGGAGACTGGATGAGATTAGATAGGGCTTTTATTGATCGAGAAGGAAATTCCGGAAATACAATTACAACATGGCGGTTTCAAGATAAGACAAAGCAGCCAAGATGTGATAAGCGAGATTTGGAGATTTAAAGATCCTATATTACACGAAACTGACTCTTGTGATCTTCAAGCCATGTTATAATGTTTTTATCCCGTCAAAAACATACCTGGAGTTGTGTTTTGTTTCATTCACACGTTTGAGTAACCCATTATTATTAGTTTATCTACATCTCCAAAACTCAAATGCTCTGTTCCACCTTGTGATGTCGTCTTTGACCTTTAATTCACTAGAGATCGGTAATTCCCAATATGAAATCATCCAAACATCCATGATTCTAGTGAAGATGTATGAAGTTTAAAAACACAGTGGAGCACTTCCTTTATTACCACATGACATGACATCACAAGCTGGAGTGTTGTCTGTTTGAGAGAAGAACTCGACCTAAATATGCACGCTTTGTGTGTTAAACATGTGTGAATAAATCAAAATGAAACTCCAGATAAGTTTGTGATGAGCAAATTTAAAGGTCCTTTAAATACAACTAAATACATATACTATTAGAATGAAAATTATAGTCAGTTAGATGCATTGCTCACTAAGGTTAGCTCTCCAAATGAACTTATCATGATGTAAGTTGATATGACTGCTATACTGAGAATTCTATCAGTTCTTAGAGCCAAAAAACAAGTTCAAATTTTCTCGCAACACTTTAAAAAAATGCAAAAATGCTTGAATTATGGATAGAAACTGTTGCATAAGAAGTCTATCACCTTCGTGCATGAATAATTTAGTACTGAGCACTAAAACCTGTGCAAAAGTCTAAGTATCTGTGGCTCAGTCCTCCATTGAAGTTCATGTAATCTCGTCTCCATGGAGATGTTTGCTTGAATGTTCATAGCATGGTATTAAACATAACTATCTCACATGTATTCCATTACAGGTGGATCCACTGCTATCCATGAGTTTCAGAATGATGAAAAGTTGTGATTGTTGCCATAGTGATAAACAATTTAAACCAAATATTATATCTTCTGAATGGAAGTCTTCAAAATGTACAGTATAACAGGAAGATGACACCCACAAATAGAAGATATCTTGAAAAAAAACACTTATTTTGAGTGGGCTTGCCTCTCCACAAATCTGACCTGTAACTTGTCCTGGTGGCAGCATGTGGAGATACCATGTGAAATACTCTGGAGGTAGAGACGTGAAAAGTTGCACAGTGCATGTTTAATTTATTGTTTATTATATTCAACCCATTCAAGTGTGAAATGTGTGTGAGACAAAAGTGTGAGACTGTAACAAAAAGAACAACATAAAGGAAAAACAGTGTGTGACAGACCTTAATATTGCTGATGGTAATAAAATGTGCGTGTTTTTGCTGAAAACAGGAGCGTGGATCACAAAGATGCTTAAAACAGAGAAAACCAGGGACTAGTATTCACCAACTCATCAATTTTTATCTATGTGTTTTTACCCCAGTATCTTAATAAATGACATTAAAACATGCACTGAAACCAAAACTGACTAGTGTAAAAATCATAATTAATACTTTGACACTAAGAGGATAATTATATAATGTGAAAAGTTACACATATCAGAGTTTACTAAAAAATAAGGTTATATTTGATAAAAATCCCAAAATATGATACCTCTCCAAGATTGCGTATTTACTCTAATAAATTTGACGTTCTGAACTACATTTTGGTTTTTTATGACAATTAAAATAAATTCATGAATCTTGAAAATTTTATATTCAGAGAATATTTAGACAGATTATTTCATCAGTTTTCTTTGTATCCAAATAGTGTAACAAATATTTTCAATATTTCCCCAGCAAAAATATAATCACTCTCCAAGACTGAGAATTTACTGTAATAAATTTGATGCGCTAAACTAAATATGGTTTTCTTATGGCATTTACAATAAAATAATTCATCTTGATTCAAACAATATCCACGCAGTATTTCCTGTATCTCAGTGCAGCTGTATTTTCCTTTGAGCGGTCTAATAGAAGAGACCAGCGGTGATTAGTCAAAGCAGTACATGACAAGTCAATCAGCGCACGCTCTACTCCAGTGGATCAGGAATAATTGGTAGCAAGGGACTAGATCTAATTTACATATAATTTAAATATATAGTAAGTTGATTTGCCATTTGAGAACCACTTACTGCACAATCCTCAGTTGTACAATGCGTATTCTGTATATATTATATATTACCAGCCCAGCCAGAACCACACGCTTTGACAAAAATTTACAAAGACAAGTGGGTTTGGAGCTGTATCACGATGATGACTTCAGAGGGCACGACTGACATGTCAATCAGAGAGACATATGCTTCGTTTGTGTCAAAAACAAACACTGCTCACACTTAAAGAAGGAGAAAAAAAACACATAAAGGACTGAGAAACAGTGTGGATTTTTGCATAATTAACTACGGAAGCACCAAACTCTTATTTAAAAAGAAAAAAGTGGAAAAACAAGTAAAAGAAGTTATATATATTTTGTTCTGAATGTTAGGAGAATTTTGGAGAGATGATGTCTTCCACATGCTACAAATTAGTTAATCTCAAACTTGGACGGAAGATTTTCACCCTCTTTTGTCCAAACATAGTGTAGAAGGTACTGGCTGGTCAGGACATATTTATATCTCTCTCCCACAGCTCTCCATCCTCTCAAAAAAATAAAATAAAATAAAATAAACTGTCTATAAATGTCCCTCCAACATTACAACTGGAGTTAGGACAAAAAGTCTTATTAGTGGGCAGAAGAAAATATGAATCAAAAATGCTTTCAGGTTAATTAATTACATTATTCTTAAAGTAAAAAGTATAAGCCTAGAAATTACATTGTGATTGAAATGTGAGTGTTGGAGAATGAAGAAAGAAATTCAATCTGTATTTAACACTGGAGTGAGGACTGACCTTTGTCTTTGGAAAGATAAAAGATGAAGTGCAAAAATGAAAAGGCAGAGAAAGCTTTTGATTCATAGAAGAACAGTTAAAGGAGAGAATGAAAAGTCTATCTGTCTTCATCTCAGGGTCAGAAATGAATTATAACAATGTGTCAAGGGCAGAGCTTCACCTGGGCCCATCTTTTCTTTTCTTTTGGTTCTTTTCTTTTATTTATTGTTTGCTCACACTTTAAATTATTCATGTGCTTTCGTTAAATTTGTGTTTATATGCAACATTTTTAGTAGGGGATCTGTCATTTGCTTGTCTCCATGGAGATGTTGTTTTGCTTGCAATGTTCAGGTGTTTATATAGCTCAAAAATAGCTTGAAAAGCATCTTTTCTTACTGTGAGCGAAGTTGCCTCTCCACAGATCTGACCTTTAACTTGGCCTGGATCTGCTTTTCTCCATCGAGATGCAGTATGAGCAATAACATCTCCATGGAGAGCTGACAGCTGACCCTCCACCAGAAAAAGTTAACAGAAATGTTACGAAGTGCATCTTTAAAGGACCCTTATGACACTATTTTTGTGAGCTATGTTATAATGTTGTTTTCCTCTGCACAAACGTACCCGGAGTTGTGTTTTGCTTCATTCACACATGTTTAACACAAAAGCTCTACATATTTAGGCTGAGTTTTTCTCTTAAACAGAAAACACTCTGTTCCACTTTGTGATGTCATGTGGTAATACAAGAAATGCTCCACTGTGTTTTAAACTCCATACATCTCCATTAGAATAATTTGGATAATTTCAGCTCAGGAACTGCCAATATCATGACATCACAAGGTGGAACAGAGCTTTTGGGCTTTGGGGATGTAGACAGAATAATAATGCAGGGTGACTCAAACATGTGTGAATGAAACAAAACACAACTTCAGGTATATTTTTGATGAGAAAACAGCATTATAACATGACTTAAAGCTCACAAGAGTCAATTTTGTGTAATATAGGACCTTTAACTAGAGGAGTTTTATCTGACTTTACTATTACTCACAGTCCATGGATTTCAGGTTGCTTTTTATTGACAACATTTTGTGGACTTGTCACATCATTGGCATGGCAACTGTCCTAATTTTTCATCACTCTGCTATAAACCTTTTTCATGAACGTTTCATGAATGTTTCACAACGTTTTGCGTATGTGTGTTGGGAGGTTGAATGTTTGTGAAGTGTAATGGGCACGTTGTTATTCAAAGAGGAGGTCTGAGTCTGGTCTCATTACAGAGGAGCTGATGGAGCCAAACAAGTGGAGCGAGACTGGGACATTCATCACTGCAGTCAGATGCACGAGCAGAGAGAGACGACGTACTGGTCTAATCTAAATATACACCACTTACAATAACAATAATACATTTTATTTAATAGACACTTTTTTATACACTCAAAAGAAAAATAAGTGTCTCATTGACATTTTATATTAGAACAACATATTAAAACACAAAGGAGTCTGTCTGCCAAGACTAAACAATTACGTTCAAATACTGTTCTCTGTTCTGCAGGTTTAAAGCAAGGAAACATGATTTTCAAACCACGAGAGGAGAAAGTAGGTGAAAATCTATCTTGCTCTTAGCTCCCACAAACCCTTTGGCTCATTGCTAGTGTTCACATGCATGACTTTGCCACTAGCACAACTTTAGAGCAGCTTTGCAAACTGAGAAGTAAAGCAGAGTGCACCTCCAGAGTACACCCAACGATATACAGTGTTTTATAGTTTGATGAAGACAGCATGCTGTGGTCTGATTTTGTCACAGTGGACATTAGAGAAAACAACATTTTCTAATTTATAAGAGAAAGACCTGGGTATTTCAGCTTCATGTGTCTCACCTAAGGACACAGTTGTAGTATTGTCATATGAAAATGTGTAGCCAGCCTTTCAGTAAATTAAAGAATATAATAACTAAACTTGCCTCTATATTATCCTGTACTATCCTCTGATCAGATTTATCATATTCAAACTATTTAGACATCTACAAATTTGTCTTACCAATCTCAATGCAGCAGAAGAACCAACTTCCTCCTCAGCCTCTCCATCTCCTCCTCTTCTCCATCATTTATGGGGAGAGATAATTTATCACACAAACTGTTCATGTAGCTTAGTTTTTGAGTTGTTGTTTTTTGCTGGAAATTTAAAGATGTATTGTGTAATTTTTCTGGTTGTGTGTCTGTCACCTGCTTGTTTCTATGGTTATGTCATTGCTCTGCCTGGAATGTTCCACAGTATGACATTAAACTGCTCTACTTTACATTTAGTCAATTACAGGTGGCTTTATCGCTCAAAAATACCTAGAAAAAATAGGCATTCTGACTGTGAGTGGGGTCGCCTCTACACAGATCTAAATCCACAAACCAGAGACACATAGTGCACATGTGAACAAGCCAAATACAAACCTCTAAAATCTCATTTGAAATTGTCATGGTGATACATTTCTTTAGTCACACGCCACCCCTGTGCCCTGTCCACTGAATATTGTAGCTGGATGTTGTTCTCTGGTGTTGAAAGGTCGTGTAGACTTGAATGGGTTTTCTCACAGCTAGCATACCGCTCTGGTCCTCATACATTTTACATTAGCGCTGTGCAGAGAGGGGAAGCCTGGGAGAATCAGAGAAATATGTGGAGAGGCAGAATCGAAACACCGTGAGCAAGGTCAGAGGAGATTAAAAATAGAGCAAGTGGAGAAGACATGCATCGCTACAGAGAATAAGAACATTTAAGGCTTCTGTCTAATCAGTATGTTTATTGGTGCACTATGTAACTTTTTGGTTGCAGGTCTGTTACCTATTTGTTTCTATGGATATGTCATTGCTCTGCCACAGTATGACATTAAACTGCTCTACTTTACTTATTCAAACTTCATAGTAGATATTGGGGTTGTGTTTAATGTTGCAACAAATTCTAAGTATGTATGGTGAACCAATAGAGATGTAGGTCTATAATGTATAATAAATACTTGTGTTCACACATTAAAGCCCCTATACTACAGAAAATTGTGTGAGCTTTTAGCCATGTTAGAATGCTGTTACCTCTTCAAAAACATACCTGGAGTTGTGTTTTGTTTCATTCACACATGTCTTTATTATTAATCTGTCTACATCTCAGAGCTTAAAATGCTCTGTCTCACCTTGTGATGTCATGAAGCGATAGTTTTGAAGTTAGCGGCTATCTTTTACTTTTTGTTCAGTAGAGATAGTCAATTCCAGGGCTGAAATTATCCAAATGATTCTAGTGAAGGTGTGTGGAGTTTAAAAACACAGTGGAGCACTTCCTGTATTACCACATGATATTACAGAGTGGTGACAGTGTTTTCAGTTTAAGAGAAGAACTCAGTTTAAATATGCAGGATTTGCGTGTGACAGTGAAACAAGACACAACTCCAGGTAAGTTTGAGACAAGGAAACAGCATCAGAAAATAGTGTAATATTTAATATTTTGGATGCTTGTGCCTGGTTACAGACTTCAACCTCTTCCATTAGAATGACGATCAAATTTCTATCTGAAAAACCTGCCCCATGTGATAAAGAATTGGTAAAATGAGGTTCTCTATTTCACAAATATTTTTAAACTGCTCTGTTTTCTGCTCTCTTTTTATTCCAGTTCCAATATTTTGAGATGGTTTGCAATCATGTGCCATTATGATAAATTACCGAACAGACTGCATTCACGTTCTAGAAATTAATCATTTCAGATGTAGGTCAGGGGTTTATGCTGGTGGTTTTTAGACTCAGGAATGTGAGGGCGTCATAATCACAGATGGGGCAAGCCAGTTTGCCCTATTAATTACACTGTACTTTGCTATGAAATATCCAAAAGGTAAATTCACAAATGTAGAACCTGATCATTTTAATTGGTGACTAGACCCAAGAACTCACTGTATTACAACAAAACTTGCATTTGAACAATATTAATTTTAGCTTCCCCCCATCTGTATGAAATATTACTGGTCTATAGAATGTGGTGATGTCGTCTGAAATCCATAAATATACAGTAGCTCTATGGGAAATTAACTTATGTCTAATGTTACCTATTTGGTAAAGATTGATTCCACAGACTTGCCATATCATATCTATCTGTCTGTCTGTCTGTCTATCTATTTATATTAAGCTTATATCTTAAATTTTTCTTTTTTTTTTCTTTTTCTTTTCACTGACAAGAATGACATTTTTCAGGTTGAATACTGGCAACAATTTCTGAAGCAACTGTGACAATATTCTTTCACTTTTGTTTGTGTTTATGTTGACAGAGCAGATGCCAAACACACCGCAAGGTTTGTCAGTGTTATAATACCTAAACCTATAATTTTACCTTGACAGTCTAAAAGGCATTGCTTTTCGGATCTAAAGTCAGACACTGTGTTGCCATGGTCACAACATTGAGAAAAACCTTCATAAAGATTGGATGCAGTGAATATAATGCATCTTTACATGTATAGGACTTTCAAAGATACTTAAAGACGCTTTACATGAAGAGACAACCAAGGACAAACAGACAAAACAAAAACAGTTGTTGAAAGATAGTTTTAAAGAGCTGGGTTTTCAGTGCTTTTTAAATGTGTACTGTGTAACTTTTCTGGTGGAGGGACCCAACCTATACTTGTGGTATAGGCTGCAGAGATGTTATTGTGTTTCATAGAATCTTTAACAGCATGACAATAGACTTCTGTCTTCATGGAAACAAGCAAATAATAGCACCAGGCCAAGTTACAGGTCAGACCTGTGGAGAGGCTACCACACACACAGTTTTTCAATGTATTTTTTAGCATTGAAAAAAGTAGCTTCACTACTTTTAAACGCCATTTAAAGACATGGCTCAGGTCAACACAGGTGTGTGATCATTTATTATAGTTTATAATGTGCAATGGGCAATGTGCAATATACTATTTATTAACTAAGCACTTTAATACTTTACTTACGGGCAATATGCAATATACTAAAGAATTTTACCTTTGAGGGCACATGCAATACATTGTAGAATAGCACTTTATAAGCCGGGTTATTTAGCAATCTCACCTTGCACTTTTCTTTTTTTTAAGGGTTGTGCAATGTACTATAATAATTTTAGCAATGGGCTGTGTGCAATACTTATACACTGGCACCTTAACTAAACAGGGCAGTGTGCAATTTTGATCAAATAATCCAACATCCTTTAGTTGACCTGTGTCTGTGATCTTGTGACTGACCATCTCTTTATGTCTGTCTATTTGTATTATTGTATTGTCTGTCTGGGTGTATTGTTTTTACTGTGTGTATTTGCTTTATGATTACATCAACCTGTCTAGGGACAGCAGATGGAAATTAGCCCTGGGCTACAATCTGATAACATATTTACATATCATGTATATGTTCATTAATGTGTTTTGTCCCTATTTCAAATAAATAAATAAAAAATAAATAAATAAAATCATCTGCATTTGAACAAATGTTTGATCAACTGAATGCCATACTGTGAAAAATTCCAGGCAAAGAAATACTATCTCAGTGAAGGTCTCAGGTGGCAGATCCCCACCAGAAAAGTTACACAGTGCACTTTAAAACATGGGGAGTGTGGTCTCTAATGGTATTTGGTGAACAATGCTTTACAGTTGGTGGAGCATATTTTTGTGTGAATGAACGAACCAATCAATACATGCGGTCAGACAGATGATTTGCTGTTGTGAGAAGAAAACTGAAAACTAAAAGGTAATTATTTTGAATGCCAGGCAATCTATAGACGACATAAATCTTATCAGACGCAAAAACAAGCAACATAAATATAAGTTACACTCACAAATCATTAACCACCCGAAGTCATTCTCCTAGAGCTTTTAAACAATATTGACGTTATAATTAGATGCCAGTCATCTGTCACATACAGGAGAGAGCTGAAGAGTTTGAGTGACGGATCGCTGTAATCTTGTTTCTTTAGGGTATTGACATTTATGGAAGTACTTTATAATTACTAGCAATTACAGTGTTCCATAAATCAACATAACTGCCTGGATGTTGCTGTCATTGGCTGTGTACACATGCACACCCAAATCCGATTTTAATCTGATTTCCGGATATTGAAGATTATTATATGACATGTAAACCAAAAAAGGACCATGATCAGAAAGAGATTACATGATTTCGTTGTTTACTTTTTATTTTAATCACCATTTAACTGATACTAATCAGATTTAGAGTGCATGTAAGCACAGGTACTGTTTTGGAAGGAAGATTTTGGAGTCCCTGCTCAATTACATGGGTTTCATCGTCCTGTTATATGCAATATTTTGAGGCCTTTTTTCCATTCAGAAGATACAATATTTAGTCTTAAACACTCATGTCTTATTCTGAAACCCATGGAAACTCCGCAACCAAGTGCCAGTTATGTGGAAGAAGATGGCGGCAAACATTTTTTGTACAATGACGTAAGGTTTCTGATAGAGGGCATGTTATGTCCTTGTCTCCACAGAGATGCTATTACTTTGCTGGGAATGTTCCACAGTATATTAAGATCTGTGGAAAGGCGACATATTTTTTAAGAATAAAATTATATCAATGCTACACAGATACATTTAATGCCATATTGTGGAACATTCCAGGCAAAGCAATAACACCTCCATGGAAACAAGTAGGTTGAATACTCTACGCCAGAAAGGTTATACAGGCCAACTTTGTAATCACTGGTATTATTTTTCAAAGAATTGCTCTTCACACTTTAATAAGATTTCACAGTGTATCAAACCCAGCTCTTATTGATTAATTTTCATCCAATCAATTTCCCTTTTCTTTTGCGTGCCAATATTTCAGTCCCCACCCCTTTAAACAGACTAGACCTGTGCCTGTGGAGTACCATACCCCAAATCAAAATGAATTAATTGTAATAGCCCTTTTGAATAATTTCAAGCACTTTAGCAATATATCCAGGGACAAACGTACTGAAGTAGATGGGGTACAAAACAGCAGATGTCCTTCACCATTCACTCTCTTACACAACAGAGCACTGGAGCAGGTCCTTTTCCCTGTGACCTGAAACTGTGTGTGTCCTGCTGTATTTATGAGCCCATAAATCTGACACAGGAGGTGTGTGTGTGGACAGGAAATACACGTCCTTCCACAGCATAAATTATTTATATGGAGTTTACGTTTAACAACCTGAGCTAATGTGTGACACTGTCAAAACAACAAGAACAATAAGCACTTTGCATGCATCTGTGAACATATAAGGAACAGTGTGATTGGTCTAACAGGTATGTACACTTCAAACTCTGCTCCTGCAACCAGGTGTAATCAGGTTGCAGCTTTAATCAGGGTAGTCATATGTGATGTCATGTAGTACTTAAAATTGCAGTGGCTACTAGCGGCAGCATTCACTCAGATTCCGACTGCATTATCACTAGAAAACTGCAAATTTACCCCATCTCACTTGCCCATATATGAAAAAGTGTCTGATTACTGGAGCATGAAAAGCTTTTTTTTTAATCAAAACAAATGCATTCAATAATTTAAAACCTGATTGTGAAGCCTTTTGCTATTCAACTAATAAAGATGGAGGATACAGTGATATAGAGCTAAAAACTATACATTTTACTGCACCATTTTACCATTTGTACTGTCATCAAATTAAAAGATCTATTATTTGGTATAACAGACTTCCCACTGAAAAAAGCCAGGCCAAAAAATCATATAATTAAGTGATTTTTCATTTGTTCATTCCTTATTCCATCCTCAAACAGGCATATTTATGGAAACAAGTCCAGTCAAACCCAGCCAGGCCCAAAGGAGGTCTGAACACTTGAACTAAAATACACTGAAAGATTGTTATTAAATTCTGAATCCAAAAAGTGACTGCTTCATCTCTGGAGTACAGTTATGCTTGAATAAAACAATGACAAATGCATGTCTATTAGGGTGATCCTTATCCAATGGACAAAATAAAAGTTAAAAAATTCTCTCTCTGACCCCTAGATATTTAGCATTTAATAAAAAAGGGGGTTTGCAAAGTTTCACAAAAATCCATGCATATTTAAAGGTAGCTGAAAGACCTTGAAGTTTTTGTCAGTGCAAACTATGTGAAGTCTTTGTCTGAGAGAAGACTCTTGAACGCTTGATTCAGCAATGCTGGGTCTACCAATGGTACTGTACATGCTTACACTGTATTCCCTCCCAGGCTTGTGTCAGGGTCATCACTGCACTACCATCATCTTCTTACGAATTCACCTCAGCCTATTGAATTTTAGTTTTTATGGCAGTAATTCTATGGATAAACTAATAAGCGCCTCCTTGACATAGGCTATGTATGGTGTATAGGAGCAAATGATGATTATGATGAATAGCACTGAAATTGCATCAGTTACAGAAACTTCAGGGCGTCTGAGCTACCTATTTCTCCTCAGTTAGAGCATTTTGGGAAGATCAGACCATATGATTTTAAAAGTTCATAAATAAGGACCACACTAATGGATATTGGTTCTGGTGTTTCTCATTCATAATAATCAAATCTGTTGGTGATAGTTGTCATCATGGATAGTTGGACATCATGGATAAAGGTGGAATAGTCAGATGTAAGTGTATTTTGATTGCAGTATTATGTGTCTTTACATTTTTGGGATACAATTTTACTCCTGTAGTCAAATTACCTGTGATCATCTTTTGGGATTTAACCATAGACTGTATAAATTGTAAGACATTTTTTTAATGTAAAGTCAAATGAATCCAGAGTCGATGGAGCTGGAAGTGCCCCCATGCTCACTTCCTATCTGGAACATGGCGGCTAGCAGGTTAGCTATGTCCATTTATATATACAGTCTATAGATTTAGCTAATTATTTCAGCAACACAACTTTGCAGGGGATACTGGCAGAGTGGTTAGCACATAGGTGAACTTAATGAATGAATACAAAAAGTTGTCTGCCAGAGTATGTCTCTTAGCCAGCCAATCATGTCCAGGATGTTCTCAAGAGAAACACTAGTTGGATATGTAAAAACATGCTTAAGATAAAGGTGCACTGCGTAACTTTTCCAGTGGAGGATCTGTTACTCACGTGTTTTGTTTGAAATGTTCCACAGTATGGCGTTAAACCTACAGTATATCGTTTACATATCTTCAATTGCAGGTGTTTTAATTGGTTAAAAATACCTTAAAAACAACTTACTGTAGGTAGACTCTCAAGGTTCTCCACAGATCTGACTTGTGACTTGCTTGTCTGTGGAATATTCCAGGCAAAGCAATAACATCTCAGTGAAGACATGCAAATGGCAGATCCTCCACCAGAAATGTTACATATTGCACCTTTAACAAGCAGTCAAACACATCTGAAGCACTACACAACAAAACCACACAATGTAGCCCAATAAACCAACCATTTTGTAGAAGCCCATGCTATTACTACATTACTGTGATAATTTTGATGTTGCCAATCACTAATCCCTATTCATAATAATAACTCATAATAATTTAACAATGTAAACGTATTGTGTGGTACAGCATATACAGCTAGCACATGGCTATAGGTACATTATAATAAGAATTATTTATATTCTGGCTCAACCCTGAGACGAGGAACTGGCTGCAGCTTTTATGGAGAAGATGTGCGGTTGCTATGGCAAACATCTGTGCATCCAATGACAACCAGACCTCTGCTTTTGAAAATGTGTACTCTTTGTGAGACATTGAAATAGAATAAAGCGACACTGTCAGTAATCTGTTTTGTTTACTGTTTATTAATACACTGTGATTGCACTTGCTTATCCAATAGAGGTTATTTTAATGCTTAGTTATGTTAAAAGTTAAAAGGGGTTATTTTATTTGACTTTAATATGAGATATTAAATGCACAAAACACATATCATATTTAGATCGTGTTACTTTTTATTGTTTTGAAAATTGCATCAGGTTTGTGAAGTTGTAGTGTATTGTTTTGTATCACGTCTTTGTATATTTATTGAAAATTGTAGACTTGTTAGCTGAGTCTTGGACAGAATTGTACTGCTACCCATAAGGAAGGTTTCAGTTAGTGCCTTGGGGAGATTGCCAAGATTACTCCAACATGCATGGATGACATATAAAACCACTTTAGGCATGTTTTTGATGAGGGAACAATGTTATAACATGGTAGAAAGCTCTGATTTAACATAAATATAGATCTCAGCTAAACAGAGCCTTAAACCTGATCGTTTATTATGCAACTACATGTGCATTATCCTACTTACCATTCTATATCTGCCAATTAACTAATGCCAACTAATTTTGCCAGTCCCGCATCTCATGAAAAAATTCTCAATTAAATGTTATAATGTTATTCCTTTCTCCATTAAAGGCACACTATGTAACTTTTTGGTTAGAGGTCTGTCACCTGCTTGTTTATGTGGAGATGCCATTGATCTGTCTGGAATGTTCCACAGTTTGACATTAAACAGCTCTACTTTACACTTACTAAATTGCATGTGTTTGTTTTACCTCAAAAATACCTACAAAAACAGGTGTTCTAACTGTGACCGGGGTTGTCTCTCAGCAGACGGACCTGTAACTTGGTCTGGTTCGGTCACTATGAGGGTAGAAAGGCATTAAACCCATACTGTGAAACATTCCAGACAAAGCAAGAACATCTCCACAAAGAAAAACATTTGACGGGCCCTACACCAGAAAAGTTACACAATACACCTTTAATGGCTCTTGAATACTGAGACAAAGGACCGAGGGGCACTGTTTTGATTGTTTTCCGTTGGTGGAGGCAGGCAGTAAAGACCACACAGACAAGGATGAGTAATATGAGCGTACACAAATGACTATCGCCTTTAACTGCATCCAGCTACAAGGTTCACTGGAGACAAATGACACAGGGAGCTTGCTCATTTATTTTAGGCCTTTGGAAAAAACAGAAAAAAAAAAAACCAAAAAAAAAAAACAATGGCCAATTTTAAAATGACTCATTTACTCCCAGTTCTAAAGTTGGGGCATAAAGTTATGATTTAGGCTGGGTAAGAGCAAACTCTCTGCCAATGGCATTTATTTAAACCTACGTATCATTATATTAATAGTAGACAATTAAAAGAGGCAATACATTATCCATAAGCCCTGTAATTTCACACTCTGAGAAGCCATAGACTAAAGTACGCTACTAAAGCATGTTTTAATTTTGCACAATTAAAACATCAGATTATTGTGATGTTAAGTTCTGCAATCTCGTGCATTATTTATTTAATGATTGGCCTACTTCAGCAGCCACAGCTGCCCACTCACACATCACAGTCATGCAGGCAAGGTGAAGTGTCTTGCCCAAGGACACAGTGACAGCTGAGCAAGAATCAAACAGCTCTGAGCAAACTCTCTGCAGGCATAAATAAACTAGAAATAAATATGAGGGCATGTATAGCCTGCATAGCACTTGTGGATTCCTGTTGCCTAAAAGTGCGTGTGCAGTTACAGTGATGTATAGCTTCAGTTAAACCGTCCAGACTTGGGCCCATTATGATGTTCTTCGCCCATTTGCATGTCGTCTGTCTGTGCCACAGAGCCGTAAACCTCCACACAGCAGTCTCCTCACATATGCCAGTGCTGTGTTGGCGGGTCCTGCGGTTCCTAGGGTCCCTCCCATTCCTCTGCTCGCCCCTGAAGCGCGCCTCCGCAGCGGCTCGTCGTGTGCGCTGTGTCCGCCAGAGGGCACCTCCGGCCCGGTCTGAGGCTGCGCCGCTCCCGCTGCATCACAGAGACCGGAGTACCACCAGATGGCGGTTTAGGATTGCTGCTCTTCTCTCAAGGCGCGGTTCCGCTCGCACGGCCAATTTTCAATATTAAAAAACGCACCTTATTAAAACAAAAATTGCTTTATTGTTCCGGTAGGAGTTAATCGGCTCGGAGATGGTCGTAAAAGGTGAGTGTGCGGTGTTTTTGTGCTGTTTTGTGGTAGGCAGGCACACGGAGCACAGATTAAAGATGGTGGACGTAGACAGGGAAGACTGGGCGATGGGGGATGGGCGCTAGCGGCTTTCTCTCTTCCTCAGTTACATTACAGACTAGCGGAGCTTTTAGCATCAGAGCTAGCCCCAAATTTTGGCCACGACAGCTCGGTAAAGGCGCAAGTGGTCACCAGCGCGCGGGCCTTTTGACACCTATCCCCCGTCGGCCGCGGAGTTTGGCTTGTCAACAAATAAAGATCCATGCGGTGTGACGTGTTTTCATGCTCTCTGCACGGAGCATTCAGCATCATCTTATCCTCGTTTTGCACCTCCGTGTTATGGTCCTATGGTTTGCCCTCCTGCCAGGCGCTGTTACATTTGCAGTTTTGCACATTTGCGCAATTGCCACGTAGCTGTTGACTTTCCAATCATTGCACTTTTATTGTTTTGCACATTTAATCTCTCTTTACATTGTGTCAGCATCACTATTTCTGCTCATTCTCGTCTCAAGTTTGCAGAGTACAGCAGACTTTTGCAAACAAATACATTGCTTCATATCCAAATTTGACACTACTGTTTTATATTATTTTTCATTTCATTTTCTTGCATGCATGGTTAGCAAACACTGGTATTATGGCGCGCCTTTTCCACTATTCCCGCCCCCTTCTGTGCGGGAAGCAGGCAACATTTAGCGGGGAAACGTGATCACATGAGGGGGATGGGCTCCAGTAGGTTGCCCGACAAGTTTCCATGGGCTCCGGTGTTGGCTGTCCACCCCTCCCGCCCTGTGCCGCGTGTTGTCGGGTGTTTTTGTGGGTCAAAGTGCCTCCAGTGTGGATCTCTAGTGATTACATAACTGCTTTGTTTACAGTCTGCAACCATGAGCCAGGCAGTCTATAGATTATCTGTTGTTGCCTGGTTTGACTTGGCTGCATTTTAATATTCATTTTTATCCTAAATGCCTTATTTTGTAGCATAATTATATGATTAATTAATTAAAAACACAAGATTTTGAGCTCAGTACGCGGTTGTGGCTGGCTACTCAAGATAAGACCCAACTACCTATAATATCCAACTGGATTTGGTCTTGAACTGACAAAAAACACAAATGGACTGGTAGCCAGCCAGTAGCTCAGTGTGGCAGAGCGGGCAAAGGTTGGTGGTTAAATCCCTGATGACTACCATTGCTTATCGCTGTTGTGTCCTTGGGCAATACATATCTTACCTCTGACTCTATGGTGATGTGCTGATTTAGGCCCATTGTCTTGAACCTTTATATTATTATTGCTGTAGCATTGGATAGAAGACATGTAGAAGGCTAATGTACTATATGTGTGTTAGAAAAAATAGATCACTGTACATCTGTCTGCTATCTATAACATGTTTGACCTATTTACATTGTAATTTCAAACACTACAATATTGGGATGGGACAAGATCTTGTGCCACAAAAGATGTGAGATTTTTCCCTCCATATGTTTACGTTTTGACTGGAAGGGGTAAAAAAGGGGGTAAAAGTTGGTGAGTTAACATTTTGAGAAGCCGTAGTTCCAAAATGCAATGCTACAATGACAGCAAAAGTTTACAGTTTTGTAAGGGTCAAAACTGTAAACTGGATCACACAATTTTGTTAAAACTTATATCAAAATCTTGTCTTGTTTCGATTTCGTGGACTTAGTCTCGTGTCTCGTCTTGTAGGAACTCTGTCTCATTCCTCTAAATTACAATACTATAAAGGCCCAGTCAATTTACTTGGATAGATTTTAACTAGTAAATGTAATTGAAGCATTGATCATTTGTATATTGAAAAATAATACACTTACAATGTATAATACAGGTATTTCCTGGTCCCCGTTGACTGTAGTGGATGTGTTGATTTAGATAAAGGTATAAATTGATATTGTATTTCTGTTAACTTTTTCATTTATAACCATGCACCTTTTATTTACCAAGTAATTATGACTCAGCTTTGAATGTGCAATAACAATGGATTTATTATTGCTCCCTTACTTCTGATTAAAAATATTAACACCTCTTGGATGTAACATTGGATGACACCAACCTTTTCCAAATGTGTGTTTATTTGACTTTTTCGCTGTGAATCTGAGTTTTGTTACTAGTACCACCAAACCTTTTACTTAGTCTTAACACAGTGCTGTGGTGGGAGCAGTTTTCCCCATGAGTCCGAAAACCTTTGGTTTTGTGCCAGAGTTCTTCCCAGAGCCACAGAAATTACTGTATTGTTGAAACTCTAGTTTTAATAACAGCAGCCCCAAGACAGACATGTGTAACGCTGAATGACAAAATGTTCAATACTCCATTTAAGAAAAACTTTTAATAGAAACAGAGCATGCATTTACACCAGAATATAAAATACAATAAAATAAAATAAATAAAAAAATAAGTAAAAACTTTCTAGATTCCATGAACATAAAACATTAAACCATACTTTTATTTCATTTACATTCTCAGATCAACTTTATGCCATTCTGTTGAATACCATCCAAAGCCTGCTTTTTTATAGTATATATATTTTACTGAAAAGTTACATACTGTGGCTTTAAAGAAAATAGGTTAATGTTGAGTAATTCTGTTTCCTTCCTTCCCCTATACTGTATTATATTCTACAATCCTCAAATAAACACTGTATTGTTTTATATATTTATATTGGTTTTGAAGATCATAGTACAGCAGTGTGATTCAATCATAAATAATAGATAACACTCTGGATTCTCCTTATTTCTCCTGTGTCTTTAACGTTGAATGTGCTAACAAGAAATCAGTGTTTCTCTTGCCAACTTCTTGGGTGAAGGTGCCCATGTAACAGTGTGTGACAAATGTCAGGCCCATTACATAATCCTCCGGGCTGTGTCATTATCCACATATGGCTCCACAAAAGCTCACAGCTGCAGCTCTAATGCTCCACCATACGTTTAAATGGACCATGTGTGTGTGAATTCAGTTTTATGTTCTCAATGTTAGTGGAATCTTGGCTTCTTCTGGTGCTTTTCTTTGACCAAGTTTTCAATTAGACCTCTGCTTAAGTCCTGGTTTAGTCCTTTTAGACATTTTGTAGTCCTGGTTTAGTTTGTGTTAGCCATTATTAGCTCAAGGTTACTGTTATAATGGACCCAGTTTGACATTAAAATCCTAGTCATAAACCTGTACCTAATTCTAAATATTAAAGGACTGTAACCTAAAAAAGTATTTTTAGTGCAACTGTTTATTATATTTAAAGGTACACTGTGTAACATTGCTAATGGAGGGTCTGCACTCCATATCGCCATGGAAATGTTATCGCTTTCCCTAGAATGTTCCCCAATATAGATTAAACCTGTCTAGATAAGCAGGTTACAGCACTATGCTACATTACAACTCAGATCTGTGGAGAGTCACCCCTATTCTCAGAAGGAATTATTGTATTTTTGACCAATAGAAACACCAGCAATGATGCCATGGAACATTCCAGGGAAAGCAATTACATCTCCATGGAGACATGTAGGTAGCCGACCCTTCAACAGAAAAGTTGCACAGTGCACCTATAATAAGTGAACAGATATTTTTGTGTGAGAAATGTCCAGATAACAATTAACGTCTATTAAACTAGTCGACAATTATATAAGTATTATTTGTTATGCTTTTCCAGTTAATTGTTCCAGCCCTGTTACACCTGATTTTAGTCCTGTTTTAGTTTTTTTTTTAGCTTTTATTTGATTTATTTTAGCTTTATTCCTCTGTTCAAAGTGAAATCAATGGTTACTTTTATGCCATTTTAAAATATGTAAACCAGCCACATCCACTCGCGCACATGTATTAAAATATTTGTTTTGACTGGAGTAGCGTCTCTTCTTTATTGAGTAATTTATTGCACGAATTGTTTTCCTGGGCCACTCAGTCTGAGCTTGTTTCTCCAAATGTTAAAAAACCCCAAAACAAAACAAAAAAAACTCAAGTGCTTTTCGTTTTCTTTTCGCTCCTGTGTCCAATGGGGTCATGGGTCGCGTTGGTCTATTTTTGCAACAATCACAGCCTGGACAATGGACGATTAGTCACAGGGCATCTACTAGTACCTTTTCCTTTTCGCCACCAGTTTGGAGTTTGGTCTTTCCTAGCACAGCCCTCTGTGTTTACCATGCATTTTCTTTCCACTTTTAAGCAGAAGAGATTTTTGTAATCCTAAGTATCTTTTATTAACAACACATATTATTAGACACAGTATTTCAAGGGCCCATATTACACTATTTTCTGATCTATGTTATAATGTTGTTTCCTCATCAAAAACATACCTGGAGTTGTGTTTTGTTTCATTCTCACATGTTTAACACACAAACAAATGTATAATTAAGATGAGTTTTTTTTCTCAAACTGAAAACACTCTGTTCCACCTTGTGATGTTATATGGTAATACAGGAAGTGCTCCACTGTGTTTTTAAACTTCATGCACTCATCATCATTTGGATAATTTCAGCCCTGGAATTGTAATCACTACTCAACAAAAGCTAAAGGTTGCTCTTAACCTAAAAACTAGCCCTTCATGACATCACAAGGTGGAACAGAGCATTTGGAGTTTTGGAGATGACAGGCTAATAATAAAGATTTACTCAAAGACAAAACACACACACTCCAGGTATGTTTTTGGGGAGGTAATAACATTATAACATGGCTAAAAGCTTACAAGAGTCAATTTTGCGTAATTATTAAATTACAATATAGAAAATCACATCTACTCACTCCCATTTAATCACTATAAGAGCAAATTTAAAGTTATACCACTCAAACATGCCTTTTAAATTGTGAAATACCATGTGAAATATGGGACTAAAAAGTATTTATAGTAATCCTATGAGATTTGCTTAATTTACATTGATTGATTGTTGGTAGTCCCCCATTGTTTGAGTTGGAGCAATTATCAAATCGCAAAGGCTGCTATTATTTAGATAGGGTTTCCTCTACAAATAATGAAAATCCAGTTCGCATTTCAGTCTTGTCCCAGCTATCCTGGAGTTGTTTACAGTGTGCACACTAAATAGAACCTTACTTTTTAAACATATTGCAAATCTAATTGCAATCACAATACTTAGAATTCTATATTTTTCCAAGATAGTACAAACGTTACAAGACAAAACCAGGGATAAGATGATTCTAATGATTAAAGGTGCACTGTGTAACTTTGTCGGTGGAGCGTCTGTTTCCTGCTTATCTCTATGGAAATGTTATTGCTTTGCTGAAAATGTTCTACAATAAGGCATTAACTAAACTATACCTAATGGATAAAAGCATGTCACATCAGATTACAGGTCAGGTCTGTGGAGAGGTGATCCCACTCACAGTGAGAATGTTTTTGGGTATTAAAACACCTGCAGTTGAATAAAAGGTCTGTCGGTTTATTGCCATATCACGGAACATTCCTGGTAAAACAGTAACATCTCCATGGAGACAAAAACAATGGCCCTCAACCAGAAAAGCTACACAGTGTACTTTTAAGTAAATATTTTTGACTATAAAACAAATACTCTGGCTCTATTTCAGTGCAAGGGCATTTTTAGAGAAATATTTTGAAATTCTCATCTGTTTTTACCCTCTACTATTAAAGGTGCATTGTGTAACTTTTCTGGTGGAGAGTCTGTCAAATACCGTGGAACATTCCTTTTGTCTGGAATGGTTATTAAACCAGTCTATCATCATGGAGACCAAACCAGACCAAGTTACAGGTCAAATCTGTGGAGAGACAACCCCACTCACAGTCAGAATACCTGTTTTTCTAGGTTTTGCTGACCTTTCTGCCACCTGGATTGGCATTATGGAACATTCCAGGCAGAGCAATGACATAACCATAGAAACAAACAGATGACGGACCCCGAACCAAAAGTTACACAGTGCACCTTTAAATAAGCAATCAGAATGTGTCACTCATTTCTGTTTGTTATTTTTCCAAAATAGTGCAACCCTTGCCTGCTACAACAAAGCAATGTATTTCAAATTCTAAACACAGAAGCTTATAATTGGTGTCAATATAGCAACCATTAAGCAGGATGTAGATGATTTTGAATGCATTAGTGTATTTTCCCCATAGTCTGAGGTGGTTGAGTGACTACAGGCGCGAGGTGAACAGTAATGAGAAGTGCAGTGTGTTGTTTAGTGATGCCTCTGGTTTACCTGCTTGGCTCTGTAGCGGTCGCTCAACTGTGAAGCTGCCTTTATATTACTGCACAGTGTTTGTGCTACGGACTTCGGGCTACAGATACTATAGACTCTTTTCAATACTTATACTAATACTAATACTACTAATACTATTTTCAGTAAAATCACTGTACCTGATTTTTACTGTCTTAAAGATCCCATATTACGCGAAATTGACTTATGTGAGCCATATTATAGTGTGGTTACCTGCTCAAAACATATACCTGGAGTTGTGTTTTGTTTCATTCACACATGTTTAATCCTGTATTATTAGGCTGTCTACATCTCTGTTCCACCTTGTGATGTCATGAAGCTGTAGTTTTCAAGTTCCCTTTTACCTTTTGTTCAGTAGAGACTGGCAATTCCAAGGATGAAAGTATCCAAATGATTTTAGTAAAGCTATTTGGAGTTTAATAACACAGTGGAGCACTTTCTGTATTACCACATGACATCACAAGGTGGAACAGACTGGTTTCAGATTGAGAGAAGAACTCAGACTAAATATGCAGGATTTGTGTGCCAAAAATGTGTGAATGAAACAAAACACAGAAAATAGCATAATATGGGCCCTTTAAACGTGAAAAAGATAAGCGCTTTTCACAGAGTAGAGTTTTGCCGTGATGGTAAAGCTAACAAAACTAGCATGCATACACACGCTTCCTGACTATCCGGCAGTAAAATGCGTTCTAATTAGATGCAGATGGCACTCAACTGATGTATTTTAACCTCAAGAGCTGTTTATGCAATATACTTGTTCTGAGGTAAGACACATTTTGTTCAAATACATGGGAGTACAGGGCCTTTTAAATGGTTCTTTGGTTTTGGCTTGGCTATCTCAACTCTGAAGACTATGCCAGAAACTGCTCCGGGATTGTGCAATTAATCAAATTTTAATCAAATTGAGATCCAATCATTTGAAATTGTCAAAATGAATTAACTTGGGACTTTGTAATCGAGAGGTTTACAGCCAGATCCCCTCATTGAAAGCACAGGTTTGGAGAAATGAAATACGACATCTTTTGGGGACTGATTTAAAAGTTTGTCTTGTTTCTGCTCATGAACTTCGCACTGAAAGTCATATTTATTTGTCTTGAAGGTGCATTGTGCAGCTTTTCGGGTGGAGGGTCCATCACCTGCTTGTTTCCATGGAGATGTTATTGCTGTACCTGGGATGTTCCACAGTATGGCATTAAACACCATTGCCATGGAAACAAGCAGGTGACGCACCTAGGCCAAGCCAAGTGAAGTCGCGACCCCAGTGACAGTAAGAATACATGTGTTTCAAGACAGTTTTCTCAGCAAATAAATACACCTGTAATTGATTAAATGCAAAATGGTTACTTTAATGCCACAGTGACGAACATTCCAGGCTTTAAGGCCGATAGTTGATACATGAAAAATATATCTTTCTATCTCTTCTGGGCTCTTTGCGACATTGCAACCAAAGCCTTGGTTGAGGTCTTGTGCTCTTATAGTTGAATGTCTCCTAAGTGTTTTTCATCTTATGTGATTTAATATGTGCTTATATTCTTTGTAAATATGACACTTGACTCATCTTGTTAATAATTACAGACCGACTAGAGCTATGGTATGATTTATGACTTCAAATAAAAGGTTAAGAATTATTACCATGTTATTTCCAGTTCTCCATGTTATTTCCAGCCTATTCACTCGAAATGGTCTGCCATTTCCTGTCCACCTGGTCAAACATGAAAACCCATATACAGACACAGTGAAGCTTGCTCAAAATAATTCCTCTTTTCCTTTTGAATGTTGTTGCTTTTTGAACTTATTTTTAGGGAGTCTGAGTTGTGGCTGTCTCATCTGCTCTCTGCATTGAGGAAACATTTATGGAGCTCATATTTGGATCCAGAGCTGCAGCAGTGACAGCCGTGCGTTTTATATGAGGTCTGTGAAGGAGCATTTTATTAAAGATGTTATAGCTTTAAACTGCGCCCCCCAGCTCCCCTCGCTCACATCTGTCCCCATACACAGTGATTCAGATAACACATTGCAAATAAATACTATAGAACAATTGTATCAAAATGTTCCTATAGCCACTTGTGTTTTGCTGGGAACTACATTCATGATTCTCAAACTTATCACACCAAGTACCCACGCCTGTCACGATAATTACCATATCAACTGGGACAATATATTTTAGGGTTCAGTATTTATCATGTGTACAAAGTGGAGAGATTTGGGGTATTTTTGTTGTAATACAGTAAGGTTTTAGCTGTAGAGAGTTGAATACCTGACTTCTATGGCTAGTTATTGGTTAATTCTGTTAGTTATTTGGTGCAGATCAGACCTTTTAATGAAACTATTTAAAAATGGTTTACTAGGATTATCTTGCTTTATTGTTTTGTGTCATTATATTGTACTTCAAAAATTATTTATCGTGACAGGCCTACGAGTGGTACTAGTGCAAAGAAAACATCCCCATGATAAATATAGATCCCCCAGAATGATTGTTCCATCCAACATACTGAACGATAAGTCAATATAGTAATTATCGTGACAGGCCTAGTAAGCATACCACCTCCAAGTGTGTAAATAATGTGATGTAAAGCGCATTACATATCTTGGAAATTGCCATATAAAAACTGCATTCTTATTTTTAAAAAAGTAAAATTGAAATTACTGTTTACATTATTCGTTCACTCCATATTCAGTGGTGGTAGACTAACGAAAACGAGGCTGCCAATCTGCACCATCGGCCTCTCCAACCACCACCACTGCACACTCACACACACAGCACTTTCACATTAGGCAAGGTGGGAGGGTGTCTTGCCTAAGGACACAACAGAACTGAGCGGGAATCTGTTTTTTTTGTTTTTTTTTTTCCTCGACCTTCGGGTTGAGGTACAAGCTCTCTAACCAGCCACTGTCTCCTCATTCTAGATACATGGACCAAACATCTGGTCGTGTAACACAGAAATCACATAGAAAATCATTATTTCTCTCTTTATGAGGATAAACTACATCTGCAAGGCATTAGATTTCCAGCCAGAAAACGATGTCTGCTTGTAAAACCTGCTGATTGGTGATGTATGAGGCATGTGTGAAGTACTGTCCCTTGTTTTTGTTAGGATCTTGAATTTTTCCCCAAATGCTTTAGGAGTAAGGTTAGAAAATACCACCCTTTTCTTCTTTAGTGTCTACTCTAGTCTTGGCTCATTCATTTGTACACACTGTTACTTAATATTGATTCACACGCTGCTGCCAAGTCAATTCTTTGGCTTTTACAGAGTGGAAATAAAGTGGCTGCAGAAGGACAGAAAGATTCAAGCAGCCCATTCAAAGTGCTATTGTGCCCAAAGCTTGAATAAAGTGAACAGTTTGTGAGGGAGTTTAAAGCAGGAGGGAGATTGGAGTTAAGGCTGCTATAATATAATAGTGCTGTAGTTGCAAGCTAGCGCTCTTGGTGTAATAGATATAATAAGATATATTAAAGTCAATTTACAGCAAGTCAATTCTGTCATTTGTGCAAGTCGAAGAATATGCTTAGTTACCAAATAAACAGAGTGTTGATACAATGATTTGCCATACAATTTTTGACTGAATACAGATTGTAATATCTTAATGTAGTGTTTCCCACAGGTTTTCCCACAATCCAAAAATGCACTAATAACAAATTAAATATAAACTTAGACAAACTTTATTGATCCACAAGGGAAATTATTTGGATACAGTAGCTCACACATCACAGTATAATATAATAACAGAGAGTAACAAAAATAGATGGTATAGCAAAAAGTGCAAGAGACAGGTGTCAAATGAGACATAATTATAAAAAATAATTGTATATGTAATATGTATATGTACAAGTCAAAATAAAATAGAAAAATAAGTTATAAACTATAAAATAAACTATAAAATCACAGCTATATACAAGAGACCACTAGAAAAGCACTCAGAGAGCGCAGACCTCCGCCAAGCAGCTCAGTTTTCAAAGTGATCCAGAATCCAGGATTTCTTCTGGATCATCACCAAAATTTAATCATCTGTTGGATTTACCATTAGGAACATTTCCTGAAAATTTCATCAAGATCCGTCCATAACTTTTTGAGTTATCTTGCTAACAAACAAACAAACAAACAGACAAACAGACAGACTCAGGCGAAAACATAACCTCCTTGGCGGAGGTAACAATGACAGTGCAATAATATGCTGATGGACAGGGCATAAGGTTATCCTTTACTTAAGAATGAGTTGTTGTACAGTTGTAGGGAGTATTATCTGTTACATAAGGGTGTGTTGTTTATGTATGTTATGTATATTTAATTTGTTATTATGTTACTTATGTATAGTTTTGACAACACTAGAAACATAAGGTATGATTTGGCTCACCAAGTTTTATTCAGCTTCTTTTTAGACAATTTAATTAATACATTAATTTAAGACATTTTTTTAGACAAAATAACCTCAGTTTAGCATATTACAGTCTTGTTTCACTGAAAACACTATACGTTTCTGTACAAGAGAGTGCGATATAAATTAGTACAATATAAGGCTATGTGCGAAATACAGGTTTCTAAATGTCTGTCATGCTCCGTCTTATTTAACATGTTGCTGTTAAATGTCTATACTAAGGTGATATTGTAATCACTTCTCGTGTCTTTGTCTTATCCAGCTGTACATAGTCTCTGTAAATAGTGGTGTTTATGTTTTTTTTTTTTTGTAACGCCAACCTGCAGGGGGTCTGCAGCTCTATGGAAATTAGCCCAAGGTTATCTGTCATATTTACATTTGTGTAAATGTTCATTAGTATGCATTGTTCCCCCTTTTCTTAAAGGTTCTATATTACGCAAAATTGAGTCTTGTGAGCTTTAAGCAATGTTACAATGCTGTTCCCTCATCAAAAACATACCTGGAGCTGCTTTTTGTTTCATTCACACATGTTTGAGTAGCCCTGGATTATTAGTCTGTCTACATCTCCAAAGCTCTAAAACGCCACCTTGTGATGTCATGACGCGGTAGTTTTTAAGTTAACACCTACCTTTTACCTTTTAATATGGTAGAGATAGAAAATTCCACTGCTGAAATAAGTTTTAAAATGCAGTGGAGCACTTCCTGTAGAGGTGGAACAGTGTTTTCTGTTAGAAAGAATACCTCAGCCTAAATATGCAGCGTTTGTATGTTAAACGTGTGACCGAAACAAACAAAACTCCATTTATGTTTTTGATGAGGAAACAACATTATAACAGATCAGAAAACAGTGTAATATGGGCCTTTAAATAAATAAATATACCACTATACTTGAGCTGCTGAGTCCTGGTTCAGCCGTGCTCTGTGTTATCGGCCCATCTGCCGCTCCAGTGCAGGGGATTAAGGGGTTTCTCTGCTCCTTCTGACTCCAGTTGATTGTTTGACCATAACCTTCTTTATATCCCTAGACAATGTATTACCACCAACAACCACTGCTACAGCACAGCATGGGGCTCCTTCAGTCTGTTTGAAAAGAGAGAGTGTCCAATGAAAACATAACATTTTATGGACATAGTTTGAGTTTTAAATTTTGGACGTTTAAATTACTGATCTGGGGAAGAGCAAGAGTCTGTCTAGGACGCCCCTTCCTGTTTATACGTTTATACAGGCTTAGGGCTAGCACATGTGGCAACCATAGACTGGGTCCATCAACTCTGGCTCTAATTGACTTTACATTGAAAGACTGTCACCCCCCCTCTCTGTAATTGCTGCTCTGAGCCTCATCATTTTGTTCTTAAAATGTTTGTATTAACCCGCTCTACATGGTCCTATTGTTTTTATTTTGCTGTTTTGTCTGTAAATAAATTCCTATTTCTAATATGGAACTCGGCTCCAAACTCACTCATGTAACTGACTTCACACTCCCTTATTCCACTTCTTTACAGTGTATGGTGGCAACTGAACATGTTGTTGCTTCATACTGTATGTCCAAATGCTCAGTGGAGGGAGTAAATAGATTTGGGCATGTTATAGTGCCTAATGCTAATTTTAATGTTTTACTTTATATTTATATTTAGTCCACTAGATTTCACTGTTTTTGCCTGTCTGTGAAGGCTTCAGTATAGTGAATCCAGACAGTTTTCTGAAAGTACACAGCAGTGAGACTCGTCGCTCAATAATAAAGTAGCCAATTATATTTGTTTGCACTGTGCTGTTTTATTCAGTGTTTACATTGAGTTCTCAGCTGGAGCTTTCACACTGTTCCACATTTTCTTCTATTAGACTGGACCAAGGCTTTTACAGTCTATGGCAATTAAATTTTCAAATCAATCAAATCAATTTTTGGCTGAAAGTATTTGGGTAAGAGTATGTCTGAAAACAAACAATAATGGAAAACGGATGTATGTCTTAAAAAATGAGAACAAGGAGCTTATTCCTGATTTGAAAACACAAATCAAATCACAGAAATAGGCAGAAAAATTGGAATTTTCAAAATTGTGCAGCCTTAACTGGAACTTTGCAGCAAAGGTGCACTACGTAATTTTTCTGGCATAGAGTACGCCACCTTCTTCTTGTCTCTGTGGAGATGATATTGCTTTGCTGGAATGTCCCACACCCAGAGCATGGCATTAAACTCATCTCCATGGACACAAGCAGATGTTAAGCCACCAGGCCAAGTTACAGGTCAGATATGTGAAGAGGCAAGCCTTCCTAGAGTAATGTTTTTCCTTGTATTTTTGAGCAATAAAAAGACATGCAAATAAAAAAGATGGATGGATATGCTTAATGCCAGAAAAGCAAGAGAAATTTTAATTCAGTCATCTGGACAAAAGTTGGGACACTATCGTATATCTGTCTAAAGGGAGAAGCTAACTACAGGCTATAGAACTACACTACTATGGAACCTACCTGGACCACTGAGGGAGTAAACAGACCTCCACCAGAAAACTCACTTAGTGCACCTGTAGTGCTTGCTTCTAGATGCTTTTTTGGCATAGGAGCACATCATTAGGAAAATAACAAGTATTGGGACTGTTTATTTATGCATTTCTGTACCAGCTTCATCCATCACCTCATCTATAGAAAACAAGGTGCACCGCAAATCTGGGTCAAGGTGAGAAGCACCAGCCACAAGTCAGATGAACAAATTAGTTTCTTTTTCTCCCATTTCCCTGCTGCTTCTGCGACAGTCACACTCCCCCTCCCCCCTTTACCCCACATCACCCCCTCTCCTCCTAACCCTATCCTCCAATTATCCTGTAGCCACACACAGCAAGTACTCTCCCCATATAAGGAAAAGGAAACAATTATAATATTATATTTTGAGTGTCATGCTTTGTTCTTAAAGGTACTTAAAAAATCTATTTCTCAGCAAAGATGTAATCGTAGCATCTTTTTTGCTCCCTTTGGTTTTCTAAGATCAGGAAAAAAACTATTAACAGATGGTGTGGTGCAAGACTGCATGATGCCACGATTTATTATGTCAAAACCTGCTAGTCCTGTTTTAGACTTAAGACATTCTTTAGTCCATTTTTAGTCCATTTTATACCTGGTTCAGACTCTATTGTGTAATATAGTATTTGCTTTAAACTGTCAAACTTATAGCAGAAGATAAGACAGAACTGTATTCTTCTCACAGTGTTTGTTAGAGGCAATTTAATGAAATAACCAGTAATTAAAGAACAATGACATCTTAAATGTGCAGACTTTAAAATAGGCTATAAGCAATCTTATTTTAAAGGTGCACTATGAAACTTTTCTGGTGGAGGGTCCGTTACCTGCTTGTCTCCATGGAGATGTTATTGCTTTCCCTAGAATTTTCCATGTTATGACATTAAATGTTTCCATCTAGCATTATTCATTAGGGGTGTTTCTGTTGCTTAAGAGTTGTAATGTAGCATAGTGCTATAACCTGCTTGTCTCCCTCGTGATACAAATCCTGCATATTTAGACTCAAACAGAAAACACTCCACCTTCCATTCCACCTTGTGATGTCACGTGGTAATACAGGACATGCTCCACTGTCTTTTTGAAACGCCATACACCTTCACTAAAATTATCTAAATAAAATGTCAGCTCTAGGATTGCCAACCTCTACTGAACAAAAGGTAAAATGTAGCTGTTGAAAAATACTGCTTCATGACATCACAAGGTGGAACAGCATTTTGAGCTTTGGAGATGCAGACAGCCCTATAATGCAGGATTACTCAAACAGGTATAAATGAAACAAAACACAACTCGAGGTATGTTTTTGATGAGGTAACAACATTCTAACATGTCTTAAAGCTCACAAGAGTCAATTTTGCATAATATAGGGCCTTACATTTTTTCCATAAAGTCTATGGGAAAAATGTATGGGAGATTAACTTGTGGAACCAGGGGGTGGGCGGTTTGTAGACATGTTGTTGATGTGTTTGGGCGCTATAATCTCTCCCATGACATGTTGATAATCTGGTTAATCCCAAAGTCACAACCTTCTCCTTTCGTGTTGGTGCTCTCTCTGCCCTGAGCCTGTATGGGGTTGGCAGCTTGATAAAGTGCAATTATTGTCTCTGTGTCTGTAGCAGCTGTCCGGAGGGAGACTCTGCTCCAACACTACTCTCTTTTACTGCAAAGGTTTTCAGACCTCAAGATAAGACTGTCACCATAACAAAGTTTGAAGTGCGATATATGGCTGAAGAAAATATAGATGAGATGATGTGCCACTGACACAAAAGCCCAAGAGCAGATTTAAACCACATAAATTATTCTAAATCTACAGTATTGTTAAACAAACAAACAAACAAACAAACAAACAAACAAACAAACAAACAAACAAACAAACAAACAAACAAAAAAACAGTTTTTTTTTGTTAAACCACTTAAAACCTAATATGAAATGTATCAGTTTTAATCATCAAATTTGTCAATTGTATTACATGAACACTAAATATGGAACAAAATTGTAGTGCAGTCACAAAAAAAAGCTAAAAAATACCAAAAACTACTCTTGGCAATTTATCTCTACTGCAGCCAATACTGAAACTATATCACTGAATACATTATTACGATATTAAGATATTTTTGCACACCCCTAATTTGTAAAAAAAAATAAAATAAAATGTAACCATGATAAATATTGACTTCCAAAATGTATTGTTCCATCTTTCATATATTGAACAATATAGTATTTATGAGAAAAGTTAAAAACCTGCACGTTATTCATAAAATATTACCTAGTATCATCATTGTAAAGCGAATACCAAGTGAGTTTTTTCTTCCATTAAGTCCATTGCCAGTACCTCTAATATTCCTGTTGTATTACACGTCTTAATGGCCTGTGTGAAAAGAACCATTGTATCATTTATTAGTGTTTTCCAAAGGCCAAATTCCTCTGGCTTTTAAAACGTCTCTCAAGAACATCTTCATTTTCTGTGGCACTGCAGATTAACATAATTTTCTCATTTGGCTGCCTTCATCTCTGTGTGTGCAGGCGAGATTTCTCTTGGACAATAAGATGCAAAAACATACGGTAGATGTGTGTGTAATAAGGACTAACTATTGGGTAGCTCAGCATACTGTCATTGTCACTTAGTCTTGTCACAATAACAAATTTTGAAGCACAATATACTGCTACAGAGAAATAAAAGGATAAGATATAATACTAAAACTACTTTATGCCACTGACACAATAAAAATAAAGTAGGACAATCCCAGTAAACCATTTTTAAATATACAGTATAATAAAAAGGCCTGAGCTGCAACAAATGAATAACAGAATGAACCAATAATTAGCCATAGAAGTGACTTATTCAACCTTATTGTATTACTACTAATATAACAAAAATCTCCCTATTATTGCAAAGAAAATGTACACATGATAATTAGTGAGCCCCAAGATATATTGTTCCAGCTTTCATGTATTGAAAGATAACTCGATATAGTAGGCCTAATTATTGTGACAGGCCTAATGTCACTGGACCACTATATGAAAGATTATGATACTATTTACTTTTGGCAATAATTGTATGTTTGGATCTATGTTCTCCTTTTTTCTGTTTATTGGGGAAAAAAAAAATGATTATCCCTTATTCACTTACAGAACAGTGATGCTTCTAAATTAATATCTAATTTAGTTTTGTTGTTACTTAATGTTTACTCCCCTAAAAAGTAAAAACAGATCTGCTTTTTTTTTCTAATACAATTTTTGCCTTTGGACCCAGCATGCAGAAGCAACTTTTATTGGCTGTGCATCTCTCTATCTACTAGTACTACTCCCCAAAAATCCCATAACAAAACAAATGCCTACCACCGATGATGACCTGTTATAAAGGACCACATCTAATCACCACAACTTTATAGAGCACTTTAAAATGCTAGTTTGCTGGTTACCACTCATGGCAAATGGAACTTCTAGAAAAACAACATAAAAGCAAAGAGAAACTATTTTAATAATACATTTTAACAAGAAAATTAAAAACCAAAAGTATATTGACCAGTCTCAACAACACTAATCATTATTTTGACTGGCCAAGGCATTTCTATGGTAACACATCCTCCATGTTTCTCAGTATCTGTTGTCACTCTCATTGGCCACATACAGTGAACCTAACACCAGCTCTCTTGGTCACATGACTGGGATCACATGATCCACTCTAGACTCTAGATTTAATCCTCTTCGCGGCAGGTTGCTTAGATGTAGCCTTTGGTGGGAGATATGCTTGTTTCTATTACATAGTATGGCCTTGGATATGTACCACTAGCCCAGGTATCTATGAATAGTAACTTTATATGATCTGCTTAGAAAAATCACAACTGTACTGCACTGTGTAACTTTTTGGTAGTGGATCCGTCACCTTTTTGTTTCTATGGAAATGTCATTGTTCTGCTTGAAATGTTCCACAGTAAGACATTAAACCGATCTACCATAAATGTATTCAATTCCAGGTGGTTTTATAGCTCAAAAATACCTAAGAAAACTGACATTCTGTGAGTGGGGTTGCCTCTCCACAGATCTGACCTGTAACTTGGCCTGGTTTGGTCTCCATGATGATAGAAAGATTTAATGCCATACTGTGAAACATTCCAGACAAAGCAATAACATCTCCATGGAGAAAAACAGGTGGCAAACCTTCCACCAAGTTACCCCATACATCTTTAAGCTACAAGGTCTTGTACTGTATCTCACCATGTAAAACACACCAGATGTCTTATTATTTATAGTATTTCACTCACTCCTTTCAAGAAATGTCTCTTTCTAGACATTTTGTCTTTCAATCATTAAAAACTGGAAAACCTACAAATCAGATACCGTAAACATCCTCTTTAGATTGGTTAATAAATTGCTTCATTGGTCAGTGTTTTTTGCTTCTTGCATGGTCCATTTCATCTCCACAAACCACATCAGGCACATATATTTGATTACATAGTCAGGTAATTAATAATAAACTGGCAATTATTGCATTGACGTTAAACTCAATAATGACTCAGTAATGTGATGTAGAGCGACTGGCAAATGGATTTGAGGTTCAAGCACCGTTTTGATTATAGTAATTGAAAGTCTCTGCACATAACAAAATCCAATAGCACACACAACAGTTACTCAGAATAATTAGCATGCTAGCTAAGTGGTTATAAAATTATGTTTAGTTTAGGTGTGGACGCCTAATATAATATGAAACCTTGGTACTTTTCAAAACAATCTGACACAGTGCAAAAGGCTATAATCTGAAATAATCGCCAGTGTTCAAGATAATGCTGAATTTTGCATCAATATTCTAGCAAAATTTGTGCAGGAGCATCAAGCTTTCAAATAACATTTTTAACCACACAGTGCAAGGCCTAAATATACAAGAATCCAATCTTTTTTTTATTGAAATTACAACATATTAAACAAAATTTTAGGCTCTGTATGGAAAATACATGGGGTTATCCATGGGGTCCAGAATGGTGAAAAATTAGGACCATAGTGTTGCCATAGTAATTAACAATTTTAAACCAAATGTATCTTTTGAATGGGAGTCCTCAAAATGCAAACAGATACTTTAATACAGTATTCAATGTTGGTACTTCTGACAAAGTTCAAAAAGCCTACAACCAATTATACGTATTACAACGGACCACCTCTAATCTAACACAGATTTATAGAGTACTTAAAAATGCTAATTTGCTGTATACAAACTCATAGAGAATGGAAGATCTAAAAAAAACAAAATAAAACTAAAATTCATTTGTTCAAATTCAAATTATACAACCCATAAAAAGTAGCAATAATAAAGTAACGTTCCATCAAAATTGAAAATCTAAAAATACAGCGAAAATGGCTTACCAAAATCCTCTGTATTCAAAACATCTTTTACCACAAGTCCATATATTTCTGTATTTTTTCTGCCTCGAGCCAGATTCAGAACCTTGGAGTCAGCCATATTTGTTTTGATTTGGAGAGACCATGCTTGACCCTGATTGGCTGATTACCCTGTCAATCAGGCCTATCTGAACAACTGAGACGCAACCAGTGACCAGACTCACATCTAAAATATGGCAATTCACAGCTACAGCCTACAAAAAGAGATACAGTGAATTATAAATATGCTGAAATGGATCAACAAGTCCTTATAAACAGGTTAAAAAAAGATGACAAAATCTGCTGTTAATTTCACAAATATTGCTAAGAAACAATACTAAAATGCTGCACGCTTTTTAATTTCTGTTTGAATAATACGTGTAAACAAGCTTACTTTATTGTTTTTCACTTATGTAATTTGAAAAAGTAGATCACGGCATATTTATCAAAATTTATCAAACATTAATTTACCACATAAATGACATTACACAAAGAATTAGGTAAATGTGCATTGTGTAACTTTTCTGTTGGCGGGTCTGTCACCTGGTTGTCTCCATGGAGATGTTTCTGCTTTGTCTCAAATGTTCCATAGTATGATGTTACACTATCCATCTTCCATTTACTCATGTACATGTGTTTTTATTAACTGAAAAACATGCATGCTTACTGTGAGTGACCTATAACTTGGCCTTGTGGCATCATTTGCTTGCGCTTACTTGAGATAAGTGTAATGCCATATTGTGGAACACTCAAAGCAACACAATAACATGTCTATGGAGAGAAGCAGGTGAAGGACCCACCACCAGAAACATTTCACAGTGTGCCTTTAAACAGTGATGGTGTAAGGAGAGGCAGAAAATCCAGAAGATATACAAGACTGCAAAGCTTCTGTTGCCTTCTGAACTACACCGTGGATTGACCCTATCATTGCACTGTATCCAATGAGCCTTTTAGGTGGCATGAAATAGACCTAGTTAAACCCATTGGACTGGAGTGGCTGACTGCAGTCCCGGGACACTGCTCAGGGTGAACCACCTCTCAGTCCATCTCTTGTGCAGGAGCTTAACTCAGTCGTAAAGTGTGGTTGTAAAGAATGCAGACCACAGCAGCTGGCAACATGGTCAGAGGAAAACCCAGTAAAAGAGGATAGGGCTGGTCTGAAGGTTCAGTTTCACTTCAGGGTAGAAAATGACAAAATAATCTCCAGTGTTCAAAGATAATGTTGAATTTTGTATCAGTGTTCTAATAAAAAATGTGCAGGATACCACAAAATGTTAATTCCTGTTCCTACCATATTAAACTTTCAAATAACATTTTTAACCACACAGCACAAAGCCTAAATATAGAAGACACCAATCAGATTTTTTTTTTAAATGTTTGAAATTACAACTCATGAAACTAAACTGTAGGCTCTGTATGGAAAATACATGGACTAATGTGGGTTATCCTTTGGTTTCAGAATGATGAAAAATTAGGACTGCTGCCATACTGATTAACAATTTAAAACCACCGCATATCTTTTGAATGGGAAAATGTATTTCATTGGTTGATGGAGTTAAAATAATGTGCAGCCCAATGTCAGAGTTGTCAAATGTAACATGGGGAATTTACAAATTTGAAAATTGTCCCTGATTTGAGGCTGTAGTGTCTGTTGCTATGGAAACTGACCCTTTTGAAACCAAGCGTTTGCACCAAAAGAAATCATTTTGCAAATAATTGAAAATTGTCCCTCTCAAATTCAATTTGGCCTTTGCCTCTCAAAAGCTCAAAGCGGTTAAGATACTATTGACTGGTCTGTAATGCCTGAAAGCCCCTCTCTTACACAGGCCTAATAGAGATTATAGGCACTGTTCATGGGTTCTCTAGAATACACTGATCATAATCTCAAGGGCCTATATAACTCTATGGGAGAGTCACTGTTTCTGAAAGTACTATTCAAATTAAAAATCCATAATTGTTGAACCTTATCTATAATTGTTAGGGATTAGCTCAACAAACCTTCCCTGTTAAGATTTGAATAATGTTTGAATAATGGCACCACTGTCTGAGGCTAATATTGTGGGGAAAAAAAAAAAGAAAAGATTGCACTTTTGTTTATTTATGCTTTTAAACTTTTTATCAGTTTTTGTTTCATATGGATAGGCCCAGTCAATACAGAGATATCTATAAACCAGGACACCAAATCTGCAAAGTTGTGATGTTATGTGAATGCCATCTATAAGAAATGTGCTACTAACTTGCCTTACCTTGGTTTATTTTTAAGATTTAGCTTAACTAAACCGAGACTGAATAGCTTCTATTTTACATTGTAATATGTGATACTATTGGACAAAAAGCATCACATTTTTAAAGTTTCTTATTGTGAAAAAACATAGAACCAACCTTACAAATTGCCTTTAAAACATTATATTAATTGAACTCACGTTGTAGTCAGTGTTTTTCTGTTGTATAAGTAGAAAATTACCATGAGTTTTCTCGTCACACTTCATAAACTGTTGTCAACACTTCTTTGGCCCTGTACAACTGTATATTTCTCTTCTGTTTTTGCCTATGCTCCTGTCTGCTTCTATCTGCAGGATTGGCTTTAATAATCAGTTGTTTCTGAGCACACACTGCAGTGGCGCTGTCAGACACTTCTGTGGTTGACAGGTGGAAATCAATTTTGAAAGTTGCGGCGCAGGCAATTTTCAGACTCTAATGATCTTGGAGCCCTTTTTAAGTAGATTCTGAAGTGCTGAAATAGTACACAGTCAAATTCAAAGCATAATTTAATGTTTTGCGATTTTATTCTTGTAAATGAGTAGATAATATAGTATACAATATCATGAAGTTAAATATTTTTGTTACCTATTTCAGAAAGTCAAACCCATATATTTGATATTAAGGAATTGACTCAATACTCGATACTGATTACGATTTCAAAATGAAGATTTTAAAAATTATATCCATTTTAAGTAAGATGTCATTTTCAACACAAAATAACTCTACTTTCTTTGTACCATGAGGTCTCTATCTGTTCTGATAAAGCTCAAACGCAAACTGTTCAGGCGTTCAGGAAAGCTCAAATTTTGTCCTATTAATGTGATTTTTTTTTTTTTAACAGTATCTAACAAAGAATATCTAGTTTCAGTATTAGTTTTAGTATTGATTAGTATCTGATTCCTGATTTGAGTTTGAGTTCTGGAAGAAAGTGTCAAATGCTGAGAGCAGATTGACAGAGTGCTGCGAGGGTTGTTTTACCTTTAGTTCAGTAGAGATTAGCAATTCCAGGGCTGAAATCATTCAAATGATTCTAGTGAAGGTGCATGGAGTTTAAAATCACAATGGAGCACTTCCTGTATTACCTCATGACATCACAAGGTGAAACAGTGTTTTCAGTTGTAGAGAAGAGCCTAAATATGAAGTGTTTGTGTGTTAAACGTGTGAATGAAACAAAACACAACTCCAGGTATGTTTTTGATGGAGAAACATTATAACAGAGATCAGAAAATAGCGTAATATGGGTTCTTTAACTTTTTTCTTTTTTCTGTCAGTGCCATTAATGGTAATCCAAACTGTTATATCTTCGACACTGAACAGCCACTCGTCCAAGCCTTATGTTTCTTATGTTGAAATATTAGCAGTGAATCCCATGTATGTTTTAGTCTTGAGTGCTACATAGGAGTTGCTCAGTGCTGGCCTCCACCACTGTCTCTGGAGATAATGACCAATTATAGCAGACAGTGCAGGTTACAGTCGTGAAGAATTGGCCAACAGGGACCAAGGAAGCGAGAAGCGAAGTGTGTGCGTTTGTGTGAGCCATTCTGAGAAGTATTTGTGCTAAACAAGAGCCTGGAATATACTCTGCCTCTACTGTGACTACTGGAATGTAATTTCTTTATCATGAGAGAAGTACAATTCAGTTTAGGTGGTTTAAAGGTCCTATATTACACAGAATTGACTCTTGTGAACTTTAAGTCATGTTCTAATACTGTAACCTCATCAAAAACATACTCGGAGTTGTGTTTTGTTTTATTCACACATGTCTGAGTAACCCTTTATTATTAGTCTGTCTACATCGCCAAAGCTGAAAATGCTCTTTTCCACCTTGTGATGTCATGAAGCAGTAGTTTTCAAGTGAACAGCTACATTTTGTTCAGTAGAGATTGGCAATTCCAGGGCTGAAATCATCCAAATGATTCTAGTGAAGGTGTCTGGAACTTCAAAGCACAGTGGAGCACCACGTGGCATCACACGGTGGAACAGAATGTTTTCAGTTTGAGAGAAAAACTCAAACTAAATATGCAGGGTTTGTGTTTTAAATGCGTGAATGAAACAAAACACAACTCGGGGTATGTTTTTATAGCGTAAATAAATGGCATAATATGGGCCCTTTAATATACACAGACAGTACATAAGTAAATAATAACATTGGCTGGTATTGCATAAGTACAAATTAAAGTGTAAGGGGTTTGGGCACTATATATCATTAACATTGCAAGGTAGAATTAATGCCTGGGTGGTGGTCTACTCTACTACTTTATATTATATTTATATTTAGGTTCATGTCCCATTTGAATCTTTTTACATAGGAATAATATTTTTTCCCAATGCAAACAAACTCAGTTGATACTGCTTTTCTTTCCAACATTTTATAACTTGCATATTCAACAGTCTTTTACCACCTGTCCATAAAGATTCAAATTAAAATCCAGCTGCTTCTTGGTCTTTAGAAATACAGTGACATATAGTCTTTTATTAGAAAGTAAGTAGTTTGATTCAGATGGAAGTTGCCGCTGTTGCATTACCACTGAATAATTGTTGGTGAGTGTTACTTGGACATCTCAAAGTTACCATGGCTGCAGATCTTTATGTTTAGTCCAAGCACTGAAATGTGCATTTGATGTTTTATATTCTCATGGTCTGCGGAGTTTGGTTGGTTTTGTCCTAATAAAACATGTTTATTGGCATACTGGCAGCTCAAGGCCTTTGACATCCATTATAAAGGAGATTTTAGTGCCAAGGTTATTTTCAGACATGTTTAAATGGACCGTTTAAAGCATTTTTTATTTGATTCCTACAGTGCATTTCTTGGGCATAAAATCTAATATATTACGACTATAACTCTGCCTTCTTACCCTTTTAACCAAATTATTCTTTTTGTTTAAAGGGCCTATATTATACTATTTTCTGATCTGTGTTATAATGTTGTTTCCTCATCACAAACATACATGGAGTTGTGTTTTGTTTCATTCACACATGTTCAAGACACAAATTCTGCATATTTAGGCTGTCTTCTTCTTTCAAACAGAGAGAATCCACCTCTTCCACCTTGTGGAACAGGTGGACGTCACATGGTAAAACACAAAGTGCTCCACTCTGTTTTTAAACATACAACTCCACTAGAATCATTTAGATCAGTGATCCCCTTTTTTGCGCCACGGTCCATTTTAATGTCAGACAATATTTTCACAGACCAGCCCACTCCGCTCCCCACTCTCTACTGAATTACAGTTAAAATGTAGCTGTTGTTATCAAGTGGTAGGGTTTTTTTTTGTTTGTTTGTTTTTTTTGGAGATGTAGACAGACTAATAATAAAGGGTTACTGTTACTCAAACGTGTGTGAATGAAACATAACACACCTCCAGGTATGTTTTTGAGGAAGTAACAACATTATAACATGTCTTAAAGCTCACAAAAATTCATGTTCCATAATATAGTGCCTTTTAATATTGTTAATTTGTTTATTTCTTTTCACTTTTACACTGTCCCTTTCTTATCCGCTCTCCTGAGACTTGTTTTGGTCCAGTCCCAGATTTAAAGATCAAACTGACTAAGAGTTAAGTCAATGTAACTTTGTGCTTTTTGGATCAATCCTGTTGGAACAGCAGATGACAGATGAAGTGCGATCATTTTATGTGAAGCTTTTAGGTCCAGAAGTGTTGGTTGCAGTCCAAGTTTATTCCTGTCAGGATTTTAACATGAAGGTCTGGTGCTACTTTGAAAACCAAATATTTACTGAGCAAGTCTGCGAACCACTGCAAGTCTTAACAGTCCATTGGCTATATCTACATGTTTACATATTTTTAATTTTGACTTTCAACTCTTGTTCTGTGCTGTTAATGAAATTTTAAATTGTGCTTTCAGTTACCCACTTTATTCTTTTTTTTTGTTTGTTTGTTTGTTTTTAATTGAAGCAAAAGTACACCAAATTACTTTCTTTCAGTACAATATGTGCTCTCATTCTGCCACTCAAAACCTGCAGCACTCAAACCTGGATTTTAAACAGACTTGTATACATTACAAATAATGTATTATATTCTCTACAGGTTAATTTTACAGTATGGAATTGTATTTAAAAGGCCCATATCACACTGTTTTCTGATCTGTGTTATAATGTTGTTTCTTCATCAAAGACCTACCTGTTTCATTCACACATGTTTAACACAAAACCCTGCATATTTAGGCTGACTTCTTCTCTCAGACTGCTCCACTGTGTTTTTAAACTCCATACACCTTCACTAGAATAATTTGGATAATTTCAGCCCTATAATTACCAATCTCTACTGAACTAAAAGTAAAAAATTATCTGTTGAAAACTACCACTACGTGACATCACAAGGTGGAACAGAATAGGAGGTAAAAAAGGTTGTTTTGAGGCATTAAAATGTGGCTTAAAGCTCACAAGAGTAAATTTTCTGTAATATAGAACCTTTAGTACATAGGTTGTGTGAGCAAAATAATCCTGATTTATAATTCTATTTAAATAAAATGAGTCTTAATCTAGTTTTACTGTATCTTAACTTCAGTGAGTATTTATTTATTTCAGTACACATAAGTTATAGATTCAGCTGTACCTTTGAATCTCTATAAGTCATTTAAATGCAGTGCTGATTGGATCTTTATCTCCGTTCCCCTTCCCTCCCTCCTTTTTGTACCCCTCCTGCATCTCTGCTCTCAGCCAATCAAACGTGGCCCCCGCTGCTGGGCTTATGACCCACACCGTTACCATGGCGACGCCGGCCTGCCTCCCCGAGCTCCTGTCATGCATGTTAAGTGGCTTCAGGATGCTCCCTCGCTGTCTACGTCTCTAACTCTCTCTCTCCCATACTTATTTCTTACTTTCTTTCTTTCTCTCTCTCTCGTTCTCTTCTGTCTCTCTCTCTCTAGTTTTCTTTTACTCTCTCACTCACCCCCCTCTTTTTTCTCCTCCTCCCTTTTTCTTACTTTCCTCTCTCTTTCCTTTCTCTCTTGCATTTGTCTCTCACTCACTCTCTCCTTTTCTGTTTTTTCGCTTACTCCTCTCTTTTGTTTTTCTTACTATCTTTTCTCTTTCTCTTCCCCTCTCTTTCACGTCTCTCGCTTCGCTTCTCTCTCTGTCTTTCTGTTATGATCTCCTACTCTCTCTTTCTCTCCCCCTCTTTCTTGCTTTCCCTTTCTCTCTCTCATTCTTAAATACACCTGGGAGAAAGTAGTAGTTTGTCTTCTTGGCCCCATTCATAATAGTCAGGAGAAAAGCGTATGGTCTGTAAGTTATATTTGGCTCTGTACACTTTAAAACCTATTTTCTGATTTATTGGCTTTTTAGCACACTTGGTTATCATTGGTCCCTTCTTCAATAAGAAGTAGTAGTAAAATGCCTCTCTCCCCATTCATAAAAACACACAGCTGTATGTGTCTATGGGAGAAGTGGAGAGGTCCTGCCCTATTTGATCCCTTGTACAGTCTCTCTTAACCTGGTGGTGACATGAGGTATTGCAACAACAAACCAGTTTCCTTTCCCATCAGGTGCTTATCTATGAGTGCATTTTGGCTGCTGTCACACGCTTTGAGGAAAAAAAGATGTCTCTCATTCATCTGGATCAGAATGTGTCAAATAACAGAATGTATTTATTGTTTATTACTTTTTACAATTAATCACAAGTAAACTACAGTTTTTAATTTGACTGTTACACACAAGGGCATAGGATTCAAGCCATAGCACAACTCCAGCCTCTGTTTCATATTTTGCATTGCTTTATTTGTTTACTTGTAGTATACATTAAATACAAGCTTTTTTCCCCTCATGACATCATTATTATTGATCTTTTTACAATTCTACATTTTATACTGACAACAGTTCGTTATCTAAACAGCTCTCAGTACGTCTGCCTCTACATTCTTGCTTATTAAAGTAGTAGTAGTAGTAGTAGTAGTAGTAGTAGTAGTAGTAGTAGTAGTTGTTAACAAAATGTACAAGTATGCCCCATTAAAAATACTGCAACTTTTAATACTGCAACTTTTAATCTAAAGGTGAACTATATAACTATATAACCACCTACTTGTTTCTTTAGAGATGTTACTGCTGTGCCTATAATGTTCCATAGTATGGCATTAAACGTATTTATCTCCATGGAGACAAGCAGGTAACACCACAAGACCAAATTACAGAACACGTCTGTGGAGAGGCTATCGTGCTCGCTGTAAGAATGCATGATTGTCTGTTTTGCAATACTAATACATCAAATTTAATGCCGTACTGTGGAATATTTCAGAACAAAGAAATAACATGACAAGCAGGTGGCTAGAAAAGGGACACGATGCACCTTCAACAAAACAAAATCTCAATTTAACATCCTGTGGTTAAATGTACAGAATATTTAAAGTGCTGAGGTATGAAATGAGTTGTGGCAGGAGACCTAAAATTGCACTTCTCTAAAAAGTGAGCAAGCCTCATGTTATTTTTTTTTTTTAAACAAATTATTCATGTCCTTCTGTTGACACTGCTGCTGTGAGTGAGTGGGAAGACTAACATTTGTGAATCCTTTTGTTTTTCTGTACAAAGCCAAGTGTGTCCAAAATGTATACAATAATTACCAACAATGCTAAAGTCTTGTATTTGAGTATTTTCTGCATCTTGTGTATAGGATTCACATGTCATTTTTAAGTGTCAGTAATTGAAGAGACAAGTGATATTACAATTGTCATAATTATTGAAAAAAAAAAGACAATTTCTGTTCTTCAGCTGATTTATATAAAACAAAAAATCTTAAATCTTTCAACTATTATCTCATTATAGATTATGGCTGTGCAATTGATCAAATATAATTGTGATTTCATTGCAAAATGTTCAGTGTAAAATGTTGCCAGTTAGCAATAAAACATATATCTATAATTTCACTGCAGGTACATTTTAAAAATATAGATGTCATTGTTTGAAATAATACTAAAGTGTTAATTTTTTTATTTTAATTTGCATGTGAAATTGCATTCTTGTCAATGTCTTCCCTCAGAAAACCCCTCTCACTCACATAACACAGACATAAGCAGCCTCGTGTATCACAGCTCCAGACAGAGACAGCCCTAGCGTCCATCCGTATACATGTGTTTCTGCTAGTACTACTACTTCCCCATCGCCTCAATACAAACACTATGTACAAGTCAGTATTCAAATACACACTCTCTTAGCCTGCCCCCTACTGTTGCCCAGTGCTCCTCTCAAACACACATGAATGCAATGGTGCACACTACAGGTACAAAAAACTCAAATAACTTCCAAAAATGTTACAAAAATACTCAAATGCAAGCTATGTATGAAATAAACATGACTGTAATTTTCCAGAGCTCACATTTCTGCGTTTAAACCTAATTATCCACTTGGAGAAATTGCCTGGGTAGATAACTTTGTGGATCATGCTGCCCCTAGCTGTGAGGTTGGGTTTTGCATCACCTTTGCCTTGCGTGTTCATTTGCATATTTAAATAATTACTGAACTAACGATGCAATTAATAGTCTAATAACTTGACCTGAATTTACCTCAAAACAAATGATATGAGGATCGTTACAACGTGATGACATAATTTCAAAGTCCAAAATATAACACAGATTCTGTAAATATAACACGGTTCTATAAATAATTTACTTTTTGGACAATGTATGGCATGAAGCAAATTATCTTTTGTATTTGTAAAGTGAAAATTTCTAAATGTCAAACTTTGTAATTTAGACCTTACCTGACTCTTAATCTTCTAAAAATAAATAAATAAATAAATTAAAAAAAATTCTGAATGCAAATGATAATTTTTATAATTTAGCAAATGTCGTCACGTTTGGAAATAGTTTTAGCAACATCTCATTGCGCAATCCTGCTTATTATTTTCAGGGTGCAGTTCTCGTTGTGTCCAGTTGGTGTCCTCCTTGTCTCATTTTTCCACCCAGTGTAAAATTTAATTAACGATTTGAATCACGTTTTTGCCTCGTTAAAGCTTGAAAATAGAGATTAAGCGCTTGTATTTTTACTTTAACCTTCTTTATTGATCATATTTGTAAACCTTGAAGTGCACTTAGTTTAAATATCAAAGGAATCTAAGAATAATTGTTGTCTAATGTTGCACTTAAAACTATGGTGTGATAATTAATATTAATAATTTAAACACTTATATTATTTTAATGAATAATTTCATTTTGCTATAATTCATTTGTATTGCTTGTTAGCCCTTTTAACTGTATTCATGCGGAGCTTTACGACCAGGTCATTTCATGTTGATGTATATGATTCTGAATACTTTTTTACTGCCTCCCATAAACCGTTACAGTTGTAACTGCAGTCATAATTCTAATTCACTGCATTGTTAAGCGCATTATTGCCTATTTAATGACTGTCTCATGTTAGGCTGCTTTGTTTTTATTAGCATGTCTTCATAACCATTATTTCAATACCATTACTTCTGCTATTACTACGGTTACTAGTACTACTATTTCTACTACTAGGACTGGGTATATCCGTGGTATTTTACCTTGCAGATCACGCTCACCAATTCTATTTTTCTATTAAAACATATAAACATGGCTTTTATGTTCATTAACATCCATAGGGCCTGTGCAATGGAATACAAAAATTAAATGTATTCTTGCAAAATCTGGATTCTTCTCAGTTCAAACACTGTTGCTACCAAACCTCTAATATTACTATTACTACAAACAAAAACTACTATTACTGAAGAATACTGCAAATAGGACCATTTCAAACTACTTCCATAACTACTACGTCTGCCTCTAACATCACCACTACTGATACTACTGCTACTATTACTACTGCTGCTGCTGCTGCTGCTGCTACTACTACTACTACTACTACTCGCACTACTACTACTACGTCTACTGTTGTGGTATTTGTACACATTCTGTCTGTATATTCCTAGACTGACCATTATTATTCCTCTGTGTTTTGCAGGAGCTGGAGAGAGCTAAGTGCAGTCACTCCTGGAACTTGCCCAGACACTTCCCTCTGCCCCGTCCTGCACCTCCAGAAGTGGACTGAACATATACACAGTAATATTACAGCATCAACAACCAACCAGGCAAAATGATCACCTCAGAACTACCAGTGTTGCAGTAAGTTTTAAGATTTATTTTGTACTGCATATTTTGGCTGACACTTAAATATGTAGTAATACTATACATCTTAATGCCATATTGTCGAGTATTTAAATGAACAATAAATGTACATTGTTGACAACTGAGTAGTATCAAAAAGGTTGTGGGTTTGATTCTTGCTAGCACTGTGCACGGTGTTTGCATGTCCTTCCTGGGTTACTGTGGATTCTCTTACCACACGCATGTATGTACTAGGTGAATAGACCTCAATAGTGGGTGGGGACCTGTTTGTGAAAGAAAGCATTAAAATACCCCCAAGCCAAGACTTTCTACAAAAAAATGTAAATTTGATGTTGGAAAAACTTGATGAAAGGTCAAGTTTTCAATATATTTTTATGGCATATAATAACATTTGGTCATTAGATCTGATTTATCTGAGTGATACATCCTGTTTTGATCTGTTGAATGAAATTAAGTAAAACTAACTACCTCTACATTGCCTAATATGAAAGAGGAAACCCTGCCTAATGGCCCTAGTTTCTGAGATATTACTTATATTAAGATTTTTAAAAAAGTACTGCAGTTTTTTTAGAGTCTGCTTTTATACATATGTTGTTCTTATTGTTTTTAATTGTTATGTTTTATAGCTCTTTGGTCAGCCTGTGTTGTTTTTAAAGTACGTTATAAATAAAGGGGCACTTGCAGTTTTACAAGTCCTGTTTTGTCTTTGCAGGGACTCTTCTAATGAGTCTGGAGCCACAGATGCAGTGAGTCTGAGCATGAGCATGAGTGAGATCGAAGACCCAGAGGTCAAAGGTCGAAAGAAGAGAGGACGACCTGGGAAACAAGCACAGGTGAGGGATACAGGCAATAACACAACAGTGTAATGTAATGTTTCTTTCAACAAAAATTGTTCTTAGGTTTTTCTTTTTTATTTTTAGCAATTGAAGCCACATACATTATATTACACATTTTCTTTTTTCATCATTTAATATATTTTCAGGAGGAGTAATTTGATTGAAAGTAACCCGACACAACTTAATGACAGCCACAAAATCTTTTTAGGAAGTTGCTGTTGATTTGAGAAATGAGACAACTACTAAAATACAGACATTGTAAATAGTATTTATGTGTATAGTATTTAGTTAATGCAAATTCTCCTTTTCAACTTCTTCATCTGGAAATAAATGAATTGGACTTTTAGGTTTAAAACAAAGTTAACATCTATAGAAAAGACTCCCTAAATTGTTTGTTCAGTTTGTACTGTACATGATTTAAAACTATAAAAAGAAAAGCTAAATAATAACTATATAACATGTTTCTCTGTCCAGGTGTCCAACAAGAAGCCGAGGAGGTCTCCGACTGATAAGACCATGAGCGTGTCCAGGGGGCGGGGAAAAGCCAACGGAGTCGCCCAACACAACGGGGACAACGCAGACCCCGTCACCCTGTTCGAGGTGGTCAAAGTGGGCAAGAGCGCCATGCAGGTCTGTTTATGGACAGTAATACATGTGTGGATAAGGCTGGAGAGTTCAGTATTTCACAAAAACACTGTGTTTTGTATTTTTTCATTTAAAAACTATTGTTGTTGTGTGATTTAATATATTCACAAACTAATCTCTGAGCTGATCGCAATTGGCAAACTATTTAATGATTTTAACTTTTATTAGTACTTTTACTGCCAATACTACTGCTACAGCTACAACTACATACTACTACCTACTACTACTGTTGTTATTATTATTACTGTTGCTACTATTACTACAACTATAACTACTACCATTGTTGTCATTCAATATATTCATGATCATCTAATTTTTTTGTAATTTGTATTATTTTTACTTGCTGTGTCAAAGTGAAATATTGTGAATATAATATTTTATTGAATTTATTTACATCTCTTTTTGTGTTTTCTCAGTGTGTGGTGGACGACTGGATTGAGTCGTACAAACAGGACAGAGACATGGCTCTTCTCGACCTCATCAACTTTTTCATTCAGTGTTCAGGATGCAAAGGTAAGACTTAATGGTGCACTGTGTAACTTTTTGGTTGGGGGTTCATCACCTGCTTGTTTCTATGGATATGTCATTGCTCTGCCTGGAATGTTCCACAGTGTGACTGTGATTAAACAGCTCTACCTTACATTTATTCAATTATGGGTGGTTTTATAGCTCAAAAATACCTTTCTGCCTGTGAGTGGGGTCGCCTCTCCACAGATCTGACCTGTAACTTGGTCTGGTTTGGTCTCTGTGATGATAGAAAGGTTTAATACCATACTGTGAAACATCTCTTACAATTCTTTCTGTCTCTTTGGTAACCAGGCACCGTACGGATCGAGATGTTTAGGAATATGCAAAATGCTGAGATCATTCGCAAGATGACTGAGGAGTTTGACGAGGTAAAAAATATAAAAATTTAATATTAAATTCTAATATTAAAACTAACTTAATCTTTCACCAAGCTAACCCTTTACCTCTATGCCCCCCCGTTTGTCTCCCCCTACAGGACAGTGGCGACTACCCCCTGACGATGCCTGGCCCCATGTGGAAGAAGTTTCGTTATAATTTTTGTGAGTTTATCGCGGTCCTGATTCGTCAGTGTCAGTACAGCATCATCTATGACGAGTACATGATGGACACCGTCATCTCTCTGCTCACTGGACTCTCCGACTCCCAGGTCCGAGCCTTCAGACACACCTCCACACTCGCAGGTAAAGGTTTGAAAAATATCAAACGTTTTTCCATTTCTTGGAATTTTTTTTAGCTTATGACCAATTTTATTACTTAAATTTTTGCTAACCGGGCTGGTATTTGGACTTTTTTTGCATATCGGCTATTGGCCTTAAATCTCCACACTGATATTTTGTTTTGGGTCGATCTGCTGCTTAAAAAATACACACAAAGCTTTATATTAACACTTAAATGAAAAAGAGATAGTTCCACAAAGTTTATGATTAAAAAAGGGCTTGGGTCAAAGTTTGTAGCAAATATAAATGACATAATTACATAAGTGGAAAATAATCGAAATCAACAGAATTTAACGGCTATTGGTTGCTCTGGAACAATCGTTATCGGCCATGGCAAAAAAAAGTTTCTAGTATTGACTATACCTGTCCTGATATGAGAAATGAGGTACCAAAACATTATAGAACTCAACTACTAAAATACAGATGTAATTTGTAAATAGTACTTATGTGTATAGTATTTAGTTAATAACGCAACATCTCACGCTCAACTTCGACTTCCTAATCTGTAAATAATATTTACAGACTGATTCAGACCAGTGTTTCTACTGGTGTTACGTGGACTGCCTCTAGTAATACACAATTTTGGTTTTATTTAATAAGAGACCAATCTATTTATGTTTTTATCCACCGTTTGGTTTGATATATTTTTTAATCTTTTGTACATTTGTGTTTCCATAGCAATGAAGTTGATGACGGCGTTGGTGAATGTGGCGCTGAACCTGAGCATCCATCAGGACAACACTCAGAGACAGTACGAGGCCGAGAGGAACAAGATCGCAGGAAAACGAGCCAATGAGAAGCTAGAGCTGCTGCTGCAAAAGAGGAAGGAGGTGGGGCTAAAATGTATTTGAAAAACAAGAGACCATATAACTCGTCCTGTAGTCAAATAAAGACATGCTCGGTTGATTAAAAGGGGATGATGCTTTAAATAGCTGAGGGACAACATCTGGAAATGAGTTAATCTGGCATATTTATACTGTAATTACAGATGTTCATTAATATGCACTGTCCCTATAAAATAAATAATGTAATAAAGGAAAATAAACAGACCAAAAAACTCCAGCTTATTCACTCCTTGCCTTCTCTTTTCTGATGTTTTTTAAATAAATTCTTAAATACTCTCAATAAAATGACCTTAGCTCAATTAACTAACTCAGCAACCAAAAGCATACAGTCCTGCATATTAGTGATATGCCTATACTAGCTCTGTCTAATTATTAATATTTATTTGACTGAATTAATATTTATTTGATTGAGACACTACATAATTAATGGACATTGGTAACAGTTACAGTGTAAGACATATTAGGATTGAAGTAAAATAAATGAAAATAAAAATGTTGCTATCCATAACCTAAATCTGTTTTCTTTTTACAGCTACAAGAAAACCAAGATGAAATTGAAAACATGATGAACTCAATTTTCAAGGGTATTTTTGTGCATCGCTACAGGTACAAACAACTTTAAATATTACATAAACATAAGTCCTAAGCTAACTACAGACTAAGCTAACCATTTTTTCCTTGTGTTTTAATAGGGATGCCATTGCAGAAATCCGTGCCATTTGTATTGAAGAAATAGGAGTTTGGATGAAGATGTACAGTGATGCCTTTCTAAATGACAGTTATTTGAAATATGTGGGTTGGACATTACATGATAGGGTCAGTATGACACCTTATAACATTATACTCTACAATTTGAGTCACATTACTGAAAATAAACATAAAATTTAGGCAGAATAATAATGATGACAGTGTAACTTATTTTTCCAGCAAGGAGAGGTGCGTCTGAAGTGCCTGAAGGCTTTGCAAAACCTTTATACAAACAGAGAACTATTCCCTAAACTTGAGCTTTTTACAAATCGATTCAAGGTAAAACAAAACACTCAATATTTATGACTACTTCTCTATAACTTTTTATAAATTTTGCATTAATATATTATATTTGTTTTGTTTTGAATAGGACCGTATAGTATCAATGACTCTGGATAAGGAATATGATGTAGCAGTGGAGGCAATCAGACTGGTCACTCTTATCTTACAGTAAGTAATTCAGTATTCTTCAAACATTAAAGAACACATATTGTGCTTGAGCCTGCTATATACATGCTATGACACCTGTGGGTCCTCATGTTATCATTCTAATATATACATATTCATTTTAAACAACTTGATAAAAGAAACAAGTCAGCTGAATTTTGCGTTACAAAACTGCAGTCTCCAGTGTGAGCTGATGTCACTGTAAATGTCATCACAACAGAGTCAGCAACTCCTATAGACAGCTGCACATCACACTAGCAAGAAGCTAATTAAAAAAAATATATATATATATACATTTGCACCAAAATTACTACGCAATGCTGCAGAATCCTAAAGATATCACCGATTAAGGAAATAAAATTGTAGAAAGTGAGAGTATGTCTGTGGCAGTGAAAATAGGGGTTGATCTGCAAACTGGCTTGAAAATAAGTGATTCAGGATTACTCAAACATACATGAATCACTCCAAATACAACTCTGAGAGGGTAACTGAAAAGGGGAAACAACTATAACATGGTTAAAGGTCTATCTAACTGTTACCTAATCTATAAGAAAATGTAGATTTTTTTCCCATAGTAAGCGCCACTTTTTACTTAACTTAAAACGACATAAAGGTTTAAACTGACTATAACACTTTTGTTTTAGGGGCAGTGAAGACGCCCTGTCAAATGAGGACTGTGAAAACGTGTACCACTTGGTTTACTCCGCACATCGACCTGTGGCTGTCGCTGCTGGAGAGTTTCTGCACAGGAAGTAGGTTTAAGTTTCCAAATGCAAAAACCCTGATATTTTAGTGTATTGTTCTCATTGTATTGTATTGAATTGTCTTTTCTTCTAACTGTATTTATCTGTGTACATTCTCAGATTGTTCAGTCGCCATGACCCTCAGGCTGAAGAGGCTCTGGCCAAACGCAGAGGGAGGAGCAGTCCCAATGGAAACCTGATCCGTATGTTGGTGCTCTTCTTCCTGGAGAGTGAGGTAATCCTTAGTTACATGTTCCTACGATTATATGTTGTATTATAGTGTGAAATATGTTTAACAAATATTTCCAGAACACAAATCCTATTTAAAATGCCATATTTAGGCTGAGTTCATCCCTCAAACAGAAAACGCTCTGTTCCACCTTGTGATGTAATGTAATAATACAGGAAGTGCTCCACTGTGTTTTTAAACTCCATACACCTTCACTAGAATAATTTTGAATTACTTTAGCTGTGTGATTGTCAATTTCTACCAAACAAAAGGTAAAAGGTAGCTGTTAACTTGAAAGCTATCACAGCTAGACAGACTCATAATGAAGGGTTACCCAAACAATGAATGACACAAAACACAACTCCGGTATGTTTTTGACGAGGTAAAAACATTGTAACAAGGCTTAAAGCTCACAAGAGTCCATTTTATGTAATATAAGACCTTTAAATGCTTACATGATTTATGCAACCTATTATGTAAAATCACTAGACCCATCATAATACAAGTAAAATAACCATCATTATTGTATTCCTATCCACCCGTAGCTCCATGAACACGCAGCGTATCTGGTGGACTCGCTGTGGGAGAGTTCTCAAGAGCTGCTCAAAGACTGGGAGTGTATGACTGAACTGCTGCTCGAGGAGCCTGTGCAGGGAGAGGAGGGTAAGACTCAAGATTCACCTAAAAACATATGAGAAAAACTGTACCATTTTACAGCATGAAATTAATGCTGCATTCACACTTGCTAATACACCACATCTTGGGCTACACTGGGACTAAAGTTGGACGAAATCCAGAAGTAAACCTGGACTAGATCAGGACTAGACCAGGAACAAACCAACTCTACATCAGGACTAAACTAGGCTCAAACCAAGACAAGTGTGAATGCACCCTTAAACTGATAAAAAAATCTAATGTAATGTACTTAAAAGAAAAAAAATGCAGAATGTAACCCTTCAGGCATATAATTTGACCTGGTGGCATCAATAATAGTAATTATAATATATTTTGCTCATATTCCATTATACATTTGAAAAACAAATCTCAAAGTGCTACAGTCAGTTTAAAATCACAATCGCTTGCTGCTTGTCTCCAAGGAGATAGATATGTTCAATGCCATACTGTGGAACGTTTAAGAAAATGGTAAACTCTTCAGTGAGATAAGCGAGTGTCATATACCCTCCACCAGAAAAGTTACACAGTGAAACTTTAAAATCAGCTGTCTGTGTATTTATATACTCCACCATGATTTCTTATGATTGTCCATTTTCTTGTGTGTTTTTGTACAGTGTTATCCGACAGACAGGAGAGCGCCCTGATCGAGCTCACAGTCTGCACCATTCGCCAGGCTGCAGAGGCGCACCCCCCTGTTGGCCGCGGGACTGGCAAACGGGTAAACCCCGATCTACTAATATAATAAATGTGGTTATGAGCAATAATTATATGGGTAAATTGGTTTTACTTGTATCTACTATTTCCTTAATATATCGACTTACATGGGCAACAGTAGCTCAGTTTGTAGGGTCTTTGCCCAAGGTTGACGGTTTGAATCCCGCTTTCTATTACTATATTTCTATATTTATTTTTACTTGAACATATTTATTTGATACCAGTCTCTTGTTATTTTTGCTACTTATTTTGAATTTATTATTACCATTCATATTTTTGCTCTTTGTTATTATAATGTGAGCTACTGTGTCCAAATAATTTCCCTTCTTATGATCCTTTCATTGTTAATTTTATTAAGTTTATTTGGTCTATTTGTCCAGGTGTTGACGGCAAAGGAGAGGAAGACGCAGATAGATGATAAAAACAAACTGACAGAGCACTTCATCATGGCGTTACCAATGCTTTTGTCCAAGGTAAAATTGTCAAAACCCCCATAGCCTCCACTGAACTTGAAATGCTGTGTGATCAATGTGTTGACATATAAAAAAAAACAAAAAAACGTTGATAAATCTGCTCCCCGTGTGCATCACCTGTCACTGTTGGTTTACTTATCTCGCTTCATGCTACCATTTGTGATTGATACTGACCACTGCAATTACTCCATAAGCTCTGCAGTTCTGGGGTTGCTATGGCCCAGTTGTTAGCTAATATACAATTAACAATACATACAAAAATGTCAGACAAAATTGCCACAAGATACATATCACAAAATCTATTTATTATGAATTATGGGAAAATCTTGTCTTGTCTCTTTCTCTTGGACCAAATCTCGTGTCTTGTCCCATTTATAATCATGCTGAAAAATGTATCCATTCCTTAGTAGTTAGTGGTCATAATGTTATTTATTATATATTGAATTTGTTGTATAATTGTTATATTATCAAATGTTCTAAATACCTCCCACTTCTGCTAATCAGTGTATGTTTTTTTTCCTTGATAATTGCAGTACCAGGCCGATTCGGAGAAAGTGGCCAACCTCCTTCAGATCCCTCAGTTCTTTGACTTGGACGTGTACAGCGCAGGTCGGATGGAGAAACACCTGGACGCCCTGTTAAAGCAGATCCGTCTGGTGGTGGAGAAGCACATAGAGACAGACGTGTTGGAGGCCTGCAGTAAAACCTACAGCATCCTGTGCTCTGAGGAGTACACCATCATGAACCGCGTGGACATCGCCCGCTCTCAACTCATAGATGAAATGACTGACCGCTTTGCACATTCAGTGGAGGATCTGCTACAAGAGGTACGGGTTAGTTTGTACTTGAAGGTGCACTAGTAACTTTTCTTGGTGGGCGGTCTGTTACCTGCTTACCTCTTGGATATGTTTTTTCTTTGTTTGCAATGTTCCACTGTATGGCATTAAACTGTTCCATTACATGAAAAACATACATTTTTCATGTGAGTGGAGTCGCCTGTCCACAGATCTTGCGTGTAACTTGGCCTGGTGACATCACCTGCTTGGCTATGGAGATACTTTTAATATTGCACTGTACAGTGTTCTAGGCAAAGCAATTAAATTATCATGGAGACAAGAAGATGCCAGACCCTCCACCTGAAAAGTTACATAGTGCATCTTTAATATTGTGACAATAGTCCAACTACTACAGTTTTAAGTGGAGAGTTTCAAACTTCTGTGTTTCTTACAGGCTGAGGAGGCTGATGACGATGACATCTACAATGTTTTATCTACTCTAAAGAGACTCACAGCCTTTCATAAGTAAGTGTAGAAAATAATTGAAACGACTTCTAGCTGTCTAACAACACAGTATTCTTAAAATCATATAATCTCTTGTCTTTTTAGCGCCCATGACTTAACGCGCTGGGACCTGTTTGGAAACTGCTACCGTCTGCTCAAAGCGGGCATTGAACAGGGCTCGATGCCGGAGCAGATCGCGGTTCAGGCGCTGCAGTGCTCGCACTACTCCATCCTGTGGCAGCTCGTCAAGATCACAGAGGGGGCGCCCACCAAGGTACAATACACTAAATGTAATTGAAAGAATTCAGAGACATGTTCAGATGATCTGACTGTTAAGTCAAAGTAAGATTTAAAAAGCCTTTGACAAGTGGTAATTCAGAGTGCTCCTACATGTTTTTACCGTTCACACCCATTTCACCAATTTGTCGTCATCATTATAGTGTTCAGATTTCTTCCATGATGTGTTTTATTTAACTTTTATTCTTGTTCCGCTTGTTTTTAAGCATTACAGTTATTATCAGTAAAAGCTAGGTTTGATTTACTTCATGGAATTTAAAACGGTAAACGGTATATACAGTTCCTTTAAACCAACAAATTTAATAGAAGTAAGAAAACTCAAGCCATCAGCCCACTGCAACTCATAGCTGCTCATCTTGTTTTGGAGTTAGGCCCCTATTGTGTTCTGTAAGTAATAGATTAGGTTGTATAATAGCTCTGTTCATTAAGGTTTGAATTACTGCAGTTATCCAGAGCATGGCCGTGTCCTTGAAAGCCTCATCTGTTGAATATTGGTCTCCACTGAAGCGTGATCTTTGTGATGCTTGACTGATCATGTTAATATTTCTAATGCAGGATGATCTAGTGGCCTTGAGGAGAGTGGTGAAGTCCTTCCTGGCAGTGTGTCAACAGTGTCTGTCCAACGTCAATACCCCAGTCAAAGAGCAGGTATTACTTCTGTGTCTGTGGCTTCATTTACATGCACATCATAATCTAATTATTATCTGATTTTTGGACCTCTAAATATATTTAAAGGTCCTTTATTAAGCAAAACTGACTTAAAGCTTGTGAGCTTTAAGCCATGTTATAATGTTGTTACCTCCTCAAAAACATGCCTGGAGTTGTTTTGTTTCATTCACACATCTTTGAGTAATCCTTTATTTTTAAAGCTCAAAATACTCTGTTCCACCTTGTGATGTCATGAAGCAGTAGTTTTCAAGTTAACAGCTACCTTTTATATTTTGTTTATTATAGACTGGCAATTCCTTGTCTTAAATTGTCAAAATACACCTTCACTAGAATCGTGGATAATTTCTAAAGGTAAAATGTAGTTGTTAATTTGAAAACCACCGCTTCATGACATCACAAGGTGGAACAGAGTATTTTGAGCTTTGGAGATGTAGACAGACTAATAATAAAAAGTTACTCAAACGTGTGAATGAAACAAAACACATGAGTCAAATTTGTGTAATATAGGACCTTTAACAAACCTGTCTTTCTCCTTTGCAGGCGTTCATGCTGCTGTGTGACCTCCTGATGATCTTCAGTCATCAGTTGGTGTCGGGGGGCAGAGAGGGGCTTCAGCCGCTCGTCTTTAACCCCGACAGCACCCTCCAGAACGAGCTGCTCAACTTTGTCCTGGACCACGTCTTCATCGACCAGGATGATGAGAGCCAGAGCATGGGTGAGGCAGAGGAGGGGGTCAAATCACTATGTAACGCTAAACGTTAAAGTTTATCTGTGGGTTTTAGAATGATGAAAAATTATTATTAAACCTAATGGTTATGTTAAAACAGTTAAAGTTGAAAATTGCTTGCTATTTTTATTAATGTGTCACTATTTTAATCAAAGTACCAAACAAATTGGTAACTTGCCTTTAAACTCTGAAGAAAAACCAAACAAAGAAACAATAAAAATATAAAATATATGTGGGTCAGTTTTCAAATGCTCAAAAAATGAAAATAGAATGGCATACAAAATGTGTAGATTTTATGTTATATTTAATTGTATATTTTATCATTTCGTATATGCTCATTAAAAAGTTTTTTTTTTTTTCTTCAAGTTTTGAAGAATTTCACAATTTGCCTAATATGGCATTAACTCTTAACTATGGTACCTTTTTTTTTTTTCATAAAAAGAGTAAAACACTTCAAAATTGGATAAAACCTAAGCATGTTGGCACTTTCCCTGTTTAAATTTAAGTTCTTATGTAAAAATCTATCTTTTATGTCAAAACAAACTTTTTCTGACATTTCACTGTAATATCAGCGTTTCACCACATGACCTCTGCCGTGTTACCGTTCAACTGAAAGACAAAAAAATAGCTATTCTTTTGAAACAAACTACGAGAAAACCAAATAGCGCTAAGAACATCTAACTGCCTTTAATATATTTATTGTCCAATTGCATTTTGAATAATTACTAATTAATCTACCAAACCTAATTTCCTTTATTTATGTGATTATTTTTATTTAAAATAAAAAAATATTACTTTAATATAGTAGCATATATAGTTTTATTTATATAGTAAATAATATAAATAAAATTGTAAAAGAAGTGCAGATATTTTTGAGTTAAATGCTTAATGTTACCATCTACAGTCACAGGTCTGTTTCACCAAATGACACATTTTGTGTTATCGAATGTCATTTTTCATACATTTTCATTCTAAACTGGTATATACTTTATCCATCAAAGAGAAACAAAAGCAAACAAAATCAGTGTTGACTGCTCATACCAAGCACTGATTTCAAATGTAGTATTTGAAAAATTATGCACATTTTGAATGTTGCACCGAATGACATCCAAAATTGTGGCATTTATACTTCTCGTGACAAAGGCGTCACCAGCAAAAACTAAAAAGCCAAATCTGAATCTTGTTTCCACTTTAGAGTCGTGCAGGGTCCTCAGAGTGATGCCATCACACGATACATGAGGAAAGACCTCACATTATTGTTCAAACTGACTCTTTAACTTTGAGTTACCGAATGACATTGATGAAATAGACAACTTTATTTAAGACATTAAAAGTAGTTCCTTTGTGTTAATTTTGAAAAAAGTTTTATATGTTCATGTCAAGGCTTTGAAAATTTAGCCACAGAGAAAAGTTTATGATTTTGTCAATTTTTATAATTTTTGCAAACAAATGTTATCACTGATTCTACGTGTGACCCGTGTCACCGAATGACATTTTCATACTTTAAACCTATAATATTCTTTCAAATTTGGTTTCTTCGTCTAAATGCGTATTGGTACAACTAAAGTGATATAAAACAAATCAATTTAGACAGTTTAAACCTTTATATATTAATGATTAGAAATGTTGTGGCTTCTGGACACAAAAATGCCAACGTCACATCACTGACCCATATATAAAACATAATTAACATCTGATGTTACCGATTTATTTATTACTCATTACTTTACACAATAATTATGCTTAAAATACCATGAGCTGCCTCTTCTTGTTAAAGCTATGTAGCCTATACCATACAGAGCTTGAATAAAATGTCCAAGGCAAAAAAAAACTTCCTTTATTGTAAGTGGGGCGCCAATGCGTTTTGACTTTTGGAGGTCTTCATTGGAGATAATATTGCGTAATGTTTGAACTTTGCAAATGTGAAAATATCTGACTACTGTGGATTGTAATAAAATTGACTTGTCTGTGATTTTGTAATGTTTATTTACAGAGGGAGACGAGGAGGATGAAGCCAACAAGATCGAGGCTCTTCACAAAAGAAGAAACCTCCTGGCTGCGTTCTGTAAACTCATCATCTACGACATTGTGGACATGCCCGCGGCCGCTGACATCTTCAAACACTACATGAAGGTGGGTCCGAATGCAGTCATTTAAAAGTACATTATCATTTTAAAAGCTGTAGTGTATGCCCATATCTTATCTTCTCTCCCTATGACAGTATTACAACGACTACGGAGACATCATCAAGGAGACTTTGAGTAAAACAAGGCAGACGGACAAGATTCTCTGTGCAAAGACACTCATCCTCAGTTTGCAGCAGGTGAGAAAGAAATGTAGTCGTATAGTTAGTATAAATATAGTATAGTTCAATGACAGTTACTGTAAAAAACTAAGGTGTGTTAGCTTCATTTTAGTAGCTCCTCCCTTTAGACAGATATACAAGCCAGAACCAAAACCTTGCAGAACTGAACAAACTACTTGGATGAGTGGCAAAATTATTTTTGTTCAGTTTAAATGTTATTTTACTATGGATCCTACCTGAACAACTAAGGGATTTCACAGACATTATGTAAATTAGTTTGCTAGTTGAAATTGTTCCAGGGAAGTTACTGCGCGGCAAGACACTTCACTGACATTGCCCTCTGCAGTCAGTCACAGTATATAAGTCTAACTGCTTTGTTAGACAAGCTTTTTGATTGTCTTTATCACTGAGCACTTGTTTCTGTTGCAGTTGTTCAATGAGCTGCTGCAAGACCAGGGCCCAAACCTGGACCGAACGTCGTCTCACGTGAGCGGCATCAAAGAGCTCGCCCGCCGCTTCGCCCTCACCTTCGGTCTGGACCAGATTAAGACCAGAGAGGCTGTGGCCACACTGCACAAGTAAGGCAGATAAAAACTACTTTAGTACATGCAGAAAGGTTTGTGTTGAAGATAGGGAGGCAACTATATGGTTTTCCCACTATTCGAAACGCATCTCAATACACGGGTCATGATATCAATTCGATTTCAATACGTTTTAAGACGTAAAAAAAAATCTCATGCAATTTTTTCTGTTAATGAGTATAATATAATAACACTATGATGTTAATGTTGATGATGTTAATACACTACAGTACAACTACTGTAAAGCTGTAGTTTGTTTTTAGTTAATTTGGTTCAGTGATTTACAGCTCAGAATTTTTATTCATTGAAAATAAGAATAGAGCTTTCTCAGGCTATTTTATTTGGCTGTTTTATTTGTCTACTCTTTATACTTCTTTGATGATAATTTGATGATTTGTTTTCCTCCTAAGTCCTCTCACTGCGTGAGATTAGTCTGTCTACATTTCCAAGGCTCAACATGCTCTGTTCCACTTTGTGATGTCATGTATAGGTAGTTTTCAAGTTAACAGCTTCTTTTAACTTCAGTTCAGTGGAGATTGGAATTTCCAGGTGTGAAATAACCCAAATGATTCTAGTGAAGGTGTATGGAGTTTAAAAACACAGTGGAGCACTTCATGTATGACCACATGATATTACCAGGTGGAAAAGAGTGTTTTCAGTTTGAAAGAAGAACTCTCTCTGAGCCTAAATATGCAGGATTTCTGTGTTAAACATGTGCGAATGAAACAAAACACAACTCCAGGTATGCTGTGGAGAAGGAAACAACATTATAACATAGATCATAAAATCGAGCAGTATAGGCCCTTATAGTGTATGCAGAGCCGTGTTTCCCATACATAGACCAATCTGTGGCGCAGTGCCACAGAATGAAAACAGAGCGCCACAAATTGATTCCGCCTCTTTTTTCTTTTCAACGTGATTCTGTCTGAGAGAGAGAGAGAAAGAGAGAGAGCTCAACAGCCTCGCATACATGCCAATGAGGGTACACTTATAAAACACTTGCACTATTTGCTCTCCGGACCCGACTCTCTCTGCCCGCGGCACGGCGGTGGGATGGGGGTAGCCTGGCCTGGGCGTACAATAAATGGGCCAGAACCCAAGGAGGCCCATTATGATCGGGCACTGGAGTTATTTTTCAGAAAGCCACGTAAAATGAGGTGTTTTGATAGGGCATGCAAGTATGCACCAAATAGGCTAATGCTTTTTCATTATTTCATTTAGTTGCCTTGCTGTACCTTAAGTAGTTTCTTATGTCTAATTATAGCATTTTATTTATTAAATTTGAATTATTATTTAATTGTTACATTATACTATTTATTTTGTTTTACAAAAAAAAAAAAAGTAAAAAAAGTAATTCCTAACATGAAACTTTAAATACTGGTCTTCCTCTAACATAATTTGTATGTTAAAGGAACAGAAATGTATTTTGTTTAACTAGTTATTAAACCTGTGTTCTCTTGTTAAAGGGATGGGATCGAGTTTGCCTTCAAGTACCAGAACCCCAGAGGACCAGAGTTTCCCCCTATAAACTTGGCCTTCCTCGAGGTCCTCAGTGAGTTCTCCTCCAAACTCATCCGCCAGGACAAAAAGACTGTGTAAGTACCATGAGTCCTGTCTCAAACATTTTAGCTTGACTTTTTTGTACTTCAAAAATAAAACTTCAATGAATGATAATGTTTTGACTAAAAAAGATTCAGAAATCAGTATTTGACAGAATGACACTGCTCTCCATCGGTTAATGTTGTTATGATCCTGAAATACAAAAATTTGTACTAGATTTCAATCCATGTAATGAATATAATGTCATTTTCAAGACAAAATAGTAGCAGTTGCTCTGATATAGATTAAGACCAAAAACTAATTTTGTTTCAGTACTAGTTTTAATATCAATTGGTTTATATTGTAGAATTTTTTCACAACCCTGCTGCTTTTGAGTTACCTTTTCCAGACATCATTTGACTTTAATTCTTTGTGTCTCCTCAGCCACTCATACCTGGAGAAGTTCATGTCTGAGTCGATGTCTGAGCGGCGGGAGGACATCTGGCTTCCTCTGATCTCGTACAGGAACAGTCTCCTGACAGGAGGAGATGAGGACCACATGTCCGTCACATCTGGGTCCAGCAGCAAACCAGGATCAGTGCGCAGCAAGAAGGGACGGCCGCCACTGCATAAAAAACGCATAGAGGGTGAGACTACTGGAAAAAAAAAAAAAAAAAAATTACTATCAGTATTTTATTTGTTTGACTATTTACATGCAAGCAGGGACAAACTTTACATAAAGGCAATCAATAAAATGAGTGGGATGGGGTGGACAAAAGGGGGAAGAGATTTGGGTACATTTTGGGTGAGACTACTTTAAACTAGGCCTGTTAAGCTAATCTTCATCCAGTTGCATTCTTTTATTTATGGGTTTCAAACTTCCTGTTTGTGGACTTTTGCCCATTCAAAATATCTTGCTTTGAATATTTTGCTTTAAATTGTTAATTGCTATGGCAACAGTGCTAGTTTTTTAATACTCTGAAACCCATGAACACACCAACTACCATTAGTATTTTCCCCTCATATATTGATATAGGGAAAATGTCACCAGTATATAAGTTTGATCTCTGAGTACCAGACTAAAGAAGGAATGATTTACGGTTGTGTTTTTATTTTTCAGAGGAGAGCAGCGTGGAGGGCTCGTGGATGATGCGTAATGACACTCTACAGACACCGGGGGCGCTGCAGACTCCTCAGCTCACCTCCACAGTGCTCAGAGAGAACAGACCAGCCGAACACATGGCAGACCCAGACTCAGAGCCAGGGTCAGAGAACGACTATGTACACAAGTGAGTGTCTGAAAGCATCTACCCAGCAATGGTTCACTGGTCTTTGCACTTAAAAACAACATCATAATACAAGTTTATGTTAAATTCACACATTTAAGTAATCCTTTTTTTGTGATATTGACTCCTCCTTCCAGCTATTTGATTTCAACTTTGCGTGCGTGTAAATTAAACCTGCAACCTTTTTTGGTGGTTAGTCCTCAGATGCAGATGTCGTGGCTCGGACAGCAGAAGATGGAGGAGGTGAACAGGAAGGACCGATCAGGAATGAACTACATCAAGTCACGCAGCAATCAGGGCGTGCGGCAGACAGTGTAAGTGAAAAGATTTAGTTTGTTGTCATTCACATTGTATGAAAATCTCTGACATTTTCCTGCTGCTAAGGAAAATGTTTGTTTTTTTTCCCTTTCAGGCGCGGTTTGATGGAGGACGACGCAGAGCCGATCTTTGAGGACGTGATGATGTCGTCGAGAGGTCAGCTGGAGGACATGAACGAGGAGTTTGAGGACACTATGGTCATCGACCTGGTAAGATGCACGATCCTGGTTTCAGTCTAGTCTTGATTATAGACTGTATATATCTGTGGTTTAAAGGGAAGGACATCAGATGTATAAAACAAAAATAATGGTTTGTTTTGACAACTCAGACATAATTATATTAGAGAAGCTTAAAAATGTGTAAATTCTTAATAAATGTGATATTTGGTCCTTTTTAGCCACCATGACCTGGTACATGACAACTGTTATACAACTGAAAAATAAGAACTAGATGACATGCAATATTTTTTGTTAAATAGTTGGGTTGTGATGAGAGTGTGTCTTGTGCCCAACTGTTTTGTTTCTGCTTCTAATTTTCTAATCTTGAGTCAGTGGGCAGGACACTTCACTTGGAATAATAGCAACTGATTAATTATTATTAATTTATTGTAAACTTATTTATTTATTTTTAGCCCCCATCCAGAAACAGACGTGAAAGAGCAGAACTAAGACCAGACTTCTTTGATTCAGCCGCCATGATCGAAGATGAATCGGTTTGTAGTTTTCAACATTTTTCAGCACAATTTAACCAAAAACCTTTACAACAGTTATTTTTATTTATATTTAAAGGTATACTACTTTTTGGTTGGGGGTTCGTCACCTGCTTATTTCTATGTCATTGCTCAGCCTGGAATGTTCCACAGACGACAGCTCTACCTTACATTTATTCAATTACAGGGGGTTTTATGGCTCAAAAATACCTCGAAAAACAGGAATTCTGACTAGTTTGGTCTCGATAAAGATAGAAAGGTTTAATAGCATACTATGAAACATTCCAGACAAAACAATAACATCTCCATGGAGAAAAGCATTTGACGGACCCTCCACCGGAAAAGTTATACAATGCACCTTTAAAGATTTTTTTATTTTATCTTATTTTTCCTCACTGTCTCTCTCTCTCTTGCAGGGATTCAGCATGCAGATGTTCTGATTTGGTAAAAACACAGAGATATTATAATCAGGATTCAAATCAGGACTAAACGGTTTTGGGACGTCTGACTGACACCTGTCAATCAAGCTACAAAGAAGAAAAAAACATTCTTGAATCTTCTTTGTCGATGGACATTTGTGAAGTTTATCCAGCGTTGGCAGGTCCCTCTCCTCGGAAACAAAGTACTCCATCCACATTTCAAACAAGGGATCATGTGGGAGCCATGTTCTTGTCTGCTCAGCCTGTTAGCGTGTTAGCAGTTAGCTTCGAAGGCGCTTTTGGTCCACAGTATTTTCAGCCGTTCCTCCACTAATCGGGTGTACAATTTTTTTGGGATTGGACCATGAACACTCACTGTACAGATCCCAGTTTTGGTGTTGCACTTCGATCCGCCTGGTTCGACATAGAGGATCACTACTAAATGTTGTATATCTTTGCTCTTACTATCCCCACCCATCTCCCTCTGCACCCCTGTCTGAGTGCAATAGTGCTGTGTAAGGGAATGATTAGGGTTGCACAATATAACATGAAAAAAACTGGGAGATTCGATAACTATATGATTGCTGAGATATTGTAATGCCTTTGAAGTGATGAAAATTGGGACTGTTGTCATAGCAATTAAAGGTGCACTAGGTAACTTTTCTGGAACGGGTCCATAACCTGTTTGTCTCCGTGGAGATGTTAATGCTTACGTTTTGTTCACAGTATGGTATTAAACCAATCTGTCTTGCATTTATTCAACTACAGGTGTTATTTATCGCTCAAAAAAACATCAATTCTCGCTGTGACTAGGGTCGCCTTTCCAGAAATCTAACCAGTAATTTGGCTTGCAAGTCTCCATGGAGATTCCTAAATTTATGGCTGTGGAACATGACTGTGGAACATTCTAGGCACATTTCCATGGAGACAAGCAGGTGACGGACCCTCCACCATACAAATTACACAGTGCACCTTTTAACAATTAAAAATAATAAATATTCATCCATTTTAGTATCACTTAGTATCTGGTTTGGAGAAAAAAGTCATGTGACTGAGAAATACCTTTTTTTAATATTAGAAAAAAAAAAAACGTGAATTGCTTTCTTCAAGCTTTGTTAAATATTAAACTTCAATTTGGCAAATTTTTTAAACTAAATTAAAACTTAACCTTCTTTAAAAATTAAACCACAGCACACTTGATTTTTACAATTGTGTCAAATGGAAGAAAACTGAATGATTTGACTTCCTCTACATGTAAAAATTTTGGCAGTACATAAATAGTTGTTTAAAGGTACACTGTGTAACATTTCTTGTGGAGTGTTCCTGCTTGTCTCCATGGAAATGTTATTGCTTTGTCTAGAATGTTCCACAGTACAGATTAAACCTATCTATCACGAGGGAGACAAGCAATGTTGTATTTTTGAGCAACAGAAACGCTCATAATGCACAAATGCTAGACGGATATGTTTAATGTCACACCACGGCAACATTCCAGGTGAAGCAATTACATCTCCATGGCAACAAGCAGATGGGGGACCTGCCATGTCAATTGCTCAGTGCACCTTTAAAATAATAATATTTAATCCTAAACGAGCAACCCAGTAAATCCACTTGTTTTTAGTCCTGATATTACAACAAATTAGCAAAATATTGTGCAGCCCTGACTGTTTATTGGACAGTTACACATGCACTGCTATGGGCCAATATGGAGTGAATGATGCAATGGCATTAGACTAGTTTGACAGCCCCCCTCACTCTTACATCTCAGTTCGGCACACCCCTCCTGTTCAAGTTTTTAAGTAAAATATAAAAGACAATAAACATATTTTAAAATCAGTAGCTTTAGTACAAAAAGTTTTAAGTGTTTTTGTTTTGTCCGATGTTTGTACAGCTTTTCTTGATATGTATTATCTTGTTCATTGCCAAACCTTGTGGCCTACATATTCCCTCATATTTGTATTTCATGCTATAGGATTAACAGCGCTGTATGGTTTTGATTGTATGCAGTTCACAAACTTAAGTTCAAATTGACCGTATTTCACAGATTTGATTCCTACAGCAGTGTTATTTAATCTGATGTTCGTATATCAGTGCAGTGATGGGTCTTTATGGCTTGTTTGAATGTGTCCATATCATTATTCGCTCATTGTTAAACCAATCACAGCCTAGTTGGATTTGGCTGCACGGCGGTCCCCCTGTAAATATCAGGAGACAGTTGAGTTGGCACCAAGTCGCTCCAAAAGCTCTTAAAGCCTGTTTTTGTTTAAGCCTAAATTCTTTTTAATAAAATAAAATCTGTAATCAGTTTATTGAACATTGCTATGAGTGTGCTTTATATTCTATTGTTTTAGTTTGGCAAGTTTCACACCACCTCCCTAAAAAGCCCAGACTCTTGATGGTTTCCAGTGACGTTACATTGGGGGTTTGCTACATATATTCCTATGGTGGAATGTTCAGCGGTTACAATGGGACACAATGCATACATTGGCAAACACTTTCAAAAAAGTTTAAAGATTGTCTGAAAACAATACGAGTGTTCATGATCCTGTTTAGGTGTTTGATTTGCCACAAAAAAGAAAAAGTGAGTGGCCAACAGAAAAACTGCAAATTTTATGTGTGAGATTTGTTTAACCGCACATCTCGCCTCCTATAGTTCCAACTAAAACAGCTCTTGGTGGTCAGATTGAGTTAAGACTTTAATCTAAGCTTTATTTTGATAAATCCTCAGACAGAGCAGAGCCTACAGTTAGCATCACACCCCCAGGAAATGTTGATGACATCAGATGCAACATATCAAACTGGACTGTTGTTATTGTCATAACAACGGGAGCATGCCTCGTGATCACAGTAATGAAACTAAAGGTAAAGAGATGCGCATTAACGTGTGAAAAAGACTTGAGAGTTTTTTGTTTTGTTTTAAGAAGTGAACAGGAGAGAGATGAAGCTTTGAAGTGATGTTGATTGGTCAATTATCCAGGAAATCTATGTTTTAGCAGTGGTAGGAGGGTGTCAAGTGGTAAGGCAAGGCAAGTTTATTTGTATTTGTACAATTGGTACACAAAGTAATTCAAAGTGCTTTACAGAATAAGAAATACATTAAAATCACAATACAAACAAATCAAAACACAAATAATCATCATAAAATTAAAAAAGAGAGAGAGACATTAAATGAGAGAGAAGAGTGCAGAATGAAAACCTTTCAGTTATGCACAGCTAAACAGAACTGTTTTGATCCTGGATTTAAACAGTCAAAATAGAGGCCTGTCTCACATCTTCACAAAGACTGTTCCAGGTTTTAGCTGCATGAATCTGAAACGCTGACTCGTGTGTAGTCCTGACGCACCAGCAGGAGGCCGGTCCCTGAGGTCCTCAGAGTGCAGATGGTTCATATGGCACTAACATGTCAGAGATGTACTTTGGTGCTAGGCCATGGAGAGCCGCTTTAAAGTCTATTCTCTGAGCCACAGGAGGCAGTCCAGAGACCTGAGCACAGGACACATGTGCTCGTACTTCTTGGTTCGAGTCAGGACCCGAGCTGCAGGGTTCTGGATGTACTGCAGCTGTCTTACAGTGAGCAGGTCATTACAGTAGTCTAATCTACTGGAGACAAACGCATGGATATGACTCTCCAAGTCTGCTTTAGACAGTATACCTTTGATTTTTGCTATGTTTTTAGATGGTAAATGGCTGCAGATTGTTATTGATTTGATGTGGCTTTTCTGAGTCCATTATTACTCCTAGATTTCTAGCCTGATTTGAAGGTTTTAGAGAGAGAGAGAGAGACTGGAGGTGACTGCTGACACAGTCTCTTTGTTTTTTTAAGATAAGATAATCCTTTATTTGTCCCACAATGGGGAAATTTCTGTGGGCTGAAGATGATGACTTCTGTCTTGTGTGAGTTTAGCTGGAGAAAGCTGTTTTGCATCCACACACTGATCTGTTGGATGCAGTGGCAGAGTGAGTCCACTGGTCCATAGTCACCTGCTGCCAGTGAGACATAGATCTGAGTGTCGTCTGCATGGTTGTGGTAGGACACATTATTGCTGCGTATTAACTGCGTTCAAACTGCGTATTGAACAAAAGGGGGCCCAGGACCAACCCCTGGGGCACCCCACAGGTCAGGGCCTTGTGACCTGAGACATTTTCAGGTACCTATAATAATTCTCAAAATATAAAAAACGTGTTCCAATCAAGTGACCATTATTTTTATGAACATGAACTAGAGATTCCTTCATCTTACAATCCCAAGTTTGTTGATTCTTATTACAATCGACACAGCCTCCATATTAAAAACAGCTTCAAGTTTATAGTGTTGTAATCAAGATACATTTATTACACAAAGAGAAGTAAATGCTGATAATTTAAAAGGCACAGTTAAGTTTCATGACCGTATTAGGTTAAACAGAGGATGTGAATGCAAAGACCTAAAAAGACATACAGTACAGGTGAAATAGCTCTACGACTGCTTTCCAATACAACCATCTTCATAAACGGCAACCAATATGGCCAAACAACTTAGCATTTTGTCAAGTTGTTTCCCATCCATAATTTTCATACATTATCACTGATGCGTTCTGATATCTTGAGGATACATAAAATTTTAATAAGTTTAACGTTTTCTCACACAATTTCCAGTGGAGTGGTAATTCAAAACTGCAAGAAGATTTTAGCTCGATTTAGGGTCCAAACTCATAAATTACAAATAGCACCTTTACAGTAGGGCTGGAAAACCTACACAGCTAACATTCATATCACAATATTGACTGGCTTTGGTTTAGTCTCAAGTTTTTATTTTGACTTGTAAATAACACACAAATTCTGCATGTTTAAGCTGAGTTCTTCTCTCAAAACGAGAAAATGCTGTTCCACCTTGTGACGTCATGTGGTAATTAGTACTCAACTGTGTTTTTAGACTTCATACACCTTCACTAGAATAATTTGGATAATTTCAGCCCTGGAATTGCCTATCTCTACTGAACTAAAAGGTAAAAGGTAGCAGCTTTACAACATGCCATAAAGCTCACAAGTCAATTTTGTGTACTATAGGCCCTTTAAATATTGCAATATTGTGATACAAAAGTTTTGTATTGCACATGCATTTGATGCATTAGGTTTTGTAACAAAACCTAATGCATCAAATGCATGTGTTTCTCATATTGTACAGTCATACTCTACAGTCCATAACATGAAAGAAATCAGTCAACCCAAGTGCTTTGTAATATCGCTAAAACAGTCTTGTATCTTTTATAGAGGAATGTTGGCGTGTTTCTTCCAGGGGTTGGTCTGCTGTTTACTGGCCAGGACTTCCAGATCTCTGCAAATCTTCTTTCGAGTTGTAGCTGGCTCAATGATATCGTCCACGAAACCTGGAGGTAAGACATCAGGATAATGGAAGGTCAAGTATTACAGATTTTGGAAAATATTTATTCAAAGATTTAAGATCTGGAGAATTTTGGATGCACCTCTGACAGCTGCAGGGAAGGGATTTGCAAATTTTTCCACGTATTCAGCCTCTGCCTCAGCCTGGTTCTCCTTCCCTCTGAAGATGATCTGAACAGCGCCCTGTAATAAGATACAGATAAGAACAAAAGAGTTACAAAACATGTAAACATATCAGAAAATCCTCAATCATTTATATAATTTATTATAATAATTATTAATGATAAGACAATGTTACAAGGTGTTCCCTTATTAGCTTACTCTGTTGTATTTCAATTGCTTCACGCCTGTTTGAGTAACTGTCCTGCATTCGAAGACAATGCTGTTTTCACCTACCTCCAATCTCCAACAACTGCTCTGAATCTTTTGAATGATTGCAAGCAAGTACAGACTCCAGGTCATATGTGTTAAAAAATGTAATTTTTGCTAATTTTCAGAAATAAAAAACACATAGATCGATATCTGCAGCTACAGTAAAATGCTTGAAAATGCTTTAAAATGTTAAAAGATGATCCAATTAGTTTAATACTAAATAAATCTGTTCTGTGTCGACCTTTTCTGTATGGTATTCTGTGCACATGTTTAGTTATTGTTAACTGTTTATACCTTTGCACCCATCACAGCGACCTCAGCGGTGGGCCAGGCATAGTTCACATCTCCTCTCAAATGTTTGGAGCTCATCACGTCATAAGCTCCTCCATAAGCCTGAAATGGCAACAATAAAACAGCATCTGTCAAGTAGGGGCGAAGGCAACATTAATGGGTACAGAGGAGAGTTCTTTATACTATATTTTAATTTAGGTTGTTTTATTGTTTGATTGGGGCTGATCTTAGTTCATACCTCAAGTCTAGTTTTAGTCCTAGTTAAAAAAAAGAACTGATGGTTAATGCGGTTTTAGTCCCAATCCAGTCCCAGTCTCATTAGATTTACACTAATTCAAAAAGTAGTACTTGGAAAGCTTGAATGTTGTTTCTCCAGTATAAAGATAGCAGCAGTATAGACAACTATAACTGTGGTAGCCACAGCTTCCTCATAAAAAGTAGAGCAAAATACAGGTTTCCCATGCATCTTTCATCTAATCATGTGACTGCTGTGTACAGTAGATTGATACTTGACTCTCATAGCATAATCATACCTTTCTTGTAATTATAGTAATTTTGGGAACTGTTGCCTCTGCAAAAGCATACAACAGTTTGGCTCCATGTCTGATGATGCCTCCGTACTCCTGTGCTGTACCTGAAGATCACGTAAGAGACAATAGAATATAGATAACTTATAGGTTTAAAAACTACATTATTACATTTTTGAGCAATTACAAATGAAAAAAGATACATGGGTCTTTTTTTTAATAAAGGATCTTTATGTTGCCTTGAAGTGGTCACTAAAGTTATCTGCTTCTTAAATTTCATTGCAATTTGTCAAGTCCACCACATTCACTCACTCAGAGCATTGCTAAGGCTGACCAATGGGAGGAGTGGGTGGCAAAAGTGTCTTAACATTAACCTGGATTTGACTAAACTCCTACTTTCAAATATTACCATTTGATTAGTAATGGTAGTAGAACAAGCTCTACAGCTCTACATAGATTGTCTGGGAGCTTATGGTAAAATGTATAAAATAAAATTTAAGGAATACCTGGCAGGAACCCCGGCACATCTACAAAAGTGATGATGGGAATGTTGAAAGCATCACAAAAACGTACAAAGCGAGCTCCTTTTATTGAAGAGTTAATATCCAGACAACCTGGGAAAAAAGGCAGGAACAACCAATAAACATCTCATTATTGTAGAGACGATTAAAGAGCCCATATTACACTACGTTCTGATCCATGTTTATAATGTTTCCCCATCACAAACATACCCAGAGTTTGTTTAACACACAAATCCTGCATATTTAGGCTGAGTTCTTCTCTCAAACAGAAAACACTCTGTTCCACCTTGTGATGTCATGTGGTAATACAGGAAGTGCTCCACTGTGTTTTAAATGCAATACACCTTCACTAGAATTATTTGGATAATTTCAGCCCTGGAAATGACATTCTCAGTTGAACTTAAGGTAAAAAGGTAGTTATTAACTTGAAAACTACCACTACATCACATCAAAAGTTGGAACAGAGCATTTTGAGCTTTAAAGATGTAGACAGACTGATAAAACGTGTGAATGAAACAAAACACAGCTCCAGGTATATTTTTGATGAGGTAACAACATTATAACATGGCTTAAAGTTCACAAGTGTCAATTTTGCATAACATAGGATCTCTAAACAATAAAATTATTTTGTTTGATTACATCATGGCTTACCAGATGCCACTTTAGGCTGGTTTCCCACCATACCCACAGTGCGTCCATTCATTCGAGCAAATCCAACCACTATGTTTTTGGCATAGTTGGGCATAATTTCAAAAAATTCCCTTTCATCAGCAATCTGGGCAGACAAATGGGAATAATTAGCAACTGTTGTAAAAGCACTGTGTATATTGCTAGGTCCCATTTCCATTGCTAGCTTATATTGACCTTTAGAAGAAATATTTTGTCACTGTGCTGATTTAGTGTGGTTGCATAAACTATAGTACTGGGTCAAAAGATCATCACTAACTGGGCTCAACATCTGTGGACTTTTTTCCATTTTAGATATGGGTTTTGTTTAGAATATAGTAAATAATACAGTATACAATATAGTTCTTGTATTTGACTAATTTCAAATGGGAATAAGACTTACAGCTTGTATAATGTCCAACATATCATAGGCTTTGGTTGACTCAAGTGGTACAATTGTGTCCAAAAATGGTACAAGGCGATCGCTGCAAAAAAAACAAAAAACAACAACAACAGCAAACATTTATACTCAGATCAGTTTAGTAGATTATATTGTTTTATTCATTTTTTTCTGACTTCACACCTTGGGTCATGGCACTCCCTGACTGGTGCTGGGTCCTTGTTGCTGAGTGGCAGGTAGTTAAAAAACTCCCTCAAATTGAGAAGGGCATCAATGTCGTTTTCAAATGCACGGTGAGCCACGCCTAAAAAGACAAAATATTTTATTTTTTTTATTAATTTGTCCATCTGTTGTATCTGGGGGTTTAATTTTGCGTGGATGAAAATGTACAGTATTATAAAACACTGCTAAACTAACCAGAGACGGTGGTGTGGGTTTTTGCTCCTCCAAGCTCCTCCTGAGTCACATCTTCATTTGTAACAGACTTCACAACATCAGGACCTGTGATAAACAGGTACGATGTGTCCTAGAAAAATACAGAAGGAAAATAATTTTCTAGTAAATACTAGTTGTATGCATTTATGTAAGTGTATTCTCTATATTAAAATTCAGATCTGTACCTTAACCATGAATGTAAAATCAGTCAGTGCAGGGGAGTAGACTGCTCCTCCAGCACAGGGGCCCATGATGAGGGAGATCTGAGGCACTACACCGGATGCCAAAACATTTCTCTGAATAACAAATCCAAACAAAAATACACTCCTTAATTAATAAGCCTTCAACTGCAATCCAGAACATATCCTGCTTTAGTTTTAGTTTTAGTTTTATTTATATAGCTGTATTTAATTAATCTGTAGCCAGTTTGTACCAGGAAAATATCTGCGTAACCAGCAAGAGACTCGACTCCCTCTTGGATTCGAGCTCCTCCAGAATCGTTTAAGCCAATAACTGGTGCCCCAACAGTCATGGCCTGATCCATTATCTAAACAGAAAATATAAGTGTTTATTGATCCATTCTACATCATTACATACAACATGCACAATATCTTACTTTGCATATTTTTTGTGCATGTGCTCCAGATAAACTGCCACCGAACACTGTAAAATCCTGATGGAGTAAAAATAGAAAATGAAAAAATAAGATAAACATACATGAATACTATAAACGTAAATAAAATCTGTTATTTAAAAAAAAAAAAAACACTTTACCTGGCTGAAAACATAAACAAGTCTTCCATTAATTCTGCCTCGTCCAGTCACAACGCTGTCACCTGGGAACTAAAAGAATACAAATTAATCTGATTGTTTTGTGGAAATATCTTTACTAAAATGTGTCATGTATAAATAATCTTGTACTTTGTTTTTGTCCTGCTCCATTCCAAAATCAGAGCAGCGATGCTCCACAAACATGTCCGACTCCACAAAGGACTCTGGGTCTAGAAGAAGCTCCACTCGCTCTCTGGCTGTCAGCTTTCCCTGCAGCATATAATAATACAATATTAGATGTTATAACTTATTTTAGCATTTTTTATTCCCCTCACTAATAAATGGACACCAAACTAAAATGACTACACTACTTTCTGCTATGACATTGCTATGGACATACTTGTTATAATTACATACATTTTTATCATACCAGTCTGTGCTTGCACTACTTTTCTTTATTTTAACGTGCATGTTTTGACAGATGCAACATATTACACGGTTTAGTTGCACATTTTGGAGTTGGCTTTATAGTAGTAATAAAAACCATATCAAGAATTTAGTTTGCTAAGTGGGACCTGCGCTGGCGGATTGAGTTTGCCTAGCAAGGTTATATTTCACTGAAAGTTCTAAGTAGGTCATCTTAAATAGTTCGGTCGCCAATGGAAATCATACGCTAGTAAATAAGTTACTTGGACATACACTGAATGCATTTGAAATTAAGTACAAAACTGTAATTATTGAGATCGATTTACCCTTTTGTGCTGTGCATCAATTCTGTGTTGACCTCCGCCAACCAGCGCTGCCTTTCGTTTGTTGTCAATCCTGTCTTTTACGGACAGGTGGCTCACGGAGTACCAGCGGCAGAACCTTTGCTCGGTGCTTTGTTGGACTGTCTGAACATGTTTGACCTGAGCCAAACTCCTGAGCGATGTCCTGAATCCATTTAGCACTCCGCAGCTGCTTCGAGCAACACCGAACGCCGCCATGTTTGCTGTGCGTGCTCAGTGACGGGAGGTGGGGCACGCTCCAAGGAGATTTCAGCCAATGGGAAGCGTGGGTTGGAGCTCTTAACCAATCAGAGAGGGGAAATTCTTAAGTGTCCGGTGAGCAAAAGCAAGAAAAACACACCCTTGCATGCATAATATTATAATAAATACATATGTACTAATGCTCATAACAGGTAAGTCTGATTATTGAACCAGAATTACCCACTCCAATAGTTAAATAATGACATGTTAATGGTAAAATAGTAAAAAGCCCACCAAAGTTATAATGTAATAACTGCAGTACACATGTGTAGTAAAGACACATGTAAAAATATATATTTCCCATCAAATTTCATGGTAGCTGTTCTAGTAACATCATTATTATGTTATCCTTGATTACACTCGGTATTATTACCATGGAAACACATTAAGTTGTGTAAAATATTGGAAAAACAACAACAGTTTATCTTTGCGTCTATTGATCAATTTGCACGATTCCTTCGTGGATTGGTAACCATGGGTTACAGGGGAAATATCGCGTGATAATCGACGACCAAGATATGAACAATTAGAGGGAAATCTCGCGTGATCTCCATGCTTGTCGCTGTGAGGAAAAAGTCGAATAGCAAATGATTGATGCCTTGGGAAAACGGCTCGTTAGCTATGTTTAAACGGGCGACCACAAAATCGTATCCTATCGCGTATATAATTTGCAGAGTTTCACACAGGATCTTGAAAATCCCTTGTGTATTTGCAGCTAAGAGCGACCGCAGGGGCTCGGTTTCGCCGTAGATTTTTGCTTGCTAATTTAGTTAGCCGTGCTAACGCTAGCTGGTTAGCTTTGTTTACATGAAGTACGCGCCTGGATCTCTGCTATTTTCTCCGTAAACACATTTGGATATTTTTATAGTGGTAAATCGACCACTACTGCATCCTAGAAGAAACTCCTTTGACTTCTGCTTGGATTATATGTTACCACAAGTCAATTTTGGTTTTAAACGCTTGGCTGATGTCGGAAGCTAATAACAGCACGGCAATGCTAACCTTTTGATCATGAATCGTTTGATCACGTAATTCTTTGTTGGGACTTCTGCGTCAATGGGCGCAATGTGAGTTGATAAAGCAAGGCTACACACATATCCGATCTATTACCATCCCTATTGTTCTTTTAAAATTGTGCTTTATTGAGATACAATGCATTGAACCGGTGGTGCTAACATTAGCTAGCCACCTGCCGTGTGAACGTGCTTGTACACTGTAAAGCGCCTCACTATGATCGCAGCCTGTTGTGGTGTTTATTAATTATTCATACTATGGATGCATTGAGACACTCAGGTGACTGATTGCTGCTTCACTACTCGGTGTTGTTTCCCTCTTGTCCTCTTCGGGGCTCGGTGTTGGCCTTTCCCAGTCGCAGCGAGTAGATTTTTCCCGGGCCGTGTTTCCCCAGAGCAGCGGAGGAGAGCGCAATGAACGGACTGAATGCCACCGCTCTGTACGTGTCCGCCAGCCGGGCCGTGCTGCAGTGTGACCCACGACAGGCGCACACCTTTGCCGACATGTACACACTCTTGCCCTTCTTCCGACAGTCTCTGTCCTGCTTCGTCTGCGGTGAGTAGTGCACAGTGCACGTGCCGCGTGTTATTACTGTGTCCTGTGATCCCAGCGCACGTTAAATCATGTGTAAGGGCACTATAGCCCTCTTCTGTTATTGACGGGACTGTCCGTGGGCGTGCGTGTGATTGATCGTGCTCGCGCCCAGGTCTCCATAGTAACCGCAGTCATCTGTGCTTGTGTCAGGACAGATGACTCCTCTGTTGTGCTGCTGCAGAGCCATGTGTTTCTATTCATGCTTTATTTACTCACTCTGCAGAGAGCATCAACACTGGCTCAGCTTGTGCTTTCAAGGGCCCAATAAATACAATTACTTGAAACACTTTTAATTCCAATCAATCAATATAGCTTCATTACTCCTAAGGGACTATTTAAGCTATGATTTGAGGATCAGTTTATATCCCTTTATGTATAACATATTTGTCATGCTAAAATGCATTTTTCATCAATCTGTAAAGCTGAATTCCTCTTGTTCTATTATAGAAGTATACAAGTCATTATTATATTGGTATGTGTATTTGTCAAATGCATAAACAGTGCCATACTATACTCTTACTGATATTTTCTGTCCTTGTCTCAGGTAAACTACTCCAGGACCCAATCTCCCCTGCATATCCGGACTGCGGGCACAGTGTCTGCTCAGGCTGTAAAGGCCAGAAAATGCGGGTCAGACTGTCATGTAATCGATGTAAGGACTACTCTTTGTTCCAGGAGAACAAGCAGCTGTCTCTGCTCGTGCAGTGTTATAGGAAGCTCTGTGTGTATGTGCTGCACTCACCGCTGCTGCAGTCCATCAGCAGTGTGGGAGGCTCTCCAGAGGTCATGGCCTTGTTAGACGAGGTGTTAATGTCGGAAGAGGAGACAGACGATCTAAACTTAGTACAGGAAGAGACATCTTCTACTGCTCCAGAGTCCCTCACACCGACTGAGGCCCCAGCTCTGTCCACAGAGGTGTCTGCTGCTCAGAGCTCCTCAGAACCTCCGTCTTCAAACGGACCACAGGAGTGTAACGGGGAGCTGCTGGAGGACCTGGACCCCTCGTCCCCAGAGCTGGAGGTGTGTGAGCTGGTGGAGGAGCCCCCCACTGCCCTCTCTGTCTCCTCTGCAGGCTGCGGGGGCCTAGAACTGAGTCTGACCACTGCTCCTCTAGCCACAAGCACAGGCACCATGTGCTCTCTCAGGGATGGGGACACCAGCAGCAGGGAGCTGGAGGAAGGAGAGGTGCTGCTGCTCAGTGTGGAGGAGGTCCTACAGACTCTGGACCCTCTGCAGCCTGGCAGAGACTCTCCTCATTCAGAAAGGACACACTTAGGCTCAGACCGAGCACACACACAGATGTACATTCAGCTGGACTCAGCCCATAACTACACACAGATCCAAACAGACAGGACTAACACAGTGACCGCTCATCATACACACACAGCCACCCTGGACCCTCCACCAATCCGCCTTAACCGCAAACGCTCCCGTTCAGAGAGTGACAGGGAGAAGGTCAAACCCCTGCCCATCTCCTCCATCCTTCAGGGTTCCACGTCTCATGTACATACTAACCCCTCACACACACTGCTGCACACACAGTCCTCTGTGCCCTCTATAACTGTCCCCGCGCACACATACTCCTCTTTCTCCAATGGGACGCCTCCCAAAACCAGTCGACCTGTACAGAACCACAGTAAAGGAGCCAGGAAGCATGTCGACCCGAACCCTAAAAAGCCCCATGCCAAGCCTCGGAGCAGCGGTGGCACCAAATCCAAGGACCGGAACAAAGAGCAGCGCCTCCTGTCGGGCTGCATCATCCCCACAGCTCCGGTCCGACCTCCGTACAAGAAACCGGTAGAAAAGAAGGGCTGCAAGTGCGGCCGGGCCACACAGAACCCCTCAGTACTCACCTGCAGGGGGCAGCGCTGCCCCTGTTACTCAAATCGCAAGGTGAGAATGAAAACATGGAATTTTGTACAGCGATATTAATTTAAGGAAATAATCGTACTTGTTTAGTTTAATTTTGAAGCTACCATTTCACATGCTTATATTCCCACAGGCCTGTCTGGACTGTATATGTCGTGGATGCCAGAATTCCTACATGGCAAACGGGGAGAAGAAGCTGGAGGCGTTCGCGGTGCCTGAGAAGGCGCTGGAGCAAACGCGGCTCACACTGGGCATAAACCTGACGAGCATCACTGCAGCGGCTGCCCTACGTAACCCGGCAACCACCAGCATCCGCGGCAACACCCTCCTCAACGTCACCACGGCGACAGGATCACCGGTACCAACGGCCTTCCTGTCCCCCAGCTCACCAGAGGAACCCAGCTATGAGGACAGTCTGGAGCTGCTCATAGGATAAGAAAAAAAAAAAAAACAGAGAGCTTGTTAAATGAATGTGAGAGCTGGTTATTCTGTCAACCTGCACCACCCTCCTCACACCAGTGGAGGGCGTCTAAGGCAGCTATGGTTCTGTCCTGTATGTTGTCTGCTCTTCTGTTGCAAATGCTGAGTAGTAAGACTAGCATGGGTGTGCCAAAGCCTCCTGTTTTGTGCCTGTGTGTCCCTGTATGTAACTGCCTGTCCCTAGTTCAACATTTCTCTCTTTGGTTCCCATGTTTTGACCTCTAGGGGTGCTTATTTTCCACAAATAGATGACATCCATACTGTACACAGCAATATTAGGAAACTGTATTAGATTTTCCACATGTGTACACAAGCCTAACAAAGTATCAACCATCAAATCTCACAACAGCATTTTATATGTTCCAAGTATTTCTGTGTATGTCTTCAGCTATATCAGGACAACCAGTACTACTAATCCCCTGTATGTTAATTGTGAACGAATCTTGTGATTAATCTATGGACGTATGTTTTTCCACACACAAAACTGTATGCCTTTTTATATCATTGACTTCACTCAATCCAAGTACTGTCGAATGGTGAACTTGTCTTAACGACTGTACACAACATTTACTGTATCGTCAATGTGCGAGGTACATTGTGGACTGTAAGCACTTAGTTTCATGGATTGGCCAAATTACAAGATAAAAACCACTATCGGTTACCATAGCAATAGGAGCACCAAACAAGGAGCCCCCAGCCCTTGTGCACACACGTTGTTTACAGTATTGTCTTCTATATTATAACGAGGATTGTACATGATTGTGTGTTTAGATAAACTAAAGCCATAGGTTGTTATTGACAAGATATAATATACCCTCTTTGTGCGTGCATTTACCTATCACCTGTAGAGTCCCAACTGATGATATGAGACCAAGTCAAACTATTTTTGATACCAAATGTTCAATAACTGGTTCACTGTATTTCTTTTAACATGTTTATGTTCACAGCACCTTCACGCCCACTTGTAACTACATGAGGCTGGTTGCTGTCCATGTTGTTTACTGTCTCAGCTAAAACTACAACCTTTTATTTGTTTAGTCCAGTCAAATCGACCAAACCCATGACTGACAGATCTTTGACCAGTAAGGAAGTAGTGGACGGGTAACAGCAGTATGAAGATCAGAAAGCAAACCCTATTCTGCGTTGTCTATGTTTCAAAATGTCTTTCTTTTGGGCATTACTTGAACCCTGGTTGAGTTTTGGTATTGTTTTTTTTTTTATGTAAAGCTCTTGCATAAGGAGTGACTTATTATTGCTGAAACATTCACTGCCATAATATGGAAACGTGTATTACGACATGAATTAAAAGATAGTTTTTTACTTTTTCAGTTTGTTGTCTTTTTGTCTAACTAGCCTGAATGCAGCCAGTTGCTAATTTTATTTTATGCTTTATTTATTTCTTTGTTTTATTGCAGTGCATTGTGTTGTCTTTGTCAGCTCAAAATATCCGAAGGGAATTCACCAACTTGGTATTCCAGAGTGCGATGACGATTTGAAGAAAGATCCGCGGCTCCTGGCAACATTGAAGCCTGGGGCAAATCAAATGCAGGTAAATTTGCAGGTATGGAGAGATGATGCGTCTTAACCTTCAGGGATGTTTGGGAAATATTTGTTATTACACAATATATACTGTGCTAAATACGCTATTTCCAATGGGTTTAAAATGTAGTGTTTTGATGGACATGCAAGGATATGAATTATGTTTTTCCCAGTGCAATTATTTTTATTAGAAATCAAATCATTATATATTATATTTAGCACTGTACAACATCTATACAAAATCACATTGTATACACCCGTTTCTCATGAATTGCCTAATTTTCCACAACAAATTAAAACTTGCATATTTAGTCAACATGTCTTTTAAAGGGGCACTATGTAACATTTCTGGTGGTCCTGCTTGTTTCCATGAAGATAACTTTGTAATGTTACAGAATTGTGTTAAACTTATCAATCTTGCATTTTAATCAATTTCAGGTGTTTTCTTGCCTTGAAAAACACAAAAGTTACACAGTGCACCTTAAAGTTGTTGTGTATAAGCCAACTCAATACTGACATGGCAACTAACATTCAATAAGTAGCTATTGTCCTGCAATAAATGTCAATATTATGTTATGTGATGTTTTCATTGTACTTGAAAACACACCCACAAGTCTTTCTTTTTTGCTTCCGTTCAAAAATTCAAACCTTTCTTCTGCTGCTTGGTTAAAATGTCCATGTTAACCGGTCACCATCCCCTCGCTCTCTCTTTCTCTCCATTCTTGGATCATAAAATTCCCATTGGAACAGCTCTGCCATATTTGAAGTTTGTCTCTTCTGTATCAGGTTAATGGTACTTGAACCCTGGTTGAGTATTTCCCTTTTGGCATAGTTTCGAAATATCTTTCCTTTGGGCATTCCCACTCTTGGATCAGCAAACTCCTAGCTTCTTGGTCCAGCTAGCTTTTTCATACTTTTTGTAGGCTTGTTTTTCTTTGATTCTATCCCACAAGAAATGCCCCAAAATAGCTAGCCCTCCCATCCATCTCCATCGTGCTGGCGTTGCTAACGGTGATGAAAAGGCGGTCCGCTGGTTGGAGGAAGGCGGTCCCAGCTTGGTGGAGGGAGAACAGTCCAGACTCCTGACCCTTGGGCCAGCACACGCTCCTGGAGGACTTCATCAAGAGAATGGGCACGGTGTAGGAGCTCATCTGTGGACCATAGAACAGAATACATTAGTCATATTATCGAATATCATGAAAAAGTTCAATATTTTTGTCACTCATTTCAGAAAGTCAAATCCATTTATTATATAGACTGATGATAGACTGAAGCTTTCAAGCCTTTATTTCTTTACATTTTGATGATCATGGCATACAAGATAATGACAACCCTAAATTGGAGATGTCAACTGGTGGTGGTTGGGTTGGGAAGCATTCCTGAATTTTCTGTAGGACTGGGCAAAATGGAAAAAATCATGATTTTATTCTTTGTGTGGATCAGTCATGATTTTCAATCCAGTTTAAATTTTTCTCTTCAAAAACAAAATAAAAATGGCTTTTGGTATTGATTTCATGAACATAAACAAGCAATTTACAGTAACACAAAAGACAGCCGAAGTTCTTCCTCCAAAGTCTTGACTCTTTTTCAAACCAAATGAAAGCTGTTAATTAACAATACGACATGACTGAACACAGTTTGTATTAAATTAGTTTTGAAAATATTACTTTTGAGTACCTGGAGTCCAGTACAGTTACTCTTTCAATTGGTTGTATTCAGAATATGGACTCACCAAAAATCAAAGGATTACATTGCAGTACTTGATCAAACAATTTATGCTTTAAAGTACATGTCTTGTAATGTGAATTTCTTCCTACCTTAATTAATTAGTAATGAATGAATACATGACAAACAAAACTGTTTTAAACTTATGTTGCTTCTTTACACAATTACTATAATATAATGCAACTTAGTGTGAATGTTTTCTTCAAAATACAATACTCTGATTGGACCAAGTCCGAATAAGTTACAAAATGCATTTTTACACAGGTATTCTGTAATTAAATACAATTCAAAGTACTTTTCCTAACACTACAACTTGTACAATGTGATTCCACTTATAGGCCGCATGGAATTCCACCCTGATACTGGACAGAATCCTCTTCTGAAGATTCTATGGTACATAAATATTATGTGGCTACAGCAGATCCCAAGAAAAGCACCAGGCATCTCCAGAAAAGTGCAGTACTAGGAACAGAAAAGATAGTGTGCAGAACCTTCAAATTCTCATTTTAAAAAAGCAGATTCTTTTGTTAATGCACTGATCTCACCTTTTTGTAGATATACTGGACCAGCTCAGCCCCGTCCTCCATCCTGGCCTCCCCATTGTGGTCTTCTGCCTCTCCAGTAGAGGGCAGTCTGAAGTATGTCTGGGCGTAGATGTAGTAAAGTCCAGCCTTGGGCACCAGCAGCTCTCCACCCTTTAGCTCCATGTTCAACAGAAAAGACAGACCACGCTGGCCGTCCCACGCATGGATACGCTCACCCAGGTAACCCCTACTCCCCCGTGGACCTGAAAACACATAACGCAAGTTAAAGAGCTAAAAGAATTGCTCAATATTCTTTTTGAAGTCACTTTATTTTCTAATCTTATAGTTTACATTAAAGGTGCACTATGTAACTATTTGTTTGGGGAAGGGGGGGGTGTAACATTAAACAGCTCTACCTTACATTTATTAAATTACAGGTGGTTTTATAGCTCAAAAATACAAAAACAAGAACAAGAACTGTGACTGTGAGCTGGGCTGCCTCTCCACAGATCTGGTCTGGTTTGATCTCCATGAAAATAGAAGGGTTTAATGCCATACTGTGAAACATTCCAGACAGAACAATAACATCTCCATGGAGAAAAGCATTTGACAGACCCTCCACCAGAAAGGTTATACAATGTACGGTGTAAGGTCTGTTAAGTAGCCTGCTTGTCTCCATGGAGATGTTCTGTATTTCACTGGAAGGTTTCACAGTATGGCATTAAACTTGTCTATCTTTAATTACAGTTGTTTTTATTGCTCAAAAATACCTTCAAAAACAAACATTATTACTGTGAGGGGGCTCGCCTTCCCACAGATCTGACCTAGAACTTGGCCTGGTGGATCGCCTGCTTGTCTCAATGGAGATTCATTCAAGTTTTTAATGCTATAATGTTCCATACTATAGAATTAAGCATACTGTTTATTTTGTATTATTTTAAATGTGTAATAATAAAGGGCCTATATTACTTTTTAAAAAATCTGTGATATACAGTTTGTCCTTCATCAAAAACACTTTAACAGTTTCTTGTTTCATTCACACATGTTTAACACACAAATTCTGCATATTTAGGCTACTTCTTCTCTCAAACAGAAAATACTGTTCCACCCTGTGATGTCATGCAGTAATACAGGAAGTGTAATCTACTGAACTAAAGGTAAAAAGTAGCTGTTAACTTGAAAACTACCACTACATGACATCACAAGGTGGAACAGATTTTTTGTAATACAGGACCTTTAATATTTCTCTGTGTAGGCAAGTATCCTCACAGTAGATCACAGTGGACTTGGCTTTCGTGTTACTACAAACAAACCGCTGCCAAAATAAACACTTTCAATTGAGTCTTTCAGTTGAGCCCATAATGAGTAATCGTGTAAACAATGGCTTCAGGAAACGGGGCAGTGTCAGCCTCACAAAGGGACTCACAGCTGTGGTTTGATGGACGCAGGTATGAGGATTAAACAGGGAGTCGCCTGCAGCACATTCCTCCCTCTCTGCCCTCAGAAGTCCTCGGGGCCCGGACGAGAAACGCACAAACTTAAAGATGGCTTTGTGACAGATCGGAAGTCAATGATCATTCCTCTCCCTTTTGGCAGTTTTCCATTTCTCAGTGATTATAAAGCATGATTATAAGGTTATTTAAAAGGCACACTGTGTAGCTTTTCTAGTGGAGGGTCCGCCACCTGCTTGCCTCTATGGGGATGTTATTGCTTTGCCTGGAATGTTTCACAGTATGGCAATAAACTTATCTATTTCAATGAAGACACTGATGCCACGAGGCCTAGTTACAGGTCAGATCTGTGGAGGTCATCCGTCTCACAGTAAGAATGTATGTTTTTCAAGGTATTTTTGAGCAATGAAACACCTGTAACTGAATACATGAAAGATAAGTTTAATGCCATACTGTGGAACATTCCAGGCAGAGCAATAACATCTCCTTGGAGACAAGCAGGTGAAGCGAACCCACCAGAAAAGCAATGCTGATAAAACAGACGCAAGTGGTAATATTCAAGAACCAATACAGTCTTGTTTATATATGCACTACTGTGACTGAAACCAGGGTGGAATAAAAACAGTAAAACTCCTAAATCGACTTTTAAACCTAAATTGCTTATATAATTTGATAAATCCTTTATATTATTTTGTGACTATGATAAAATTGTAAAATATTGTGCACACATTCTAACCCTTGGCCGTCACCTTCTGTTGCAGAGTTCTCATTATACGATGCGACTCCGGTCACGTGAGCGGCCACTTTAGGGAGAGGGACCCCTCGAATCGCAGGACCCAACAACGGCAACACAGCCGTCAACTCATCTGGAGCACAAAAAAGTATGTAATATCTGATGAATGAAATTATGTAATAATTTAAGTAGATGAGCAATATGGACTTACTTTTCATAGTTTTGGAGATCTCATTTTGAAATTTGTCCTCCATTGCCTTTAGAAAAAAGGACATATTTTAGGTTGTTGTGCATAACTTTCCACAATTACTTACACAAAAAGTATTTCAAAGCCAATGTACTGCTTGCATTAAAGTTGCACAATGTAACATTTCTAGAAAGGAGTCTGCCACCAGCTGGTCTCCATGGAGAAATTATTGCTCTGCCTGGAATATTTTACACATACTGTATCTGTTCCTATTTTTTCCTCAGAAATTCCTTAATATAAGGCAGTGTCCGCCAGCATCTGACCAGAACTGAAGAAGCAGCTTGGATGAGCTGCGAAACGTATTTGACCAAATAAACTCTGTCCAGTTGACAAATTAAATTTCTCCTTTTGCTAAACAAGGCAAAAGGAGAAATTCAATTTGTCAACTGGACAAAAGTTTAATAAACAAGCATTCTTACTGTGAGTTTAATCACCTTTCCACAGATCTCACCCGTAACTTGGCCATGTGGCCCTACCTGCTTGTTTCCAAGGAGATTGATACATTTATGACCATACTGTGGAACATTCCAGGCAAGCATGAACATCTCCATAGAGACAGCCAATGTTGCACCCTCACAGAAAGTCACATAGTGTACCTTTAAATGACCTCCCATTAAACCTTACAGCCAGCCAAACTAAAACTGTACATAAACAGAAGGCAGTAGAAGATGGACCTTCTCTATGTGGGATTGGAGCTGTTGTGTGACTTGCCAGCAGGGGTCGCTCTTCTTCCCCTCGGCGGTGCTGTCCTGAAGCCCAGAGGGTGGATTTGAGTTCATCAAACAAGACACGCTACTCCTGGAAAAACTTTCCTTCATCTGTCAACAAGAAAAGTGCAAACAAAACAATATAACGTAAACTTAAATACAGACACGTGCCAATTACGCACTCGGAAGTTTACGCAGTGGTATTACTCTCATCATATTCTTAACAAAAATATGTTTTTCTAGTAATAATTCCTAAATAATTGTTTTATGTTTAAAATTTGACCGTAAATTTGGTACAGGCGTGCAGTGTAAATCGTATGGCACGGATCATTTCATTGTATTACGCATCTACATTGAATCAAATCACCCAGTTAAAGAAATGGCTTGAGTTGCAATGCCAGCACCACTTTATGTCACTATAGAGAAGTAATAAGAGGAAAGGAAACGGTGCCATGGCTGTTGGTGCAATTCCCACGAAAGTTTAACCCAGTAACAACGGTCTACCACGTGATTTGAGCGCGTATCTTACCGTGCTAAGGACTTGGTTGAAGTACATGAAACTGACAGAAACGGCGATGGTTTGAATAAGCACGGCCCCGAGTATAATCATTCCCAGACACTGTGGCGATACAAAAATGGCCATGTCAACGCGTTTGCAGAACAGAAAGTATCGGAATACGCGCAGAAAACGGCGCAAAATGAGTTGGTTGAGTAAGTTGTAGGTTGTAGGCAGGACAAGTCAGATCAAGCTTGGCTGCATTTCTGTGCGGAGCAGTAGCAGAGAGAGAGCGAGTTAAAGGAGGTGGAGCGGAGAGGAGCTATGGAGGTACAAAAGTGATAGTGGATACGGACTGTTATTAGAGAGATGGGAGAGAGGGGGCTGGGGGCCGCTGGACAGGGAGGGGAGGTTTTAAATAAGCTACTGAGGTGGTCCATTATGGTTTGCACTACTTTGTTTGACTATATTTCCTGACTTGAATTCATTTATTGGGAACAATGCACAAAAATATTAAAGAGCCCATATTACACTGTTTTCTGATCTATGTTATAATGTTGTTTACTCATCAATGTGTTTTATTTCATTCACATATGTTAAATAAACGCACCCTATATATTTGGGGTGAGTTTCTTCTCTCAAACAGAAAACACTCTCTTCCACCTTGTGATGTCATGCGGTAAATAAAGTGCTCCATTATGTTTTTAAACTCTACACACCTACACTAGAATCATTTGGATGATTTTAGCCCTGGAATTGCCAGCGTCTTCTGAACAAAAGGTAAAACGTAGCTGTTGACAGAACATGAAAACTGCCGCTTCATGACATCACAAGGTGGAACAGAGCATTTCGATCTTTGGAGATGTAGACAGCTATTAATAAAGAGTTACTCAAACAAACAAAACACAACTCCAGGTCTGTTTTTGGTGTGGTAACAACATTATAACATGGCTCACAGCTCACAAGAGTCAATTTTACATAATATAGGACGTCTAAAATATGTTTTAGGTTTTAGCAACAGTGTTCTTGAATGGACCTGGTTTTGTCCTCATGTTTTTGTTCTGGGTTAGTCCTTCTTTCCTCTCTATATGGCAACAAAAATAGGCAATTCTTCTATTTAGGGAATGACTAGCAAACACAGATGATTAATTTTGTTTGGAAGGGCATCAAAGTATTGTACTTTTTATTAGTGCTATCTCATATTCATTATTAATAGTGGAGTCACTGCTGCTTTTAAATAAAACGGGCCAATTCAAATGATGTATTTACTGTGGATAGCCAAGTATTTTTCTGAATGTATGTTTTTTTTTATGCAGTTTTTACTTGAAACCCTGAAAGCCTTACACAATTGCAACGGCACACACCTTTCTTGAATCTTAAAACTGCATTGTAATAAAAATAATTTCATATTTTCCACAATTCACTTATTTAATTCACTTCCATTTTTTTTATGTTTTAGTATATCCTCTGCATTATTGTAGTTTTTACTGTCCACATCACTTAAAGGTGGATTATTAGATAGACATGTTTCATAGAACATTCCGGCCAGAGTATTAACATCTCCATGAACAGACCTGTCACAATAATACATTTTGAAGTATGATATCGGTACAGAGATTTACTGCTATAAATTATAATATTGAAACTACTTTATGACAGTGAAAGTGTCAGTAAAGCTAGATAATTCCAGTAAACCATTTTTAAATAGACAAATAATGAATAATGTACTATTATTAATAATTAGCCACAGAAATCACTTATTCAACCTTTTACAGATCAAATCTAATTGTATTACATCAAAAATAGCCCCAAATCTCTAAACCTTTACAAAGAAAATGTACACATGTTAAATATTGAACACCAAAAGATATTGTTTTAGCTTTCATATATTGAACAATAAGTGAGTATAGTAATTATCATGACAGATCTATCTATTAAAGCAAGCAGGTGACAGACCCTCCACTAGAAAACCTACTATGCCTTTAACTATCCCACCAATTTGAGTTAGTGGTCAGCCTAATCACACAAACAGTCCAAAATTTAATCACAAACTCATTAATAACTTTGAATAGATTCCAAACGTAAAGTTCCCACGGCTCAACGAGCTGCAGATGTTGGTTCTAATAATTTTGTTTGTTCACACAAAATAAACCCACCTTTGTTTTTGCATTATACACAATTTTAAGGACTGTTGCTTATTATTTCCAGACAGAGAAGTCCTTTGATGCTCCAGGACTCCCTTTATGGATCCAAGCTGAAAGCGGGCTGTAATTAGGCAGGTTACATCAACCTTCCCAATAAAACTTGAAACATGGAGAGATTATTGGAACAGTGTGTTTTATTTAAATGCAACCACAAGTCTGTTCATCAATTGACTTTTATAAATGAGTTTCAGCTTCTTGTTTATATGTGCCATTTTGAACACTTTTCACCTTTTAAAAGATCCAATGGTTTGTTTTCAATTGTTAATTACTACAAGGAAACACTCACTTTAAAGGTGCATTGTGTAACTTTTCTGGTGGAGGGTCCGTCAAATACAGTTTTCTATGGAGATGTTATCGCTTTGTCTTGAATGCTTCACAGTATGGTATTAAACATTTCTATCTTCATGGAGACCAAACCAGGCCAAGTTACAGGTCTGATCTGAGGAAAGGCGACCCCGCTCTAGGTATTTTTGAGCTAAAAAAACCCCACATGTAATTTAAGAAATGTAAGGTAAAGCTGTTTAATGTCATACTGTGGAACATTTCAGGCAGAGCAATGACACAAACAGGTGATGGACCCTCCATAAAGTTACACAGTGCACCTTTAAAACACATGGATATATAGCGCTTTTTCAATTAGGAAACTACATTTTTTTCAGTTGTATTAAGAGGCAAAAATGATATAGGCCTATATTTTCAAGTTAATAGATACTGTATATAGATAGAAACTTAAGAACAAGCGGCTTTCATAAAGATTGCAGGAAATGTGGCCCTACTTTTAGATAACTGGATAGATTATGTCAATAAAGATAATGACATTTGGTCATTATCTTTATTGGACATTTATTGGACATGACAAATAGCATTATAAAATGTGCGTGTAGAATTAAAATCAGAATCAGAGTTCAGAAATTTTATTGCCGTTGTCAATGAGCAAAATTTACAAACTAGGAACTTGCATAGGTGTTATGGTGCATCAGTCAGAGCCAGTTATCAACCTCTTTCTATGTGGCATTAGTGAAGCACAACCTAAAGCTGCACTATGTAACTTTTCAGGTGTAGGGTCCGCTACCGTCTTGTCTCAATGAAAATGTTATTTTTTGCCTGAAACATTCAACAGTATGTCATTAAATGTAATTAAAGATGTTCTTATTGCTTAAAACCTTGACGAAAAATGCATTATTATTGTAAGCGGGGGGTCACCTCTCCACAGATCTGACCTGTAACTTGGCCTGATGGTTGTCCCCATGGATATTAAAGAAGTGAAATGCCAGACTGTGAAACATTCTAGGCAAAGCAATAACTTATCTATGGAGACAAGCAGGTGATGGACCCTCCACCAGAAAATGTAGAAAATGTTTCATTGCACCATTCTAAGCCTTATGGACAGTATCTAAAATCTATTATTCTACTTAACATAAGAACACACCTATTTGTATACTATGGATAATCTGAATTTCATATTATTATGTCATATATCAGAGGAGTTCAGTTTTTCCTTAAGGTCTATAAAAATAAATTCCCGTTTCACTTGTAGCAGCATGTTAATGAGACAACGACCTATCCACTTTGACCCTTGACCCCGCCCTGACCCCAGTGGCTGCTCTTTTCCGAGTTGAGCTGTTCTCCTTTTGATGCTACAAAGATGAATTATGTTACCTCGCAAATATCTTAATACTTTTTCCTGTACTTTTTACTTTTTACTTGAAAGACGCATGAATGGAGACTCCAAATACTAACAGTGGTTAAATTGCAATAAAAATTCTTATCTATATTGTGGGCACATTGTGATTCTTTGTATAGTTTTTCCCCCCCCCCCAAATTCGTACACAAAGTTTTGGTTTCTCTTCTGTGAGTAAGTCTTCAGGTGACTCAAGTTTTATCTTGTCAGTATGATTCATTTTGAAGTTTTGCATTTCTTGTGTGGTATATTCTTTCGGAATACTTGAATCAGAGAATTACTGGAAGTTTAGTTTTAGTTTTAATTGCATTAACTCTTTATTATAAATTATAAATCGGATGTTACAGCCAAACCCTTACTCCTACAAGTAAGTATAAGTATCTCAAATACTTTAGTGATCTTTGAGTGACCTCTTGGACCAGTACTTTTTACTTTTCTCCATGGAGATGTTATTGCTTTGTCTGGAATGTTTCACAGTATGGCATTAAAGCTTTCTATCTTCATGGAGAGCAAACCAGACCAAGCTACAGGTCAGATCTGTGGAGAGGCGACCCTGCTCGCAGTCAGCTCACAGAATGCCTGTTTTTCTTATATTTTTGAGCTATAAAACCACCTGTAATTGAGTAAATGTAAGGTAGAGCTGTTTAATGTCACACTGTGGAACATTCCAGGCAGAGGAATGACAAATCCATATCCATGATTACACTAAACATTTACAACTCTGTATACAGACTATATACATTATTTACACAGTTATGATATTAAGTCATTTATGCAAGATGGAAAAATATTGCTGGAATCAATATTTGTCCAGTGTTATCCTTTATACAGTTTATAATGTTTTCTCTCATTAAACTCCATACTGTATTTATAGTATGTTTCTTTTTATAAACCTCAAGGGCATTCCTCTGTACTCATTCCTCCGTTTAAAGACAACTTCAAGAATGCAAGTACTCCCCCGAGACAATTAAAAAGAAAACAGTAATATATGTTTTACAGTGGTGCAACTGAAATCACAATCTATTTATGTAGTTGGCGCTTTGTCATTTTTACATTTTTTAGCAGTATATATTTGGCAGATATAAAGTAGGCGGTGTGCAAAGGTTTATAAATGTAAAAACAACATAGACAAATGACATAGACCACTGCCAATAACGCTCTGGTCCAGAATCACAGTAGTAAAGATGTAGTTCAAACCCCATATATTACTGCTACTATACAATTACTGAACCTGGTAAGAAAAATTAATATCATGATTTTCTTAAAGGTCCTATATTGTGAGCTATTAGTCATGTTAAAATGCTGTTACCTCCTCAAAAACAATCCTGCATTTTTAGTCTGTCTACATCCAAAACTCAGAATTCCACCTTGTGATGTCATGAAGCAGTAGTTTTTAAGTTAACAGCGACTTTTTACCTACTCGTATTAATTACTAACCAACTCAAGCCTCCAATGCAACAATTGAAGGAACCATGTTATTTTTATGTTGTTTATTACTGTATTTGTATCTTCTTTTCCTCATGATTAATGATTTTGTATTATTGCATTTTTAATAGTAAAAAAAACAGTTACCTTATAACTTTTATTTAGTACAGATTCCATCATACAATTCCATCGGAAATTAGTGAAGGTGTATGGAGTTTAAAAACATAGAAGAGCACTCCCTGTATTACCACATGACATCACAAGGTGGAACAGAGTGTTTTCCGTTTGAGAGAAGAACTCGGCCTAAATATGCAGGTTTGTGTGTTAAACGTGTGAATGAAACAAAATACAACTCCAGGTTTGTTTTTGATGAGGAAACATTATAACATTACAACACAGATCAGAAAATAGTGTAATTTGGGCCCTTAAACAGCCCTTTGCTTCTGTACTTGTGTTACTGTTTTGCCTATTTCCTGCCATTGTGCGGTGATCTGAGAGTGTGTGACGATTACTGCCAAATGACCCACATAGTTAGGATTTCACTGGAGCTCCTTATAGTGACTTTTTCTCATGGGAGTGATTCTGAACGCACCATTTAACCTTGAGTAATTCTTTCATTCCTCCCGACCTCTAACTTTGGTCTATTGTCAATGTAAGGAAGTAGGGAGTTTACTAAAAGCGGGCATGGACCAAACTCCCACTGTGAAGGCCTGTGTTAAGGCACGTAATACTTCAAAACTGGACGAAATACTGTGAATATAGTCATCTTGAGAAGATAATATTTAAGGTGCACTGTGTAACTTTTCTGTCGGAGGGTCCGTCAAATGCTTTTATGTTATTGCTTTGTCTGGAATGTTTCACAGTGTGGTATTAAACATTTCTAGCAAAAACATATGCCATATTGTGGAACATTCAGACAAAGCACTAAGATCTCCATGGAGACCAGCAACCCACCTGAAAAGTCAAGGAACCTTGAACTATCTTGTTTCCTACTATGATTACTACTGATCATGTTACCGTACTTTTCATGAACTTTTACCAAATAAAACCAAGTGAAAATACCATAGTTTGTAAAATCAGAAGAAGTCACGTTTAACCTGGTTTTCCACATAATTTCATTAATATTTACAAAAGCTGATAAGGAGTATCCTGTTCAGCCTTCAGTCGTCTCCAGAATTCCTTTGCCTGTCTACTGCGATTGCTATACTACCACTACTACTGCTACTACTACTACTACTACCAGTGGTGGAAGAAGTACTCAGTTTAGTTTCTTAATTAAAAGTACAGATACTGAAGAAAAAAAAATACTAAAAGTAAAAGTATCACATGAAAAAAATACTAAAAAATACGTTTTACTTTGTTACGTTCCACCACTACTACTTCTACTACTGCTACTGCTACCAATGCTAACATACAGAGCTAATGAACTAAGTAAAAGTGCATTCATTTGTAAAATATTTAGAAGTCAAGTTTAGCTTTCCGTAATCTGATTCATTATTGCAAAAAGCTGATAAGGAGTATCCTGTACAGCCTTCACTATTCATGGCTTTCAACTTCCTGTCATATGCAACATTTTGAGGACTTTCTCCCGTTCGAAAGATATAATATTTAGTTTAAAATTGTCAGTCATTATGGCAACAGTCCTAATTTATCATCTGAAAATTCTGAAGGCCATGGATCTCTTCGCACTGTTCCCAGGCCTGTCATAAAGTGAGTAGGAAGCATGAGCTGTAGATTCCCTGGGGCCTGGAAGTTGACACCATGAGAGAGAGAGGCGTGCGTCCTCTGTCCCATCGTAATACTTTAAAAAGGTGTGAGAGAGGAAATACAGGACGCACTCATGTCTAATATAGAATTACACTCATGCTCTATTAAGTAACCGCTACTTACAGTTAAAAGTGGTAAAAATGTGTCAGTTGAACATAATATGAACTACTACTGAACCATAAACAATAAAATACGTTTTTGTAGTAGTCTATTGCTAGTGCTATACTACTACTACCACCACAACTACTACTACTACCACCACAACTACTACTACTACTACTACTACCACCACCACTACTACTACTACTACTACTACTACTACTACCACCACAACTACTACCATTACTACTACCACTACTGCTGCTGCTCCTGCTACTCCTACGACTATCACCTCAACTACTACTGCTACTACTACCACAACTACTACTACTACCACTACTATACTATACTACACTGTACTATACTATACTATACTATACTATACTATACTATACTATACTATACTATACTATACTGTAAAATAAGTTTTTTTAGTAGTCTACTGCTAGTGCTATCCACTTCCACGCCAACTACTACCAATACTACTACAATTACTGCTGCTGCTACTACTACTACTACTGCTACTACTGTTACTACTGCTACTACTGCTGCTACTACTACTACCACCGCAACTACTGTTACTACCCCATCGTAATACTTTAAAAAGGTGTGAGAGAGGAAATACAGGGAAATACAGCGTCCTTTAAGTGTAAGGTGTAAAACTGCCTATGCAAAGTATGTTCCTGGTTGCGTAAGGTTCAGGTACACTTATTTGTAACCATAGGGAAATTTCTCCTCTGCATTTGACCCACCTTCATTGTCTCTGGGGCAACCTCAGTAGAACACCCAGGAACCCATCGCCACATCATGCGCTAGGCTCGGTCTGGAGTCATGACTAACTGGAGTATTTGCCTTTTGTTCATGGACCCAGACACAGGAAGAATTTGCAAACTGCACAGACCCCAACATCTTACAGTAATCAAACCTGAGCTGTTTAGTAGCAACAGATAAACTGTTAAATAATTTAGTTTTTTTAAAGATGCACTATGTAAATTTTCTGGTTGAGGGTCCTATATCAGCTTTGTCTTCATGAAGATTATTATTGTTATTGTTTTGCCTTGAATGTTCCACAATATAGCATTAAACTTAACTTGTTGAGACATAAAACATGTCTCATGTAACTGCAAAACAGATATATTTACATTTTAGAGCTTTTAACCAAGTTATAGTTGTCCTTTACTGACCTGAAGTTGAATATGGAGTGATTCATGCATGTTTGAACAATCTTTAATCACTTATTTTTACAATACCATTCTGCCGATCAGCCCCCTTTTTACGCCCACTGCTCTGTACTTACTTTGTTCTTCAATTTTATTTTGTTAATCGGTGAAACACGTAGGATTTGGCAGTGTTGTGTAGTCATTTTGGTACAAATAAAAAAAAATTCTGGCCAGTGTAATCTGCATCTATCCGACAGCTACTCTTTGTTGTGACGTCAGCTCCCATTGGGCACCGCAATTTTCTAAAGCAGAAATCAGCGTACATATTTCTGTTATTAGGTAGTTTTAGATGAATATTGCAATTTATAGTGTCCAAATTATAACATAATAATCCACGGGTGCCATATATTATAACTATATACAGACACAAGCTCAATATGTGTTCTTTAATGTTATACTGTGGCACATTTCAAGCAGAACCATGACATCTCAGAACCTTAAGGATGGGCCTCTTGCAGTATAAAGTAGGGCATGACATAATGTTTGAGTCTGACAGTTCTGAAGAAACACATGTGTACCTCCATGAACTGTGACACACTTTAAAACCCAACCTGTTATCAGTTAAAAGCTTCTATAAACTCTCCAATACCCCATGGGAATATGAACTTGAGATGGATCACTCCTACACTCTCCTCAGACGCTTCCCTCCCCAACAATCCTTTAAATAAAGTTGTGGAATCTCCCTAAATTCCAGTGTTAAGGCTACAGCTGGCTATTGTCTCATTTATGAAACAAAGAAAATGCTGGACTAGCACAATGCGGGGCCCAGCTGCCAAAGAGTGTGAGTGAGTGAGGGTGTTCCCCGCACAGGAAAAGACTGACTGAACACAAGAGCATAGAGATGACATGATGTAATACTCACATAGGTTAGGGTTTAACAATGTTGCTCACTACAAAAAGAAGAAAATAGTCTAGAATAGTACAAAAGGGCAATGGGTGATTTGAAAGTGTGTAGATGTACAAAAACACAAGAACTATAGAGGGGACCTTTGCCAAAACGTGAAGAAAAGCTGTGACTGCATTAGAAATTAGTTTTTGTTTGTAGACGTCTGTTTAGCTAAAGTTAAATTTCTGTCAGTTTTGTGTTCGTATTAACCTGCTCTACATGATCCTAGTGTTTTTGTTTTTTTGTTGCTATTTTGTCCATAATTTAAGACCAAAATGACAAGGCTCACTACAGCAGTTACAGAGAGAGGGGCGATAGTTTCTCAATACAAAGTGAAGTCGATGGAGCCAGAAGTGCACCCATGCTCACTTCCTATTAGGAACGCTATGTCCATTTATACAAGTCATGAATACACCTCGCTGTTTTGTTTTGTTTTTTTGTTCTGTTTGTATTTGAACATAAATGAATACATATTTCAGTTATAAAAAAATACTCTTGCCATTGAGAAGTAGTTCACACATGGTCTCTGGTTCTATTCTCAAACTGTACAGGGCCTTTCTGTCTTGTTTCTGCATGTTCTGCCTGTGTCTGGGTGTTTCTTTGAGTACTTTGGTTCCCCCATCAATTTAAAACATGCACAAATACCTTTATCTTAGCTAACTCCTAACCAAAATCATCAAGATCTTAAAGTGTAATAAACGTTTTTTGCTTTGCCTATACTGTATTCTTGTATGCAAATCTGGATTCACAAAATAAACGGATAAATGCATCTTTGACCCACTGACGATAATTTCACATCTAGGCCTATATTAAAGGTGCATTGTGTACCTTTTCTGGTGGAGGGTCCATCAAATGCTTTTCTCCATGGAGATGTTATTATTTATTTATTTATTTGTTTATCAGGGACAACGCACATAAAAACATTGAACCACACAAAGAGGTCATATTGTGCAGGTTATAGCAGAATTGCTCATTTCCACCTTCAGTCCCTGGACAGGTTGATGTCATAAATTACATACATGCCAATAAAATAAATGTAATGTATATAAAAACAATCATTTATCCAGTCAGTCAATAAGTAAAACTAGTCCCATTCAGTCTCAGTCATCACGTCCATCCACTATTTACATATTTACAGTTCATGTTGCTGCATTGATACAGGGCAGATTAATGTGTACAGGTTTGTTTGGCGTTCACACACGTTTCATAAACCTTAAAACTTTTTATCTTCATGGAGACCAAACCAGACCAAGCTACAGATCAGATCTGTGGAGAGGCGACCCCGCTCAGTCAGAATGCCTGTTTTTATAGGTGTTTTTAAGCTATAAAACCACCTGTAATTTAATAAATGTAAGGTTGAGCTGTTTAATGTCATACTGTGGAACATTCCAGGCAGAGCAATGACATATCCATAGAAATAAGCAGGTGACGGACCCTCAACCAAAAAGTTACAGAGTGCATCTTTAACATTATTTCAGCATCTTTCAAATATTACATTTTCTTAGCAGAGGAATAGCCTAAACTTGCTTATCGACTCCAGTTTTTACGTTGACCCACTTCTCAATAAATAATGGACTAGCTGTGACCACTTACAGTATATGACTAATACTACAGGACTCAGGATGGTCAGTAGAGGGCAGTGTTGGTCCGAGCTGAAATGCCATTATGAAGTTTCATTCATTGTGGGAGGTGAGGAACATGTTGGAGCATATTCTCTGTGGAAACTGTGGTTACTGCCCCAGGGGTCAGTTCATTGTTGAGTAATTAGTATTTTAAAATATGTCAAACGAGAAATGTGAGTGCAAAGATGAGCTATTTTAAACCAGCTATTTACAATAACAGCACAAATAGAAACGGACCGTCCCAATTCATTAGCCAAGCCTATTATCAAATCCACTACTAAAATACAGGCCCAAGTTTAGTTTGATGAAAAAAAACATCTTTACGTATTGTCTATCTATGTGCGTTGGTCGGGATATGAAAAATCAGGAGCGTTACTATAGTGATTAACAAATTTAAACAAAATATTATATTGTTTGAAAAGGAAAACGTCCTCAAATGTTGCATGTATTGCCCATATGTTTATTTTGTGAGACTATAGAGGCGGATCTCTGTATTTGTAGGTTGAAAAATAGAAAAGTGAACGCACTGAAAGTGTTTTAGTTGTTTTCAAATAGCAATAGCGCCCTCTGTTGTTAAACGTTTCACACTGTTTTTTTTTTTTTTATGGCCTGAAGGAATTAAATCAGGGTTTCTATACTTTAAACACATAAACGTGTTTTTAAAACCAATTAAAGTTACATTATGTCAAAATTGTACAATATAACCTAAACAATAAAAACTTTAATTTATATTTCAGTACAAATAAATTACTAACCTACTCCAATGTGATCATGTGTAATGGAAATGTTTTGACAAGCAGCTCTCGGTTAAAGTTTCCTTGGCTTTTATTAAAAATCACATCAATGTAAAAAACAAAGCATTTCTCTTGTTAAACCTAAACACACATTCAATACATTCTATTATTTTTCGTTCAAGTTTTCCTCATCCATAAAGTCAATTTTAAGGCAACAAGAAGTCACATTAACTGAAAAATATACAGTACTCATTCATTTGTCTCTATGCTGTTGTCCATTAAGCCTGCAGCATGAATCTTCCATGATGGACCTTCAAAACAAAACAAAAACTCAATTCATAATTATATAAAGGTGCAAATGGACACAAGAGATCCTTTTGCAGATAGTGTTAGAAAATTGTCCCATTTCAACAGGTATTTCTGCAGTAAAAGACTTTGAACTCTCCGAGGAGGTCCAGACTACTGCCTGGTTAGTGATCACCCTCAAAAAGCAGGATACTAAAAGTTGTTGATGTATAAAAAAAATAATAAAATGTTTAAAATTGTATTATCTTATCTGTTGAGTCTACCATATACAAGCTACAACGGATTAAGTTCTTATTTGTCGTTACATTTTAATTTAAAGGTGCATTGTGTAACTTTTCTGGTGGAGTGTCTGTCAAATGTTTGTCTTCATGGAGATGTTATTGCTTTGTTTGGAATGTTTCACAGTATGGCATTAAACCTTTCAATCATCATGGAGACTAAACCAGACCAAGTTACAGGTTAGATCAGAATGCCTGTTTTTCTAGGCATCTTTACACTATAAAACCACCTGTAATTTAGTAAATGTAACGTGGAGCTGTTTAATGTCATACTCTGGAACATTCCAGGCAGAGCAATGACATATCCATAAAAACAAGAAGGTGACGAACCCCTACCGAAAAAGTGACATAGTGCACTTTTAGTATGGAGAGGACAAAGGCCAAATGGCTGTGCAGTACATCTGAAAATGGGACAGGTCAGGTGGTCCCAAACCGGCATTGTAGAAGTTGTACTCTAAATTTTACAATATGAAATAATAATGTCTAAATTGTCCTATAAGAAATCTTTTTATCCTTTATTTTCTACTAACACTGCTGGGTAGACCTCCACCAGGGCATTGCAGTGTTACAAACTGATCCAGAGTTGAGACATTCAAAAGTTGCATCTTTCTTAGTTGATAAATGATTATTATCCTTTCATAACATTTTTCAAAACCCCAATACAGCCATACACAGTATATAACTCATATTTCCGGTAACACTTTATAATATGGCATTCCTACAATCATGCGTAAATGTTTATTAACCATTAACTAATCATTTACTAAAAATTGCCTAAACATGAACAGGACATAAAGTGTGATTACTAATGAATAAAACATTCATACATGTTTATAGGAACATGTACAAACTATTTACAAATGTTTATTAATCATTAACTACTCACGTACTAATAATGATATACTTGCAGTATGGCTTAATATAAAGTGTTACCCATATGTTTTTTCCCCACTGCAATAAAAAAAAAAAAAAAGAAACAAAAAAGAAATCCAGCTCTTTGGTGGTTGTAAAATCCAGTATCCAGGTGAGGCTTTCAAATGCTCAGTAATTGTAGGTGATCTGAAAACTTTCACATCAACACCAGCTTGATCCTAAAATCACCAGTCTTTTTACTTATGCCCAGTAATTTGTCCCAGAATCCTTTGCAGGTCCCTTTAAAAACACTTTGAGGCATAGCACGATCCATGTCCACGTATAGTGTGTATTTTCTTCTCTTTCTTTATCAAGTGTCTCTCAAAGGCAGTTTATCCTTATAGTTTGTGGTCTTTAGATTGACATTATCCGCGATTTTTCAGACTTGACAGAGGTTATAACAGGGCACGGGCCGCTCCACCACGCTGTCTCCATCCACGTCACAAACATAATCACACTTATGAGGCAGCAGAGGAGCGTCTGACAGCGCCACACTCTGGGTACCCACGGAAATGACAGTGTCTCGCTATAAAAGCAAAAATATGTAATTAGTTGTTTTGTTATTTTTTATTTAAAATTAGATAGGACCTGTGTTTGGTGTAAAATAAAAAGATTAATCACAAGTAGTTTGAGTATCACTGTTGGATTTACTGTAATGTCTTTGCTTGTAATTCTCCAAATGACCACCAGAGAGAGCCAAACACAGCAGACACAAACTGATCACATAACCTTGCTGTTTCTAAAAAAGCGCTATAATAAACTAAAAATACATAATACTTTTGATAATTACTTTCAATAGTAATTATTAATAGTAAGTTTTGTAGATTTTACTTGCATGTTCGTTCCTCCGCACAATTCTACAGCTCTGTGACTATTTTTACTATCTTTGTAAAGGAAATGTTGATCTTTTTGAATGTTGTGTGTGGTCATTTTAATACATATATATTTATTTATTATAATTATTTTATTTATTTTAACTGTTTTTCTCTCAATTGCTTTCTAAACTATAAAAACATACTACATACACTGTCATGGCCCAAGAATTGCAGAACATTTTGAAAACATTTACATTAAAACTGAATGGCCAACATGATTATTAATCATAAGAAGAAAGTGTTACCTGTCATAATAATAAAAAAATATATAGATATAATAATTGTATAATAAATCTATAATGGTCTTATTAATGTCAAGCCCTGTGTGTCATATATGAAGTGTCACTGTGAGTGAGCTGTACCCGTTTGGAGCCTCTTCTGCTGCTTGTAGCTGAAGCCGAAGCCGCTTTCTCAAAGTCTTTTCTACAGACATGAGCCATGATCCCGGCAGCCAGCGCGTCTCCCAGGACGTTTATCATGGTCCGGAAACGATCACTGGGAATATTGCAAAGAAAAGATGTTCAATTTATAATAATACCTTTATAGTGTTTTAAATAGGGTGGATTTCTTAAAAATGCACAGTAAATTTTCAGCTGGAGGGTCCACCACCATGTTGTGATGTTATTACTTTGCTTTTCTACATTAATATTATAATTGCTGTATCTCTCAGTATTAGTACTCAGTACTCACAGGACCCAGTCGATGGCCACGATGAGGGAGATGTCTGCCGGAGGTAACCCCACTGAGGTCAGGACTATCACCATGGTGACCAGTCCAGCCTGAGGGATCCCGGCTGCCCCGATACTGGCCGCTGTGGCTGTAATACTGAAAATACGGAGACATAATCTGATACAGGCCAACTGTAATTACTGGAAACATGTCTTAAAATGATTGTAGATGTGGTGATGTTATCGATCTATTGTATGGAAACTACTGTTGGTACTAAACTGCTCACTAAGATTTTTGTCAGTTTTTTATTTTTTATCTATTGTCACTTTAGTGGAACCTTTTGCCCTGGTCCAGAGAATTGTGGCTTCAACTTAAAGGTGCACTGTGTAACTTTCATGGAGAAGGTCCACAACCTGTTTGTCTCCATGGAGATATTAATGCTTTGGTTTACAGCGTAAAATATTAAATTAATCTGCCTTGCATTTGTTCAACTACAGATGTTTAAGTGCTCAAAAATATCAATGTCGCCTTTCTACAAATCTTACCTGTAATTTGGCTTGCACATCTCCATGAATATTCATAACTTTATGGCCATTACTGTGGAACTTTCTAGGCACATCTCCGTGGAGACAAGCAGGTGGCAAGCCCTCCCCAGACAAGTTACACAGTGCACCTTTAATGCCACTTCAGTGAGTTACCCCATATTTTGGCTAATGTTATGGGTAAAGTTCTTGTTAAGTTTTAGTTGCCATAGTTGCATTTAATTAATGTTTGGTCTTGTTAGTTTTAGTCCTGTTTAATAAGTCTGTGTTCTCTTAAATCTTCCTTTTTTGTACTTATTTAGTGAACCCTCAGTTTATGATATGCAGAAAGTGGGCGGAGATAGGAGGTAGGTGAAAACGTAACTTTTCTGAGCACTTAAGCCTTAAATGCAGGGCAATACAGAATAATTCAAACATGCAAAAATCAAAATACATCTTTGAGTAAGTTAGTAATAAAATAAAATTCCAACTGACAAATGTCCCCTTTAAAGGTGCATTGTGTACCTTTTCTGGTGGAGGGTCCATCAAATGCTCTTCTTCATGGAAATGTCATTGCTTTGTCTAGAATGTTTCACAGTGTGATATTAAACCTTTCTATCAGACTAAGTTACAGGTTACCCCGTTCACAGTCACAATGCCTGTTTTGTTCTGTATTTTTGAGGTATTAAACCACCTGTAATTGAATGAATGTAAGGTAGAGCAGTTTAATGTCATACTGTGGAACATTTCAGAAAAGTTACAGAATGCACCTTTAAAAGATAGCACCCAACATACATAAATAAGCATACAAAACATACAAAAATAATCAAATTTACTCTCACCTAATAGTTACCAGCTGACCAAAATCCAGGTCGTATTCGTTGACTTGAGCGATAAAAATGGCTGCCACTGCTTCGTACAGCGCGGTGCCGTCCATGTTGATCGTGGCTCCGACCGGTAACACGAAACGAGCGATCTGCCGGTCCACGCCACAGTTCTCCAACAGACACTTCATGGTGATGGGCAACGTGGCAGAGCTGAAGGTGGAGAAAAGCAGGCATTGGGGAGAAAATGTTATTAACACTTTAGTTTAGGGACCACATATTAAAGATGCACCATGTTAACTAACTTTTTGGTTGGGGGCCTGTCACCTGCTTGTTTCTATGGATATGTCACTTCTCTGCCTGGAATGTTCCGCAATATGACATTAAACAGCTCTACCTTACATTTATTCAATTACAGGTGGTTTTATAGCTCAAAAATACCTAGAAAAACAGGCATTCTGACTGTGAGCGGGGTCGCCTCTCCACAGATCTGATCTGTAACTTGGTCTGGTTTGGTGTCCATGATGAGAGAAAGGTTTAATGCCATACTGTGAAACATTCCAGACCAAGCAATTACATCTCCATGAAGGAAAGCATTTGACGGACCTTTATTATTATTATTATTATTATTATTATTATTATTATTATTATTATTATTATTATTGTAAGAACTGTTTTTCAGTGCAATAAAAACAACAGTGCTTTTTTAAGTGACTATCTTTGTCTTAACTTCAAGACAAACTTTAAGATTGAGCCTTTAAGACTTTTTTGTCTTGTGTAGACAATTTAGAATAGAATAACACAATACAAAACTATCTAAGACATTTTACTCATGTTTTACAGTGGGGAAAGACTTGCTGTCCAAATTTTTAACTAAACTGGGACTAATTTATGTATATAGCAAATAATAAAGAAGGTGGACTATTCATACATCTTGTATAATGTTACCATTTGTATTTTTTCTATATTTTAAATGTTTGCATGTACATTTTGCCTTATTTGACACCAGTTGTTATTTTTGCTACTTATTTAGCATTTATTGAGCTACTTTGTCCATATAATTTCCTTTCTGGGTCAATAAAGTTTGTCTAAGTCTAAGTCTAAGTAAGTGGGGAGTTTGCATTTTTTTCTAAGTTATTGTATGTCACTTTAGGTTGGCAACTGTTACCAGGCAACATACAAGATTAACCTGTTGGTACTTTGCCCTCATGCTTAAACTAAACTGATTTTCTGTCATTACCTGGATGACGTTGCCAAGGCGATGACCAGAGCCTGTAGAAGTCCTCGGATGTAGGAGAAGGGGTTTTTCCGAGTGAAGAAGAAGAAGAACAATGGCAGTAGGATGAGTCCGTGTACAAAGAGTCCAGACAGCACCGTGATGAAGTACATCCCCAGTTTCTCTCCCAAATGGGCAGGATCGTGCATGTCCAGAATCTTACCGGCAACCAGGAACACAATGCCAAATGGGAAATACCTGGAAACAAATGCAACCATAGACCTTATCACAGTAAATTGCAATTAAATCTATCGCAATCGCATTTTGAGTCTTCATGTGTTTCAAGCATAGACTGTATATATAAATGGATAGCCGGCACGTTCCAAATAGGAGGTGAACATGGGCACGCTTCCAGCTCCATTGACTCTGGCTCTAATTGACTTTACATTGAAAATTTGTCACCCCTCTCACTGTAACTGCTGCAGTGAGCCTTGTCATTTTGGTCTTACAATGTACATATTAACCCACTCTAAGTGATTCTGGTGTTTTTATTTCACTATTTTGTCTGTAAATAAATTCCTGTTCCTAATATGTAACTCGACTCCAAATTCACTCTGCAAACTGCTGGCATCGGTGAGCTTCATTTGACTGAAGCCGAACATTATGGGTGATGTCACACTCCCTTAGTCCACTTATTTATACAGTCTATGGTTTCAAGCTGGCAACTGTCCTATCCATGTTTAACACACAAACCCTGCATATTTAGGGTTCTCTCAAATGGAAAACACACAGTTCCACCTTCTGATGTCATGTGGTAATTCAGGAAGTGCTCCGCTGTGTTTTTAAACTCCATACACCTTAGCTAGAATGATTTGGATAATTTCAGCCCTGAAATTGTCAGTCTCTATTGAACTAAAGGTAAAATGTAGCTGTTAACTTGAAAACTACCACTACATGACATCACAAGGTGGAACAGAGAATTTTGAGCTTTGAAGATGTTGACAGTGTAATAATAAAGGATTACTCAAACATGTGTGAATGAGACAAAACACAACTCCAGGTATGTTTTTGAGGAGGTAACAATATTCTAACATGTCTTAAAGCGCACAAGAGTACATTTTGTGTAATATCGGACCTTTAAACTCTTGTGTCGTCAGCAGTGACTGAAGTAAACAGTGCATTAGCAGTATCCTGTTCTTAACCTTTGGATTTCGCAGATGAGACTGGAGCACTGACGTCGCCGTGGAAACATAAACCTGGACAACTACAATCTTTTTCCACCTCTCTGACACTTTCTCAATGGGATTAGAACAAAACTGGGACAAGACTGGAACTAAACATGGACTACAACAGAGTGTAGTGTAGAGAGTCTGTGTTACACTCTTGAATCAACAATAGAAATATATGTGACTTCATTTAAAGTGCCTATGACAGGTTTTTATGATTCTCTAATTTTGACTTAATTTGGTGGGATACCTGTTGTAAATATAAATGATAGTTTACACCAATCAGGAAGCAGTTTGTGAAGAAAGGTAGAAAAATAAGTTGATAATTACAGGAAGTAGAGAGCTCCAAAACATACTGATGACAATAAGGAGAATTACATCCACAAGTTCGGCACAATTTACATGCAAGAAAAACATTTTTTTCTGATACTTTAAACATAATAATAATAATAATAATAATAATAATAATAATAATAATAATAATAATAATAATAAAAAAAGGAAACTGTATTCGACTCTGGCCCACCACGCCCCTTTGACCGCCCCCCCAGCCCCTCTGCCCCCATCACTTGAACTGGCCCTATGAGGCAATCCTCAGAAGTTGTCATTTTGTTATCTTTGATGTTATTATTATTAGAAAATAAATACATGGAATATCTGTGGTATATTAAATTAAAACAAAATGTAAAGTACTTGCTACTTTTGCAAACCATTAGTAACGATAAACACATATGTGCCAGGAATTATGTGTTGATATAGTACCGTGGATGGCTGTGCCAGGCTAGTCATTTCTTCTACACAATGAGGCCTGGTGGTCATTTGGTCTGTGTCATACAATTCTGTTATACGGCCTACCGGACCCCAGCCCCCCATCACAGTCAGGAGAGAAAAAAGTTTGATGACCCCTGAGTTATGGCATTCCCTAGCGTGATGTCATAATATCCAGTGTAAAAATTTAAACCTAAAAATGTCCAAACTGTGAATGAAATTGTAAAAGTTTTAGTAAAATCTCAACAGAATGACCTTAACAGTGTTTTACTAAAATGAGTAGTCCAACCTGTGATAGACACTTTAAACCGGCAAACATTGTATTCATGGGATTCAGCTTCCTGTTATATGTAACATTTTGAGCAAGATATAATATTTTGTTTTAGATTATTAATTGCTATGGCAACAGTCCATATGCATCATTTATCTGAAACCCACGCATAATAGGAGCACATGCTAAGTTGAGTAGTCAGCCAAGCATTAAGTCTACTTTGCGTGAACTGTGGATTTGTATTTTTAAAAGTTTAATGTTGGCCATAACTTGTGCGTTCTTACCACATGGCCGCGTTAATAATCTTCATGACGCACTCGTTGATGCACTGGCACACGTTCACCAGAGGGGCTCCACGCTCCCCCATTTTACCCAGAAGGAGACCTGAAAGCAAACAAAAACATTTTTTCCACTTTTTGCTTCATGTGGACAGACCATGAAAAAGGGAATAAAAATCTGAAATATGACAATTGTTCAAAAATTGTAATTCTACCATGAAATTTGGTCCAATATAATCTAACTCTTATGTATCTTATTACACTGGAAGCGGACCGTCTACTAGAAATGTTAAGAAGTGCACCTTTAACAATATCCCATGCACTTTCCCAGCAATATTGATTCAGTAACAATAATGTGTATTGATTACAGTAAAGTCAAGTATTTTGGCTCCAACTCAACTGTGACAAAATTGAAATTATCATCAACGGCCCCAAAACACTCACCGAAACCCACAATAACCTCATCCTCTCCACTGATGGCTCCTCAGTCCCCTCTTCCTCCCACCTTCTTAACCTTGGCATCTTCTTTGACCAAATCCTCTCCTATGAACACCACATCAAACACGTCACCAAAACTGCCTTCTATCACCTCCGGAACATCGCTCGCCTCCGCCCATCCCTCTCCTCTCAGTCTGCTGAAACCCTCATCCACGCATCCAGGACTATACACAAGGCCTGGGGGGACAGAGCCTTCCTCCACCCTCTGGAACTCCCTGCCCAAACACCTCAAAGACTCATCCACACTCCCCATGTTTAAAAAAAAGTCCTGAAAACCCATCTCTTTAAAATCACCTTTCATTAACTCTCTTCTTCTTTTGTTTGCGTTTGTTTGTCTCTTCATGTAAAGCGTCTTTGAGTATCTTGAAAAGCACTGTACAGGTGTTATGTATTATTATTATCTTGTCTGTCTTACCCATGGTGGCAGAGAAGATGACGATGCCCAGTACGTTCATGCCTTTGCTGGTGCTGGGGACCATCTTGTATTTGATGTCTGGAGCAGGAGTGATCTCTAAGAACACAGGATGTCCCAGCTGTGGGTTATGGTAGTCTGGCATCACGTACACAAAATTGGCCTGAGAGTTTTCCACTTCGCTGTTTTGCACCATCGGAATAAGGTCTGTGCGGTACTAGAAAAGAAAAATATATTTATATAAAGTAAGATTCATTTCTAAGATAAGTCTTGTACACCAATGCAATAGATATACAACACCAGTCAAAAGTTTGGACACACCCTCTCATTCAACATTTTTTGTTTCTTAATTTTTACTACTTTCTGCATTTTACATGTACAGAAAACATCAACTATATGAAGTAAGATTTTTTTTTTATCCTTTATTAAATATGCAAGAATTGGAATTAAGACAACAGTTATTAAAATACAAAATTAAAATTGTTCTAACCCCCTCCACCCCTCTCGTCCAAAAGAGAAGTTTACGAGGGGCGCATCCCTGAGGTGTGCTTTCAGGATTAGATTATGATCATGATCAAGATTATGAAGTAAGATTATGTAGCAAAGAAAAAATGCTATATCTGATATTCAAAGTAGCCATCCTTTGCTTTGTCGAAAAATATTTAGTAGTTATTTAACTTTTTTCTTTACTACATAATTATAATATATCTTGCTTTATATATCTGATGTCTTCTGTATGTATCTAAAAAGTAGAAAGTAATTAAAAAAAAAAAAAAAACTGAATGAGAGTGTATGTCCAAGCTTTTAACTAGCAGTGTAGATACAGTCAACTGTATACAAAACACATACAATGTAACTACTATACTTCATTTAATTTCTATGAATTATCAAAATATTATTATATTTCGTGGCTTACCTGTTGAAATGTGGCCTCAACGAGATTTGACGGAATCATATTTCTATCATAAAGGAAAAAAACAAACAAAACACAATACAATACCATCAATAAAATTTAGATGGTAGAATTTGCCATTAGTCTAATATATGTACACAAAAACAAAAGCTGACCAGTAGTTTTCTAGTGACGAGTGCATGTTTGTGTCTCCATGGAGACATAATTTCTTTGCTTGCCATGTTCCACTGTAAGGCATTAAACTTATCTATCTTCAGTGAGACAAGTATATGAGTAGTGACGCTAAAACAACTGAACAATACCACTGTAGTGGTAATTAACTCTGTAACACCAACTGGTCACATGGACATGGAGTTAAGTGAAGTTTTATTTTTACAGCTTGCGTCAAAGGACATTGAACACAACACAGTAATCCAAATGTACACGCAGTCTGCACACATCCACAGATGTAACAAGCATGTGTTGCTAAAATAACCTGCTTTAGCATCCCAGGATAGAAGGTTCACTGATGGCAGTCTCAGCCTGACCAACAGCGCACAGTCTAAGCACTGGTACAGGCTTAAAAGATCAGAGCCTACTATTATTAGCTGACCCATGCTGTAACAATGACACTGCAATATCTGACATAGGGGTCGTATGGGGTTTTGTTAAAATATATTTGAAAATGCATTGTTCTCATTATGTAAAATCCCTCAGTCGTCCAGGTAGAATCCATGGCAAAAAAAGGAGAAAATTTAATTTGTCAACTGGACATAGTTCAACCAAATAAACTATGTCCAGTTGACAAATTAAATTTTCTCCTTTTTTTTGCCATTGTTCTCATTGTAACCATTCGGATTTAAGGCGCATTGTGTAACTTTTTAATGTCATACTGTGGAATAGGCAGAGGCAGAGCAATGACCATAGAAACAAGCAGGTGACGGACCCCAACCAAAATGTTACATAATGCACTTTTAAGATGAAAATATGTCAACTTACATTTTTTTGGTTGATTCAAAATAGTAATGTTTATATTTTTAAATGTATTTTCTGTCTATTAAAATGGGAAAATATAGTTTTAATCTATTAAAATTTTGAGTAATTTAGACCCTCTTCAGTTCTTAATACAATTGCCCCCTATATTGTCATATAGTAGTAAATTGCGTGGCTCCTCTCTGTTTTTAAAGACCATATATTACACAAAATTGACTCTCGTGAGATATAAACTATGTTGTAATGTCATTACCTCCTCAAAAGCATATCTGAAGTTGTGTTTTGTTTCATTCACCCAGGTTTAAGTAATCCTGGTTTTATTAGTTTGTCTACATCTCCAAAGCTCAAAATGCACTGTTCCACCTTGTGATGTCATGATGCAGTAGTTTTCAGGTTAACATCTACCTTTTTACCTTTTGTTCAGTCGAGATTAGCAATTCCAGGTCTGAAATTATCCAAATGATTCTAGTGAGGTGTATGGAATAAAAACACAGTGGAGCTCTTCCTGTATTACAACATGACATCACAAGATGGAGTGTTTTCTGTTTGAGAGAAGAACTCAGCCTCTCTGGCTAATTCTGGTACATTTGCAGAAATGTTGATTAATGTACACTGTCCCTGCTAAATAAACCAAATAAATAAATAAAAAATAGACAAGCTTTGTGTGTTAAACATGTGTGAATGAAACAAAATACAACTCCAGGTATGTTGTTGATGAGGGCCTTTTAAAGTCCATCACTGCTTTCACTACGCTACAGATCAACCTAAGCACATGCAGTTGTTAAAGTACATGCAATAGAAAAGAAAGGTATGCAAACATAGCTTTACAATATAGTGAATAGTAAATGATTTGTAAGCTCAGCTCTATTACTTAACTGCTGTCAGGTAAAAAGATAACTGGTTAAATCCCACTGGTCTTTACTGGTTTTAAGGAGTCTCTATAGGCTTTCATGGACATTAAGGGTCTTACAAAAGCAAATCCCTTTTATGAGCCAGGTTTTCAAAGTGACAAAGAGGATCAACATAGGGTCAAATAGAGATGACCTTTTCATTTACGTGGCACAAGTGTGTAATAGATTTGTAAAATGATTTGGATACTTGGAAGCAGAAGATTTGCAAAAACAACATCATCAATTTAATAATAAGAGGGTCGGTGACTTTAGGTTAAAACGTCAATATGAAATTGAATGGTTGTGAAGGCTGTAATCATTTCTATAATATAATTTCCTATGTAATAAATAAATAAATAAATAAATAAATAAATAAATAAATAAATAAATATTTCTCCTCCCCTATAAACCTCTAACCATATAGAGATCCACTACAAATGCACATTTTTAAATATGGTTTAATTAACCAGTTCATTTTTCTGAGCTGTTAAATGTTAAGTGTTTATGAACAAAACTATTATTTTGAGAGAAAACTATAGCTTTTAGATTTGGGCCAGTTAAGCTACTCTCTGAACATATAAACTTTCACTTAAAAACAAAACATTATCCAGTCTGCAAAGCTTGAACATTTTAATACTTCAAAGGAATCAACTTTCATTCATAAATTTATATAGGGAATAAGAATTTCAAAGGCTGTGTTCTTAACACACAGTTTTTCTCACAATATGACCAAGAGTTTTCTACAATACAACTTAGGCATGTCATGTAAAATGCTGTGTTTCTGCCAGAATGTATATTATTCCTTTAGCTACAAAAAAGATTCAAAATGATATCGTTCTGAGTATATTTTTTTCAATTGAATTGCAGTGTCACACCTTTAAAAAATAAAAATTCAGTTGCATTTTTATATAACTTCTCTTGAAAATTATTTGTAGGACTGTGGACCTTCACCTGATGAGATCGAGCAGTGCGTCTGCAGAGGTCATGACGGGGCCGGAGTGGGCGTGGTGGTTCTCCTTCTCTGAGCCTGTCCCGGGGTGAATGATGAGCACCAGAATGATCCCCACGATCACTGCGATGAAGGTGGTCCACAGGTAATACGTGATGGTCAGGACCCCCAGACGACCACTGGCTTTGGTGTCCATGGCTGAGAGACCTGACATAAGGCTGCACAAGATACAATAATAAAGGCCCGATATTAATCAAAATTTACTCTTGTGAGCTTTAAGGGTTAGGGTCTACATCTGTCTACATCTTCAGAGCTCAAAATTCTCTATTCCACCTTGTGATGTCATGAAGCAGTAGTTTTCAAGTTAACAGCTCCTTTTACCTTTAGTTCTGTAGAGTTGGGTAAATTCAGGGATGAAATTATCCAAACGATTCTAGTGAAAGTGTATGGAGTTTAAAAACACAGTGGAGCACTTCCTATATTACTACATGACATCACAAAGTGAAACAGAGTGTTTTCTGTTTAAGAGAAGAACTCGGTCTAAATATACAGGGTTTATGTGTTAAACACGTGAATGAAACAAAACACAACTCCAGGTGTTTGTGATGAGGAAACAACATTATAACATCGATCGGAAAATAACGTAATATGGGCACTTTAAGATGTCAATTCACTCAGATTCACTCAGTGTCAGTTCACTCAGACCAAACGTTTTCCTCACTTTCTTAACACATTTCTGTACTGATTATTCACCGCGATGAGTTTATAAGTGTGTTTCACAACTTTCCCATCACAGTAATGGTAACAATTTTAAACAATTTTCTCATTTTAAACCTTAACTTTTTTTTTTTAACAATATATCTGTACTGGGGCAGGACACATTTTGCTCTAATAAATTAAAAATATCAGATACAGCTTTAATGAATATCATGGGTTTCCATCACATAACATTTTCCTGTTCTGCACACCTATTTTGAGCTCTTCAGACATTAAAAAGATTGTTTACAGTTCTTTGGTTAGAATTGTAATCGCAATGGCTCTAATTTTTCATCCCTCTGAAACTCAGAGATAGGGATATTTTCCATGTTCTAAACTAATATTTTTGTTGCATTTATAGGTATCCTGGACATGTGAATGTGCTTGTTACAAATGCATTTCACTTGTTATAGTTTAGTAGTTGAAAGTAAACTAGCAGCATTTGTTTACATAAGACAATCGGTAAACACAGACAATCTTGCAAGTCAATCAAATTTGTAGACCCAAAGACATTATTAGTTTATTTATTTAATTCCAGCTTTAAAAATGATCTTTGCTATTACTTAATTAGCATTTCACTCTTCAGCATGCTATCAGCCATGGTGTTGCTGACCTGGAGGTGATGAGAGGCAGAATTAACATCTTTAACATCCTCATGAGCAGCTCTCCAGGGAAGGAGAAGTAGATCTTGGCCTGTGAAAGGTTAAATAAAAATATTACATCAACGGTAAACTATTGCAACAATGCAGACTTCATAACCATGGTTTGGACAACTTTAATACAGGAGATCCTTGTTATTTAAATACATCCGTGCCTTTGTTCTAACAAAATGAAAAAGAAACCACCAGTCACAAGAATGGAAAAAGCCAAATTCCACATATAAATATTCCACAAGTTAAAATAACTTAACCACAATATATTCGACTACATGCGTAAAATGCTAATCAGTGATTGACTTGTAGCGATCAACTTGCATGTCCAATAGAGTTCGGAATCTGCCATGTATGTGTACAACCATGCAAATTGTACAGAGATGCATTAACAAAACAACAGAAAAAAAAAAAAGAGCTGTGCAACTACCTGATTAACTGCTGAGTTTATCACACTATAGAGTGTTTTTGAATGAACTCTAAACTCGATATTTAGCATCTTAGAATCTCCATTGCATTAAGCTAACTGAAAATTTTGTGGTGACACAATCCAGATCTCTACATTGTGTACGATATAATCTGCAACAGTAAAGTAAGTCTCTGACAACTTCCTTACATATGGTAATGTGCTGCTCTAAAACTTTAACTTGTTACTGTGATTTTGCTTTCTTAGAGGTTACATTTTTATTAAGCGTGTTTTAAGTCTGTGAGAAGCCTGTCATTGCTGTTCAACTTAAATGTGTACCAACAATATAAAAGAAAACACTGATGTTAGAGAGAGACTATTAGAAATATATCCTAACTCTAGGACATATAGTCAAATTAATGATGTGCACATTTTAACACCATAAACTCTGTTCTATTCTACTCTGCCTTTGTCTATACTTTACATGGTACATTACATCCCTTCTGTCTTACCTGAGTGGAGAGGTTGAGGGAGCGGAGGAAGAAGCCCAGGACGCAGCCGGTGACCACCGCAAACACGGACAGTGTTAGGAGGCCATTCCTCTTGCTGTAGTCTTTGATATACTCCCTCATTTTCAAAGGCACAAAGGTCTTAAAGGTACTTCCCAGGATACCCATTTTGATCAGCTATCCTAGCACACAGGAAAAAAATAAAACTAAAACTAAAAATATTAACAGTTGAATTTCAAAGTTTGCCTGTAATAAATAAAAGGTTCCATAAAATAAAATAAAAAATAATAAAAAAAACCTTTTCAAATGAGCGTGCGGCTAAACACTGAGTTTGGTCAGTCTGAAGTGAGGACAGGGGAAGGTGAAAAAGAAGGAAGAGTTGGATAACTGATTCCCGGTAAAAGGATTAAGCCCATCCAGAACTAACAAATTGGCTTAACGAACAATCACTGCTGGTCAGTCCAAGTCATTGTTACTACACTCTTCCAACTCCTCCCATTCACAAAGTTGTCTGACCTTTTGCCCCTTGGACAGACATTAATTAGTGAGGGCTGCTGTTATGATTGAGAACTACATCATCAAACAACAGCCACTAAATGCATCTCAAAATGACATAACCTTATCATTTTAGAAAGTACCTCTTATTTTAAAAGATTCTCACAGTTGCCCACTGTTGAAGGTTGGTGTCTCAATTTCAATTTCAACCTGTGCCTTCGGTCAGTGTGTCCTTGGGCAAGACATTTGTGTTGTGTGAAGCGATTCATGGTGAGAGTCTGTAAGAAGATTTATAATGCGTCATTATAAAGTGATTTTGAGTGTGTTGAAGTGATACCAGTTCAATTGACTAATGAGAAAAAAATGTGGAAAAGGTTTCAAACATAGTCACCTGGACAATGTTTTGGAAATTAAGATGTTTTGACTGCCATCTTTTGTTGTTTTATTTTTTATGTATTTATTAGACTGTGAATCTATGAATGTTTGATTATGTGATTATGTGTCTGTATTGTCTTATGTGTATTGATACCAAACCTAAAAAATAAATCTACCTACATGTACAAATAAGTCACCTGAACCTGATCTGGAAGAAATTTTTATTCTGAACATACTGATCCGAGAAGCTAGAATTTATACAGCAAAATATGGAAACATCCCAGTTTCTAAAACATTGTTCAGATGCCCTTTCTACCACCTCTGGACTAATGCTGAATTACACAGGAAGTGAAAAGTGAAATAAATACTTTCTTTATCACACTATTGTCTTTGTCTATTGTGTTTAATTTAATATAACGTTACTTTTGTTTTACTTTTGTTTAATTTAATATAACTTTACTTCAGTTAGTAATGTCTTGGGTCAGTTAGTAATGTCTTGGGTTGGATGAGTGTAAGCGGGACAGGGATGATTGGGGTCAAAGGTCAGAGCATTAGACGTCACTGTGGCGCTCTCCTGTGGTGACTTACCTCATTGACTTGTTTGATCAGGATCAGGTGGGTTGTTGCCAAGTCCATGCAAACGTCAAGGGCTTAACTGACCTAAAACCTTGAACATGACTGTGTGGACTGGACACTGGACATACAAGAGTATCGTCAGTGTGAGTTTATAATAGAGGAGAAGGTGGAGAATGAAGTAGGACCATACATGCTGTTTCATGCTGTTTATTTCTGGTTACATTTGTTGTTTAAAAGAGTAAATGGACAAAGATTAGATTTTATGCTGTTGTCAGAAAAGGGAAAACTTGAATTTAAATGTTACACAAAATGGACTCATGTGAGCATTAAGGCATGCTAAAATGTTGTTACCTCATCAAAAACATGCCTGGAGTTCTATTTTGTTTAATTCACATGCTTGAGTAGCCCTTTATTATTGGTCTGCCTACATCTCCAAAGCTCAAAATGCTCTGTTCCACCTTGTCCTGTCATGAAGCAGTAGTTTTCAAGTTAAGAGCTACCTTTTACCTTTTGTTCAGTAGAGACTGACATTTCCAGGGCTGAAATGATCCAAATGATTCTAGTGAAAGTGAATGGAGTTTAAAACACAGTGGAGCATTTTCTGTATTACCACATGACATCACAAGGTGGAACAGAGTGTTTTCTATTTGAGAAAAAAAACTATGCCTAAATATGCAGGTGCTGTGTGTGAAACAAGTGTGGATGAAACAAAATGAAACTCAGTGGAATATGGGCCCTTTAAGAATCCAGTCATAAGATATTGCTTATGACACAAATTTTGGTTCTGGTTTGTTATGGATTCTTCAAATGCAAATACAACTGTTAACATGTGCCAACAATATAAAGTAATAATAATAAAACAAAATATTGATACCATACATATTATTAAGTCTCACATGAGCTAGTATGATAGGCTAAAGCTCTCTCTGTTGGATCAATGCAGTCAACACAAATCATCACTGCAGCTGCACCTCTAACCTGAAATGATAATTTGATGACCGAAAAAATGTATCTTTATTAAGTCAAACGTGCACGGGAATAAAGATGGAGGTGCAGGTCAGGGATGTGCACTAAGCCCCTTTTTTATTTGCTGTGGGGATTTATAGACTGAGTATTATGTTTGTGAATTACCTTGAGATTTTTGGTAATAGAAGAGAAGATGAGGTGGTGTGTTCTGTGGCAATATAAGAATGGATCAGTGCAGCTTAATGTGAATGAAAAGGAGGTATAATTTAGGATCCTTTAAGTTTAGAATCTATAGAGTAATAGTAGTGTGTTCCTCTTGAGCAGCTGCAGTTGTTTCCTGCTCTGGTCTCACTCTGAAGGACTCACTGAGGGAGGTTTTTGTACGAGCACAAATCACTGTGAACACACCACCGCTATGTAAACTCTGACTCTGACACCTATGGCAAATGCATGTTGGAATAGGACCTACTAACACTAAACAGAAGGAATGAATATGACATTTTTTTTAAAAAATATATATTACTATAGTTCTATATTTTAGTTTTTCTTTTATATACATTTATATCATTATGCTTTATTTGACATCAGTCTCTTCTCTCTTATTTTGTATTTATTATTACCATTTCTATTTTTACTCTTTGTCATTATAATATATTGTGATGTGTGAGCTACTGTGTCCAAATAATTTCCCTTGTGGATCAGTAAAGTCTATTTGATCAAAGCATTTTGTCTTTGTCCAATGAATCATGTGGAGTATGGAACTTGATATCTGTATTTACACTTGGCTACTTTTAAATTAAGATGTACAACTTTGAAGTAGTATTTTTTATTAAAATGAAAAGAATATATCAAAATTAAATACTGACATTCAAACACCAGCCCAACCTGCCAACGTAGTTTGTAGTAATTTTCAGTTCAAAATGTTTGGTTAGTTTTTAATGTCATGTTAGATTCTACTCTCCCAAACACATTCTAACAAACCCAGTAGAAGCTTTTGACATGTTTTCAATACAACTAAGTGTCGAACTCTCACCATTCCCTGTTACTTAATCCCAAATGAAGATTAATACATGAAGATGAACAAATAATATTCAAAACAGGTTGAACTGGTGGATGGATAGTGATGGTGAATGCTATCTGAGATAAAGTCTAAATATCCAGACCCAAAAGAACAGTGTATACTTCTGCTAACAAAAGGCAATTGAGACTGAAAAGAACAAGATTGAAATAATGTAGAGATGAATGTTTGGTGTAACTCCACACAGATCAGTGATGTGAGTTCCCCTTGAGCAGCTGCAGTTGTTTCCTGCTCTGGTCTCACTCTGAGGGACTCACTGAGGGAGGTTTTTGTACGAGCACAAATCACTGTGTGAACGACCATGGGCCACTATGTAAACTCTGACAGTAATAAACTGCTGCATCTTCAGCCTGAGCTCCAGTGATGGTCAAAGAGAAGTCTCTGTGGCTCCCACTGCCACTGAACCGAGATGGAGTTTCTGACTCACGTTGTGTAGCATATTTTATCCAGAGCTTTGGAGTCTGACCGGGTTTCTGCTGATACCAGAACATGTAACTATTAACATGAACATCCCTGTTGCTTTTACATGTGAGAGTGACAGAGGATCCTGGAGTAAACATCTGGACTGGAGGCTGAGTGACTGTGACCTGACCACTGCATCCTGTAAAAAACAATATACATTTATCAGAAGAAACACAGAGAGAAAAGGCAGTGTGTTGTGTTCAATGTCACTGAGAGTGGAACCTGTGAAGCAGCAGCAGGCCAGTGTCCAGATGAGGATGGTGCAGCCCAGAGCCATGGTGCGTTCACTGACACATGTGAGTCCTGCAGTCTTCAGCTCACTATAAAACTCAGGAAGGATCAGCTGACCATGTGACCCTCCTCTCTATGGAAATACTGTCTCTGTACTCAACTCCAAACCCAACAGTGACTTTTCCTGACTGTAATAATCATATTGGAAATGTAATAATATTTAATCATTTAACTGACCACACCAGTATCCAAGTGTAAAGCACTATATGTATCCAGCATTAGGCAAATACACATTCTTAAACTTAAAATTTTCTTTTTTGTCACCAAATAACATAAAAAGCATTTGAATAAAAATTTAAGGACACACTGTAATTCAATTCTATAATACAGTATAGACAGACTGTGATCATACAAGGTTTTAATGCACAGAAAATGAAAAATGTCTAGAGAAAGCACTGACATATTTTAACAAATAATGTTAATGCGATTTTTAAAAATAACAAATAATGTCATAAAATAAAAATGAAGTTTTAAAATTGCTTCATGTCTTAATGTTTTTAAAGTTGAATATGGACAGGCTGCATAAATGGATTATATAATGTTACAAATAGTAAAACATGAGTGAATGTTGTGAGTGAAGTGAGAGCAGTGTGTGCAGGAGAACAGAGCAGAGGTTTTTGTACGGCCTCTTCATGACTTTGTATCACTGTGGTGGACGTTCGGAGGAGGAACACAACTCATCGTGGACTGTGAGTACTTTTTACTTTATGCTTTATCAGAACTACTTAATTATTTTAGCAGGATTTTGGTAATGTTTGTAGATTGGTAAATATTTATCTTTAATTTTAATTCTACAGTAATAGTTGTATTGGTCAGTTCTAAAGAAACAAAGCTCTTAAAAATTACAATTATTATTAATCCTTTTCATTGTTGATAATGACAGAGAAATACAAAATATATATGATTAATTTACTGAATTTTCTATAGACTGGCTGATTATGATTATGAGTATTGCTTGAAATGGTTTCAACTTAACATCAAAGTCCATTTATGAACTCAGTCATTTTTATCTATTAACAACAAGTGAATATAAACTATTATAATGTAATACTAGTATTTTGATATTTCTTTATTAAATTTAAAAATGATTTACAGTATGATGAAGTAAAATCAGCCCAGTGCAAGCGCTTGTCTAAAAAATGTATTATTATTTTTTATGTGTCAAAATCAACATGACTTCTAACAGTTTTTATCAGTAGCAGTTGTCCACAGTTCGTTGGTCAGACTTACAGTGAACAGGAAGTGAAAGACACAGATGTAAATGTCTCTAGTCTTCATCATTTTGTGCAGCGACTGTTTTCTGATGTGTTGCTTTAACACTGTGTTGTGCTGCCCCCTGTCTGTGTGCAGTGGGAGTACAGCGGCCCGCCCTGACCGTCCTGCCCCCGTCCAGAGAGGAGCTGCAGAGGGGCAGTGCCACGCTGCTGTGTGTGGCCAGCGAGGGCTTCCCGTCTGATTGGACGCTGGGCTGGAGAGTGGGCGGGGCCTCCACAGAGGGGTCCCCCAGCCCGGGGGTCATGAGAGGGGACGGCCTCTACAGCCGCGTCAGCCTCCTGAGGCTGTCCACAGAGCAGTGGAGAGACACATCAGTGAGCAGTGAGGCCCATCGGAGTGGACAGAGCCCAGTCACTCAGAGCCTGGAGTCACTGTCCTGCTCCCAGTGAGACACGTCCACATGAGGACACACTTCACCTGCTCTATGGGACACTCCCTGGGTTTGACTGAGCTGATGGAGGGCTCAGGGATGAACATGTGACTATGCAGCTTCATGTTCCTGTGTTTGTGCTAATAAAGCTTGTGTTGATCAAAGCATTTTGTCTTTTGTCCAGTGAACAATGTGGAGTATGAAACATGATATCTGCACTTGGCTACATTTAGGTTTATACTGTATCTGCAACTTTGAATCTCTATGATCATTTAGTTAAAACAAAAACATCAATATTCAACTTCAAAATTCAAACACCAGCCCAATTTACCAATCAACTTTGTAACAATTTTAAATTTAAAATTTTTGATTTGATTAAATTTAATGTCATTTTGTTCTCACCCATTCACATTCCAACAAAGTAGACGCTTTTGACATGATCTCAGTAAGTGCCTAACTCAAACCATTCCCTGCTACATAATCCCAAATTAAGGTTATTACACAAAGATGAATGGGTTGAACTGGTGGGTTGGTTGTGATGGTGACTGCTATCTGAGATAAAGTCTAACCCCAGACCCAAATGCACATTTTCAACTTCTGCTAACAAAAGACCATTGAGACTGAAAAGTGCAAGAGTAAGAGATTAAAACTAGAAAAGCACTCAGAGCGCAGACCTCTGCCAAGCAGCTCAGGTTTCAAAGTGATCCAGAATCCAGGATTTCTTCTGGATCATCACCAAAATCTAATCATCTGTTGGATTTACCATTAGGAACATTTCCTGAAAATTTCATCAAGATCCGTCCATAAATTTTTGAGTTATCTTGCTAACAAACAAACAAACAAACAAACAAACAAACAAACAAACAAACAAACAGACAAACTCAGGAGAAAACATAACCTCCTTGGCGGAGGTAATAATGTAGAGATGAATGTTTGGTGTAACTCCACACAGATCAGTGATGTGAGTTCCTCTTGAGCAGCTGCAGTTGTTTCCTGCTCTGGTCTCACTCTGAAGGACTCACTGAGGGAGGTTTTTGTACGAGCACAAATCACTGTGTGAACACCCAAGGGTTGTTATGAATACTCTGACAGTAATAAACTGCTGCATCTTCAGCCTGAGCTCCAGTGATGGTCAAAGAGAAGTCACTGTGGCTCCCACTGCCACTGAACCGAGATGGAGTTTCTGACACACGTTGTGTAGCAAGTTTTATCCAGAGCTTTGGAGTCTGACCAGGTTTCTGCTGATACCAGAACATGCGCCAACCATGAGAATCAGTATAAACATCTTTGTTAGTTTTACATGTGAGAGTGACAGAGGATCCTGGAGTAAACATCTGGACTGGAGGCTGAGTGACTGTGACCTGACCACTGCATCCTGTAAAAAACAATATACATTTATCAGAAGAAACACAGAGAGAAAAGGCAGTGTGTTGTGTTCAATGTCACTGAGAGTGGAACCTGTGAAGCAGCAGCAGGCCAGTGTCCAGATGAGGATGGTGCAGCCCAGAGCCATGGTGCGTTCACTGACACATGTGAGTCCTGCAGTCTTCAGCTCACTATAAAACTCAGGAAGGATCAGCTGACCATGTGACCCTTAACCTGCTTGTGCTTTTGGAAATAGAAACATAATTTGCATACATCTGTCCAAGTGAAACAGAAGGTGATTAAATGGCTAAATTAAGTACAACTGATATCTTGAAATATGGCAGTTCTCTAAAATGTTTTGCATTAGGTTTCAACATGAGGGAAGAGTAAAGGATTTTCAAACTGACTTTCATCTTTATGTTGGCAGCTCTTACAGTATAGCGCCCCCTTTTGATGGACTGCACCTATGGCAAATGCATGTTGGAATTGGACCTACTAACACTGTGAACAGAAGGAATGAATATGACATCAGTTTGTCAGAAATAATGAGAAGATGCTTTTGTTTGGATTTTTCATTTGAATAAATAATACAATTTATTTTCAAAGAGGATTTGTCTGTAAATGAAGTTTTATCTAAAAACAACCGGACTACAAGCAAATGACTTACTGTATTCAATCATAATTTAATCTTTGCACTGTTTCTCTTATGACCTCTTGTATATAGTTGAGAAATATTTATATTACTATAGTTCTATATTTTATTTTTTCTTTTATATACATTTATATCATTATGCTTTATTTGACACCAGTCTCTTGCTATGTTTGCTACTTATTTTGTATTTATTATTACCATTTCTATTTTTACTCTTTGTCATTATAATATATTGTGATGTGTGAGCTACTGTGTCCAAATAATTTCCCTTGTGGATCAATAAAGTTTGTCTAAGTCTATTTGATCAAAGCATTTTGTCTTTGTCCAATGAATCATGTGGAGTATGGAACGTGAAATCTGTATTTACACTTGGCTACTTTTAAATTAACATGTACAACTTTGAAGTAGTATTTTTATTAAATAGAAAATAATATATCAAAATTAAATACTGACATTCAAACACCAGCACAACCTGCCAACGTAGTTTGTGCTAATTTTCAGTTCAAAATGTTTGGTTAGTTTTTAATGTCATGTTAGATTCTACTCTCCCAAACACATTCTAACAAACCCAGTAGAAGCTTTTGACACGTTTTCAATACAACTAAGTGCTGAACTCTCACCATTCCCTGTTACTTAATCCTAAATGAAGATTAATACATGAAGATGAACCGATAATATTCAAAACAGGTCGAACTGGTGGATGGATAGTGATGGTGAATGCTATCTGAGATAAAGTCTAAATATCCAGACCCAAAAGAACAGTGTATACTTCTACTAACAAAAGGCAATTGAGACTGAAAAGAACAAGATTAAGAGATTGAAATAATGTAGAGGTGAATGTTTGGTGTAACTCCACACAGATCAGTGATGTGAGTTCCTCTTCAGCAGCTGCAGTTGTTTCCTGCTCTGGTCTCACTCTGAAGGACTCACTGAGGGAGGTTTTTGTACGAGCACAAATCACTGTGTGAACACATATTCACTATCAACTTCATGAACACTCTGACAGTAATAAACTGCTGCATCTTCAGCCTGAGCTCCAGTGATGGTCAAAGAGAAGTCACTGTGGCTCCCACTGCCACTGAACCGAGATGGAGTTTCTGACTCACGTTGATTTGCCCAATATATCAAGAGCTTTGGAGACTGACCAGGTTTCTGCTGATACCAGTGCATCTCCCAGTAAGCATCTTCATAAACATCTGTGCTAGTTTTACATGTGAGAGTGACAGAGGATCCTGGAGTAAACATCTGGACTGGAGGCTGAGTGACTGTGACCTGACCACTGCATCCTGTAAAAAACAATATACATTTATCAGAAGAAACACAGAGAGAAAAGGCAGTGTGTTGTGTTCAATGTCACTGAGAGTGGAACCTGTGAAGCAGCAGCAGGCCAGTGTCCAGATGAGGATGGTGCAGCCCAGAGCCATGGTGCGTTCACTGACACATGTGAGTCCTGCAGTCTTCAGCTCACTATAAAACTCAGGAAGGATCAGCTGACCATGTGACCCTCCTCTCTATGGAAATACTGTCTCTGTACTCAACTCTACAGTGAACCCACATGTATTAATCCTATTGGAATCATTTTAAATACACATGTCAACACCACTTTTTTGCCGGACATAAGTATAGTATGAAGTATGAAGCAGTCACACTCGTCACATCAGTAACCAAAAGTACTGCACCTTAAATCCAACATTAGCACTTCACTGTATTATTAAACTCACTACTGTCAACTCTGTACATGATTCATGTTAAAGGTATTGGAATAAAAACAACAGGGCAAACTGTAACTAATTATTCTATTATAGAAAATATCACATCACATTTTTTTCATTCACAATGAGTTTAATGTATAATAAATAAAACGTGTATGGAGATAATACTCACCAACTACTCCAAGTAATATTAATGCCAGAAACAAAAATAAAAAATAATTACATTTAAAAATATCACATTGTCAATTTTCTTCATGTTTTTAATTGTTCAGAGCTGAATATGGACAAGTTGCATGAATGGATTATATAATGTTACAAATAGTAAAACATGAGTGAATGTTGTGAGTGAAGTGAGAGCAGTGTGTGCAGGAGAACAGAGCAGAGGTTTTTGTACGGCCTCTTCATGACTTTGTATCACTGTGGTACACGTTTGGAGGAGGAACACAACTCATCGTGGACTGTGAGTACTTTTTACTTTATGCTTTATCAGAACTACTTTATTACTGGTATTTTAGCAGGATTTCTGTCATTTATTATGAATTGGTGATTTTTTAAATATAATTTTTAGCTGTAGTCGTGTAGATCAGAGCTACAGAAACAGTACTTTAAAAATACTAAATGAATATCAAAATATTCTCCTAGATTATTCTTCAAAATGACCTAAAAACATATATTGGTTAGAAAAAATTTATGAAAATACACCAAATGGTATTTGACAGTGTATTTAGTATTCCTTAATTCCTTATTTTATTATCAGTTAGAAAAATACAATAAATTATGTATTGATTTATTTATTCATTTATTATTGAAGTTGCAATAGATTTTCTGATTACTTTTTCATTTTGAGTGTGTGAATCTCAAATGAAATGTCTCTCCTGTAGCACTAGTGTCCATTTATTATGAAATGTAGAGCTAAATGAGCTTAAAGCATTAGTAATTTATTCAATCCTTTCTAAGTGCAAACATTTTTCTTTTGATATTTGTGTATGAAATTGAATCTCAATCCAGAAAATATACTTTACAGTGTGGCAAACTAAAAATGAACAAATTCTAGAGGTTGCAAAAAAATGTAGTGAAATGTAAAAGCAAAAAAAAACTGTTTAAAATAAATAAATAAACAGTTTTTATGAGTATTATAGCAGTTGTCCACGGATCGTTGGTCAGACTTACAGTGAACAGGAAGTGAAAGACACAGATGTAAATGTTTCTCGTCTTCATCATTTTGTGCAGCGACTGTTTTCTGATGTGTTGCTTTAACACTGTGTTGTGCTGCCCCCTGTCTGTGTGCAGTGGGAGTACAGCGGCCCGCCCTGACCGTCCTGCCCCCGTCCAGAGAGGAGCTGCAGAGGGGCAGTGCCACGCTGCTGTGCGTGGCCAGCGAGGGCTTCCCGTCTGATTGGACGCTGGGCTGGAGAGTGGGCGGGGCCTCCACAGAGGGGTCCCCCAGCCCGGGGGTCATGAGAGGGGACGGCCTCTACAGCCGCGTCAGCGTCCTGAGGCTGTCCACAGAGCAGTGGAGAGACACATCAGTGAGCTGTGAGGCCCATCGGAGTGGACAGAGCCCAGTCACTCAGAGCCTGGAGTCACTGTCCTGCTCCCAGTGAGACACGTCCACATGAGGACACACTTCACCTGCTCTATGGGACACTCCCTGGGTTTGACTGAGCTGATGGAGGGCTCAGGGATGAACATGTGACTATGCAGCTTCATGTTCCTGTGTTTGTGCTAATAAAGCTTGTGTTGATCAAAGCATTTTGTCTTTTGTCCAGTGAACAATGTGGAGTATGAAACATGATATCTGCACTTGGCTACATTTAGGTTTATACTGTATCTGCAACTTTGAATCTCTATGATCATTTAGTTAAAACAAATACATCAATATTCAACTTCAAAATTCAAACACCAGCCCAATTTACCAATCAACTTTGTAACAATTTTAAATTTAAAATGTTTGATTTGATTGAATTTAATGTCATTTTCTTCTCACCCATTCACATTCTAACAAAGTAGACGCTTTTGACATGATCTCAGTAAGTGCCTAACTCAAACCATTCCCTGCTACATAATCCCAAACTAAGGTTATTACACAAAGATGAATGGGTTGAACTGGTGGGTTGGTTGTGATGGTGAATGCTATCTGAGATAAAGTCTAAATATCCAGACCCAAAAGAACAGTGTATACTTCTGCTAACAAAAGGCAATTGAGACTGAAAAGTGCAAGATTAAGAGATTAAAATAATGTAGAGATGAATGTTTGGTGTAACTCCACACAGATCAGTGATGTGAGTTCCTCTTGAGCAGCTGCAGTTGTTTCCTGCTCTGGTCTCACTCTCAAGGACTCACTGAGGGAGGTTTTTGTACGAGCACAAATCACTGTGTGAACACCCAAGGGTTGTTATGAAGACTCTGACAGTAATAAACTGCTGCATCTTCAGCCTGAGCTCCAGTGATGGTCAAAGAGAAGTCTCTGTGGCTCCCACTGCCACTGAACCGAGATGGAGTTTCTGACAGACGTTGTGTAGCAAGTTTTATCCAGAGCTCTGGAGTCTGACCAGGTTTCTGCTGATACCAGTGCATGTACCAACCATTAGAATCACTATAAACATCTTTGTTAGTTTTACATGTGAGAGTGACAGAGGATCCTGGAGTAAACATCTGGACTGGAGGCTGAGTGACTGTGACCTGACCACTGCATCCTGTAAAAAACAATATACATTTATCAGAAGAAACACAGAGAGAAAAGGCAGTGTGTTGTGTTCAATGTCACTGAGAGTGGAACCTGTGAAGCAGCAGCAGGCCAGTGTCCAGATGAGGATGGTGCAGCCCAGAGCCATGGTGCGTTCACTGACACATGTGAGTCCTGCAGTCTTCAGCTCACTATAAAACTCAGGAAGGATCAGCTGACCATGTGACCCTTAACCTGCTTGTGCTTTTGGAAATAGAAACATAATTTACATACATCTGTCCAAGTGAAACAGAAGGTGATTAAATGGCTAAATTAAGTACAACTGATATCTTGAAATATGGCAGTTCTCTAAAATGTTTTGCATTAGGTTTCAACATGAGGGAAGAGTAAAGGATTTTCAAACTGACTTTCATCTTTACGTTGGCAGCTCTTACAGTATAGCGCCCCCTTTTGATGGACTGCACCTATGGCAAATGCATGTTGGAATTGGACCTACTAACACTGTGAACAGAAGGAATGAATATGACATCATGTTTGTCAGAAATAATGAGAAGATGCTTTTGTTTGGATTTTTCATTTGAATTAATAATACAATTTATTTTCAAAGTATATTTGTCTGAAAATGAAGTTGTATCTAAAAACAACCGGAATACAAGCAAATGACTTACTGTATTCAATCATAATTTAATCTTTGCACTGTTAATATAATTCTATAATTCTATATTTTATTTTTTCTTTTATATACATTTATATAATTATGCTTTATTTGACATCAGTCTCTTGCTATGTTTGCTACTTATTTTGTATTTATTATTACCATTTCTATTTTTACTCTTTGTCATTATAATATATTGTGATGTGTGAGCTACTGTGTCCAAATAATTTCCCTTGTGGATCAATAAAGTTTGTCTAAGTCTAACTGATCAAAGCATTTTGTCTTTGTCCAATGAATCATGTGGAGTATGGAACGTGATATCTGTATTTACACTTGGCTACTTTTAAATTAAGATGTACAACTTTGAAGTAGTATTTTTATGAAATAGAAAAGAATATATCAAAATTAAATACTGACATTCAAACACCAGCCCAACCTGCCAACATAGTTTGTAGTAATTTTCAGTTCAAAATGTTTGGTTAGTTTTTAATGTCATGTTAGATTCTACTCTCCCAAACACATTCTAACAAACCCAGTAGAAGCTTTTGACATGTTTTCAATACAACTAAGTGTCGAACTATCACCATTCCCTGTTACTTAATCCCAAATGAAGATTAATACATGAAGATGAACACATAATATTCAAAACAGGTTGAACTGGTGGATGGATAGTGATGGTGAATGCTATCTGAGATAAAGTCTAAATATCCAGACCCAAAAGAACAGTGTATACTTCTGCTAACAAAAGGCAGTTGAGACTGAAACGTGCAAGAGTAAGAGATTGAAATAATGTAGAGATGAATGTTTGGTGTAACTCCACACAGATCAGTGATGTGAGTTCCTCTTGAGCAGCTGCAGTTGTTTCCTGCTCTGGTCTCACTCTGAAGGACTCACTGAGGGAGGTTTTTGTACGAGCACAAATCACTGTGTGAACACCCAAGGGTTGTTATGCTCACTCTGACAGTAATAAACTGCTGCATCTTCAGCCTGAGCTCCAGTGATGGTCAAAGAGAAGTCACTGTGGCTCCCACTGCCACTGAACCGAGATGGAGTTTCTGACTCACGTCGTGTAGCATATGTTATCAAGAGCTTTGGAGACTGACCAGGTTTCTGCTGATACCAGTGCATGTGATCATTGCTATAAACATCTCTGTTAGTTTTACATGTGAGAGTGACAGAGGATCCTGGAGTAAACATCTGGACTGGAGGCTGAGTGACTGTGACCTGACCACTGCATCCTGTAAAAAACAATATACATTTATCAGAAGAAACACAGAGAGAAAAGGCAGTGTGTTGTGTTCAATGTCACTGAGAGTGGAACCTGTGAAGCAGCAGCAGGCCAGTGTCCAGATGAGGATGGTGCAGCCCAGAGCCATGGTGCGTTCACTGACACATGTGAGTCCTGCAGTCTTCAGCTCACTATAAAACTCAGGAAGGATCAGCTGACCATGTGACCCTCCTCTCTATGGAAATACTGTCTCTGTACTCAACTCCAAACCCAACAGTGACTTTTCCTGACTGTAATAATCATATTGGAAATGTAATAATATTTAATCATTTAACTGACCACACCAGTATCCAAGTGTAAAGCACTATATGTATCCAGCATTAGGCAATTACACATTCTTAAACTTAATTTTTTTTTTTGTCACCAAATAACATAAAAAGCATTGGAATAAAAATTAAAGGACACACTGTAATTCAATTCTATAATACAGTATAGACAGACTGTGATCATACAAGGTTTTAATGCACAGAAAATGAAAAATGTCTAGAGAAAGCACTGACATATTTTAACAAATAATGTTAATGCAATTTTTAAAAATAACAAATAATGTCATAAAATAAAAATGAAGTTTTAAAATTGCTTCATGTCTTAATGTTTTTAAAGCTGAATATGGACAGGTTGCATAAATGGATTATATAATGTTACAAATAGTAAAACATGAGTGAATGTTGTGAGTGAAGTGAGAGCAGTGTGTGCAGGAGAACAGAGCAGAGGTTTTTGTACGGCCTCTTCATGACTTTGTATCACTGTGGTGGACGTTCGGAGGAGGAACACAACTCATCGTGGACTGTGAGTACTTTTTACTTTATGCTTTATCAGAACTACTTAATTATTTTAGCAGGATTTTGGTAATGTTTGTAGACTGGTAAATATTTATCTTTAATTTTAATTCTACAGTAATAGTTGTATTGGTCAGTTCTTAAAAATTACAATTATTATTAATCCTTTTCATTGTTGATAATGACAGAGAAATACAAAATATATGTGATTAATTTACTAATTTTCTTTAGACTGGCTGATTATGATTATGAGTATTGCTAGAAATGGTTTCAACTTAACATCAAAGTCCATTTATGAACTCAGTCATTTTTATCTATTAACAAGTGAATAAAAACTGTTATAATGTAATACTAGTATTTTGATATTTCTGTATTAAATTCAAAAATGATTTACAGTATGATGAAGTAAAATCAGCCCAGTGCAAGCGCTTGTCTAAAAAATGTATTATTATTTTTTATGTGTCAAAAATCAACGTTACTTCTAACAGTTTTTATCAGTAGCAGTTGTCCACGGATCGTTGGTCAGACTTACAGTGAACAGGAAGTGAAAGACACAGATGTAAATGTCTATCGTCTTCATCATTTTGTGCAGCGACTGTTTTCTGATGTGTTGCTTTAACACTGTGTTGTGCTGCCCCCTGTCTGTGTGCAGTGGGAGTACAGCGGCCCGCCCTGACCGTCCTGCCCCCGTCCAGAGAGGAGCTGCAGAGGGGCAGTGCCACGCTGCTGTGTGTGGCCAGCGAGGGCTTCCCCTCTGATTGGACGCTGGGCTGGAGAGTGGGCGGGGCCTCCACAGAGGGGTCCCCCAGCCCGGGGGTCATGAGAGGGGACGGCCTCTACAGCCGCGTCAGCGTCCTGAGGCTGTCCACAGAGCAGTGGAGAGACACATCAGTGAGCTGTGAGGCCCATCGGAGTGGACAGAGCCCAGTCACTCAGAGCCTGGAGTCACTGTCCTGCTCCCAGTGAGACACGTCCACATGAGGACACACTTCACCTGCTCTATGGGACACTCCCTGGGTTTGACTGAGCTGATGGAGGGCTCAGGGATGAACATGTGACTATGCAGCTTCATGTTCCTGTGTTTGTGCTAATAAAGCTTGTGTTGATCAAAGCATTTTGTCTTTTGTCCAGAGTGGAGTATGAAACATGATAATAGCTTTTTTCTTCAATAATACGAAGTTGAGATTTAAAATCCACATGTCCACGATTGTTTCATTTTATACAGGCATATCCAAACTATGGCCTGAGGGCCAAATGAGGCCCTCACATCAATTTTTCTTGGCCCTCAGGATTCCCAGTAAATTGTCCCAAATTATCTTAAGCAGTACTTTTTACTACTGTTTTTGAAAATCCTTGATAAACCAATATTAAATATTTAGTGTGTAGTTTTGAGGATCTAAGCTCTGGTGGCTCATTTTAACATGTTAAAATGTACAAATTTCCATTATTCATGTACTGAGCACCAGTCTATGGCTCTCCATCGGAACTCTGCTCAGTCCGTGTTTTGATACGTAGCCCTTGATGAAAAAAGTTTAGACATCCCTGATTTATAAGAATACAGTTTCAGCCAACTTTTAATTTTAACATCATGACTTAATATGGTGATCCATCTTATCAGCTAAACGAATAACCTCCAGTCTGTCTGAACTATAATATGTTGCACTAAAAGGAACCTAAGCCACATTATAGAGGTTATAAACAGAAGACTCAACAAGGTAATAATAAATGGTCAAATGTGAATTTTTGGTGTAACTCCACACAGATCAGTGATGTGAGTTCCTCTTGAGCAGCTGCAGTTGTTTCCTGCTCTGGTCTCACTCTGAAGGACTCACTGAGGGAGGTTTTTGTACGAGCACAAATCACTGTGTGAACCCCCAAGGGTTGCTATGAAAACTCTGACAGTAATAAACTGCTGCATCTTCAGCCTGAGCTCCAGTGATGGTCAAAGAGAAGTCACTGTGGCTCCCACTGCCACTGAACCGAGATGGAGTTTCTGACTCACGTTGTGTAGCAAGTTTTATCCAGAGCTTTGGAGTCTGACCAGGTTTCTGCTGATACCAGTGCATGCGCCAACCATTAGAATCAGTATAAACATCTTTGTTAGTTTTACATGTGAGAGTGACAGAGGATCCTGGAGTAAACATCTGGACTGGAGGCTGAGTGACTGTGACCTGACCACTGCATCCTGTAAAAAACAATATACATTTATCAGAAGAAACACAGAGAGAAAAGGCAGTGTGTTGTGTTCAATGTCACTGAGAGTGGAACCTGTGAAGCAGCAGCAGGCCAGTGTCCAGATGAGGATGGTGCAGCCCAGAGCCATGGTGCGTTCACTGACACATGTGAGTCCTGCAGTCTTCAGCTCACTATAAAACTCAGAAGGATCAGCTGACCATGTGACCCTTAACCTGCTTGTGCTTTTGGAAATAGAAACATAATTTGCATACATCTGTCCAAGTGAAACAGAAGGTGATTAAATGGCTAAATTAAGTACAACTGATATCTTGAAATATGGCAGTTCTCTAAAATGTTTTGCATTAGGTTTCAACATGAGGGAAGAGTAAAGGATTTTCAAACTGACTTTCATCTTTATGTTGGCAGCTCTTACAGTATAGCGCCCCCTTTTGATGGACTGCACCTATGGCAAATGCATGTTGGAATTGGACCTACTAACACTGTGAACAGAAGGAATGAATATGACATCATGTTTGTCAGAAATAATGAGAAGATGCTTTTGTTTGGATTTTTCATTTGAATTAATAATACAATTTATTTTCAAAGAGGATTTGTCTGAAAATGAAGTTGTATCTAAAAACAACCGGACAACAAGCAAATGACTTACTGTATTCAATCATAATTTAATCTTTGCACTGTTTCTCTTATGACCTCTTGTATATAGTTGAGAAATATTTATATTACTATAGTTCTATATTTTATTTTTTCTTTTATATACATTTATATAATTATGCTTTATTTGACACCAGTGTATTGCTATGTTTGCTACTTATTTTGTATTTATTATTACCATTTCTATTTTTACTCTCTGTCATTATAATATATTGTGATGTGTGAGCTACTGTGTCCAAATAATTTCCCTTGTGGATCAATAAAGTTTGTCTAAGTCTATTTGATCAAAGCATTTTGTCTTTTGTCCAATGAATCATGTGGAGTATGGAACGTGATATCTGTATTTACACTTGGCTACTTTTAAATTAAGATGTACAACTTTGAAGTAGTATTTTTATTAAATAGAAAAGAATATAACAAAATTACATTCAAACACCAGCCCAACCTGCCAACATAGTTTGTAGTAATTTTCAGTTCAAAATGTTTGGTTAGTTTTTAATGTCATGTTAGATTCTACTCTCCCAAACACATTCTAACAAACCCAGTAGAAGCTTTTGACATGTTTTCAATACAACTAAGTGTCGAACTCTCACCATTCCCTGTTACTTAATCCCAAATGAAGATTAATACATGAAGATGAACCGATAATATTCAAAACAGGTTGAACTGGTGGATGGATAGTGATGGTGAATGCTATCTGAGATAAAGTCTAAATATCCAGACCCAAAAGAACAGTGTATACTTCTACTAACAAAAGGCAATTGACACTGAAAAGAACAAGATTAAGAGAATTAAATAATGTAGAGGTGAATGTTTGGTGTAACTCCACACAGATCAGTGATGTGAGTTCCTCTTGAGCAGCTGCAGTTGTTTCCTGCTCTGGTCTCACTCTGAGGGACTCACTGAGGGAGGTTTTTGTACGAGCACAAATCACTGTGTGAACCCAACACCGCTATGAGCACTCTGACAGTAATAAACTGCTGCATCTTCAGCCTGAGCTCCAGTGATGGTCAAAGAGAAGTCACTGTGGCTCCCACTGCCACTGAACCGAGATGGAGTTTCTGACAGACGTTGTGTAGCATATTTTATCCAGAGCTTTGGAGTCTGACCAGGTTTCTGCTGATACCAGAACATGGCCCTATCCCCATCACTATATACAGCAACATCTTTGTTAGTTTTACATGTGAGAGTGACAGAGGATCCTGGAGTAACTGTCTGGACTGGAGGCTGAGTGACTGTGACCTGACCACTGCATCCTGTAAAAAACAATATACATTTATCAGAAGAAACACAGAGAGAAAAGGCAGTGTGTTGTGTTCAATGTCACTGAGAGTGGAACCTGTGAAGCAGCAGCAGGCCAGTGTCCAGATGAGGATGGTGCAGCCCAGAGCCATGGTGCGTTCACTGACACATGTGAGTCCTGCAGTCTTCAGCTCACTATAAAACTCAGGAAGGATCAGCTGACCATGTGACCCTCCTCTCTATGGAAATACTGTCTCTGTACTCAACTCTACAGTGAACCCACATGTATTAATCCTATTGGAATCATTTTAAATACACATGTCAACACCACTTTTTTGCCGGACATAAGTATAGTATGAAGTATGAAGCAGTCACACTAGTCACATCAGTAACCAAAAGTACTGCACCTTAAAGCCAACATTAGCACTTCACTGTATTATTAAACTCACTACTGTCAACTCTGTACACGATTCATGTTAAAGGTATTAGTTACTGTAAATAATTATTCTATTATACAAAATATCACATTACATTTTTTTTTTTTTTTTATTCACAGTGACTTTAATGCATAATAAATAAAACGTGTCTGGAGATAATAGTCTCCAACTACACTAAGACATATTAATGCCAGAAATGACAAAAAAAGAAAAATAATACATTTTAAAAATATTACTTTTTCAATTTTCTTCATTTTTTCAATAATGTAAAGTTAAATATGGACAGGTTGCATAAATGGATTATATAATGTTACAAACAGTAAAACATGAGTGAATGTTGTGAGTGAAGTGAGAGCAGTGTGTGCAGGAGAACAGAGCAGAGGTTTTTGTACGGCCTCTTCATGACTTTGTATCACTGTGGTACACGTTCGGAGTAGGAACACAACTCATCATTCACAGTAAGTAATCCTCTCAAACTTTTATTTTAACATTAGACACTATGACTTAAATATTATATAACATGCTGCTTTGAGGTTGAGGTTTTTCTTTTTTTTCTTTGTTGTTCCCATAAAAAAATCTGAATCTTAAATTGATTTATAAAAAAAGTAAGAATATTTATGAAGAGTAATTGAAAAGCTTTTTACCACTTTTTAAAATTTGTATATTGTCTCTGATGTTTCTTTTATACTCCGTCTATTAATAATAACAACAATATGTTAAAAAAGAAAATTATTCACTTCACGTTTACGATCAAATCTAGTTTAAAGGAAGTGAAAGAAACACCTGTCTTGTTTCCACAAAAATACATCTTAAAACTTCATAATTAAAATAAAGACTTCATCACAGAACATAGTATAATTCTTGTGCTGTTATTCAGACAGTCTAAAATACAAGAGAAGGTGAAAAAAGAGGCATTTCAAACATCGTAATTCTATGAGAAAATGTAGCTGATCAAAATGTATTTTGTTTTAAATGATTTGAAATTAGTATTTTGTTGCTTTTCCCTCTTTGCTTTAAGATTGTAAATTGTCCTGTGCACAAACTTGTTCTTTATCTTTGCCATAACATATTGATCAGACCTGTTTGTTATGATTAGAAAGTGAAAATATTTCGCTTTCTGAGTACCACCAGATCTAAACGCACTTAACCAGGACTACATTAAAACTTGCTCATCCCAACAAACACATTAGAATTTACCCATGTCCCTCGAGTGAACACTGCACCACAGTTTGAGAACCATTTGTCTTTAGAACTAAAACAATGTAAACTAATGTCAATAGTTGAAATATTACAGATAATTAGTAAGACGTCTCATGTGTATTTGCCCTGTTGTGTCCAGGTGGTCCGGTGCGCCCTCCCTCTGTCTCGCTCCTGGGCCCCTCTCTGCAGCAGCTCTCTGGGGGGAGGCTCTCTCTGCTCTGCCTGCTCAGCGCCTACTCTCCACAGGGCGCCAGTGTGAGCTGGGAGGTGGACGGACAGGAGCTCACAGACACAGGTACACAAGACAAAAACTGCACTAATCACATACCAAATGGGACTGTACTGGTGAAATAAAGAATATATTTACCTTATTTCCAAATATTTTTTACTCAAGTAGAAGTTAGAAGAAAAAAGTGTTACAAATAACAGGAAGTGTAAACCCATGAATTGATATAATAAAATAGTCCTAAGTTTTGTCTTTGAAATCCTTCTACATAGAGGACATGTACTTCTTCCGTGAATTCCTTGCTGAATAAGCCTTACTTAAACTGTGCTCCTCACAGGGGCGGCTCAGAGCAGTGTGGAGCAGGAGAAGAGCGGCCTGTACAGCAGCAGCAGCCTCCTGAGCCTGACTGAGGACAGCTGGCTGCAGGGACAGCTGTTCTCCTGCAGGGTGAGCCACCACGGACACACCCAGGTCCAGTCACTGCAGAGGAGCCAGTGTTTAGAGCTACATGGGCTCTGAACATGGACCCCACCGACAACTGCAATAAGAGTTAGATGTAGAGTGTGGCTTTTGGTCAGAGCAGGAGGGCTAATAAAGCTTATGTTACATGAGAAGAAGTGGTCTGTCTTTTGTCCTACGAGCTGTGTGAAATGTGATGTCTCTGCTTATTTTAATATTTAAGTCTACAATACTTTAGAGTTAAGATTTGTGGTGTAACATTTCCACAAGTATTTAGTTAGGAAAAACAAAACAAAAACAAAACAACAACACGTAAGCAAATTGTTCATTTTAATATACTGTATGTATATGTTTGTCATATACTTAATAGACAATAATAGACATTTCAATAATAAATATTAACAACGGGGAAATATCAAACATTATAACAAAAATACTAGTTTAAATCTGTTTTAAAATACATTTTAAAACAGCTGTGTGTACTTTTAATATTTCATTGCTGCATTAGAATAATGCAAAATAAGTGAATATTTACATAAAAAATTCGATAAATAATAATAAATAATATCTATAAATTAATGTCCTCTAGCGTTAAATCAATCAATAAATAAATAAATAAATAAATATGTATATACACACACCTAATAATGGTGTGGAGCACGAGCTAAAGGAGCCAGGTGACGGCAGATGTCGCCCAGAGCCTCTAGTCATGTCTGGCTCAACACAAAGCAGAAGGCCACTGCTGTTTCAGATTCTCCTTGTCATTGTAACTTTTGACTGTAGTTGTAGTGTTATTTATTTATTGATCGGGATTGTTAGTGTAATCGAGGGTAGTGCAATGATAGTCTGTTTCGGGCTCAGCAGTAGACACTTTAGACATGCGAGGACCTTGCACTTTAAACATCTAAAACTCAATGCACCTTCATCCCATTACACAAACGCACTTTATTCATCAAAGATCAACTACAGCACTTTATATTGTATTTGGCACAGCACTGGCACATTTGGTTACCGAAATATAAGATTTAACTGGTTATTTTGGTTTGATTAACGTTTGTTTTTTGAATTACTAACTCATCGTGGACTGTGAGTACTTTTTACTTTATGCTTTATCAGAACTACTTTATTATTTTAGCAGGATTTTGGTAATGTTTGTAGATTGGTAAATATTTATCTTTAATTTTAATTCTACAGTTATAGTTGTATTGGTCAGTTCTAAAGAAACAAAGCTCTTAAAAATTACAATTATTATTAATCCTTTTCATTGTTGATAATGACAGAGAAATACAAAATATATCTGAATAATTTACTGAATTTTCTATAGACTGGCTGATTATGATTATGAGTATTGCTAGAAATGGTTTCAACTTAACATCAAAGTCCATTTATGAACTCAGTCATTTTTATCTATTAACAACAAGTGAATATAAACTATTATAATGTAATACTAGTATTTTGATATTTCTGTATTAAATTAAAAAATGATTTACAGTATGATGAAGTAAAATTAGCCCAGTGCAAGCGCTTGTCTAAAAAATGTATTATTATTTTTTATATGTCAAAAATCAACATGACTTCTATCAGTTTTTATCAGTAGCAGTTGTCCACGGTTTGTTGGTCAGACTTACAGTGAACAGGAAGTGAAAGACACAGATGTAAATGTCTCTCGTCTTCATCATTTTGTGCAGCGACTGTTTTCTGATGTGTTGCTTTAACACTGTGTTGTGCTGCCCCCTGTCTGTGTGCAGTGGGAGTACAGCGGCCCGCCCTGACCGTCCTGCCCCCGTCCAGAGAGGAGCTGCAGAGGGGCAGTGCCACGCTGCTGTGTGTGGCCAGCGAGGGCTTCCCCTCTGATTGGACGCTGGGCTGGAGAGTGGGCGGAACCTCCACAGAGGGGTCCCCCAGCCCGGGGGTCATGAGAGGGGACGGCCTCTACAGCCGCGTCAGCGTCCTGAGGCTGTCCACAGAGCAGTGGAGAGACACATCAGTGAGCAGTGAGGCCCATCGGAGTGGACAGAGCCCAGTCACTCAGAGCCTGGAGTCAGTGTCCTGCTCCCAGTGAGATACGTCCACATGAGGACACACTTCACCTGCTCTATGGGACACTCCCTGGGTTTGACTGAGCTGATGGAGGGCTCAGGGATGAACATGTGACTATGCAGCTTCATGTTCCTGTGTTTGTGCTAATAAAGCTTGTGTTGATCAAAGCATTTTGTCTTTTGTCCAGTGAACAATGTGGAGTATGAAACATGATATCTGCACTTGGGTACATTTAGGTTTATACTGTATCTGCAACTTTGAATCTCTATGATCATTTAGTTAAAACAAAAACATCAATATTCAACTTCAAAATTCAAACACCAGCTCAATTTACCAATCAAATTTGTAACAATTTTAAATTTAAAATGTTTGATTTGATTGAATTTAATGTCATTTTCTTCTCACCCATTCACATTCCAACAAAGTAGACGCTTTTGACATGATCTCAGTAAATGCCTAAATCAAACCATTCCCTGCTACATAATCCCAAATTAAGGTTATTACACAAAGATGAATGGGTTGAACTGGTGGGTTGGTTGTGATGGTGAATGCTATCTGAGATAAAGTCTAACCCCAGACCCAAATGCACATTTTCAACTTCTGCCAACAAAAGAACATTAAGACTGAAAAGTGCAAGAGTAAGAGATTAAAATAATGTAGAGATGAATGTTTGGTGTAACTCCACACAGATCAGTGATGTGAGTTCCTCTTGAGCAGCTGCAGTTGTTTCCTGCTCTGGTCTCACTCTGAAGGACTCACTGAGGGAGGTTTTTGTACGAGCACAAATCACTGTGTGAACACCCAAGGGTTGTTATGAAAACTCTGACAGTAATAAACTGCTGCATCTTCAGCCTGAGCTCCAGTGATGGTCAAAGAGAAGTCACTGTGGCTCCCACTGCCACTGAACCGAGATGGAGTTTCTGACACACGTTGTGTAGCATATTTTATCCAGAGCTTTGGAGACTGACCAGGTTTCTGCTGATACCAGTGCATGTACCAATCCCCATCACTATCTACAAAAACATCTCTGTTGCTTTTACATGTGAGAGTGACAGAGGATCCTGGAGTAAACATCTGGACTGGAGGCTGAGTGACTGTGACCTGACCACTGCATCCTGTAAAAAACAATATACATTTATCAGAAGAAACACAGAGAGAAAAGGCAGTGTGTTTTGTTCAGTGTCACTGAGAGTGGAACCTGTGAAGCAGCAGCAGGCCAGTGTCCAGATGAGGATGGTGCAGCCCAGAGCCATGGTGCGTTCACTGACACATGTGAGTCCTGCAGTCTTCAGCTCACTATAAAACTCAGGAAGGATCAGCTGACCATGTGACCCTCCTCTCTATGGAAATACTGTCTCTGTACTCAACTCTACAGTGAACCCACATGTATTAATCCTATTGGAATCATTTTAAATACACATGTCAACACCACTTTTTTGCCGGACATAAGTATAGTATGAAGTATGAAGCAGTCACACTAGTCACATCAGTAACCAAAAGTACTGCACCTTAAAGCCAACATTAGCACTTCACTGTATTATTAAACTCACTACTGTCAACTCTGTACACGATTCATGTTAAAGGTATTAGAATAAAAACAACAGGGCAAACTGTAAATAATTATTCTATTATACAAAATATCACATTACATTTTTTTTTATTCACAATGAGTTTAATGCATAATAAATAAAACGTGTCTGGAGATAATACTCAGCAACTACACCAAGTAATATTAATGGCAGAAATAAAAATACAAAATAATTACATTTAAAAATATCACATTGTCAATTTTCTTCATGTTTTTAATTGTTCAGAGTTGAATATGGACAGGCTGCATAAATGGATTATATAATGTTAGAAATAGTAAAACATGAGTGAATGTTGTGAGTGAAGTGAGAGCAGTGTGTGCAGGAGAACAGAGCAGAGGTTTTTGTACGGCCTCTTCATGACTTTGTATCACTGTGGTACACGTTCGGAGGAGGAACACAACTCATCGTGGACTGTGAGTACTTTTTACTTTATGCTTTATCAGAACTTCTTAATTATTTTAGCAGGATTTTGGTAATGTTTGTAGATTGGTAAATATTTATCTTTAATTTTAATTCTACAGTTATAGTTGTATTGGTCAGTTCTAAAGAAACAAAGCTCTTAAAAATTACAATTATTATTAATCCTTTTCATTGTTGATAATGACAGAGAAATACAAAATATATCTGATTAATTTACTAATTTTCTTTAGACTGGCTGATTATGATTATGAGTATTGCTAGAAATGGTTTCAACTTAAAATCAAAGTCCATTTATGAACTCAGTCATTTTTATCTATTAACAAGTGAATAAAAACTGTTATAATGTAATACTAGTATTTTGATATTTCTGTATTAAAGTAAAAAATGATTTACAGTATGATGAAGTAAAATCAGCCCAGTGCAAGCGCTTGTCTAAAAAATGTATTATTATTTTTTATGTGTCAAAAATCAACGTTACTTCTAACAGTTTTAATCAGTAGCAGTTGTCCACGGTTCGTTGGTCAGACTTACAGTGAACAGGAAGTGAAAGACACAGATGTAAATGTCTCTAGTCTTCATCATTTTGTGCAGCGACTGTTTTCTGATGTGTTGCTTTAACACTGTGTTGTGCTGCCCCCTGTCTGTGTGCAGTGGGAGTACAGCGGCCCGCCCTGACCGTCCTGCCCCCGTCCAGAGAGGAGCTGCAGAGGGGCAGTGCCACGCTGCTGTGTGTGGCCAGCGAGGGCTTCCCCTCTGATTGGACGCTGGGCTGGAGAGTGGGCGGAGCCTCCACAGAGGGGTCCCCCAGCCCGGGGGTCATGAGAGGGGACGGCCTCTACAGCCGCGTCAGCGTCCTGAGGCTGTCCACAGAGCAGTGGAGAGACACATCAGTGAGCTGTGAGGCCCATCGGAGTGGACAGAGCCCAGTCACTCAGAGCCTGGAGTCACTGTCCTGCTCCCAGTGAGACACGTCCACATGAGGACACACTTCACCTGCTCTATGGGACACTCCCTGGGTTTGACTGAGCTGATGGAGGGCTCAGGGATGAACATGTGACTATGCAGCTTCATGTTCCTGTGTTTGTGCTAATAAAGCTTGTGTTGATCAAAGCATTTTGTCTTTTGTCCAGTGAACAATGTGGAGTATGAAACATGATATCTGCACTTGGCTACATTTAGGTTTATACTGTATCTGCAACTTTGAATCTCTATGATCATTTAGTTAAAACAAATACATCAATATTCAACTTCAAAATTCAAACACCAGCCCAATTTACCAATCAACTTTGTAACAATTTTAAATTTAAAATGTTTGATTTGATTGAATTTAATGTCATTTTGTTCTCACTCATTCACATTCCAAGAAAGTAGACGCTTTTGACATGATCTCAGTAAGTGCCTAACTCAAACCATTCCCTGCTACATAATCCCAAATTAAGGTTATTACACAACAGTGTTAATTTCGTTGACGAAAACTATGACGAAATTATTTCGTCAACGAAGGTTTTTTGCGGACGAAAACGAGACGAAAACTAAATAAAAATTACTTTTAAATGACTAAAACGATGACGAAATAGACGGACATTTTCGTCAACAAATAAAAGACGAAACGAAAATATAACCTGTGACGAATAATAGATCCATGGTGACGAATAAGTGGTCAAGCCTCCTCAGGAGAAGAGAGAGGAACGAGCGGCCGCTGCGCTAAAGAGCCAATCACAGCGCGCGTTGTTGTGCGGTGCCGAAAAGCTCACGCGCCCCGCCGAGAAACATGAGGAGGACAGAGGAGCAACAAGTGCTAAGAGAAGATGATGACGACTGGGACTGGGAGAAAAAGACGGTCTGACCTGTGGTCTCACTTCACGTTTGATAACAAAGAGAATAAGACACTGCAATTTCCCCATTGTGGGACAAATAAAGGATTATCTTATCTTATCTTATCTTAAGACGAGTGTAAACCATGTGGCGCATCAATCAAGGGGAAAAAGAGTTAGGGTTAGAGTTTTAGAGTTCAAAGGTTGTTACAGTACTTGTTATGCATTAATAAGCTGCAGTAATAAACTGTATAGGGCAAAAGGGCCTTTGACACCTGCACTTTAATTTTTTTAAATATATTTTGGATTTAGCTGTAAATTATCATTTTGACAGTTATTGCTGTGGTTTACACTGGTGTCATAAAGACAGACAGCAATAATTTATACTGTCTTTGTGCTTTGTTTGCTACTGCTTTTCCATTTAAACATTGAAACACATTTTCAATAAAAACAGTTGTGTTTAAATATAAAGTGTGAAATGTTTGCATATTAATATCTCAATTTCAAGAAAGTATAGTTTTATGTTCAATGTAAAAGGTAAAAATTGATACGTGTGAAAAGCTTTTAGTCAACTAAATCTATTGTAATTTTAGTCGACTAAATCTATTGTAATTTTAGTCGACTAAATCTATTTTCATTTTAGTCAACTAAAACTTTTCATTTTAGTCGACTAAAACTTACCACCACCAAGTGTGGAATGAATGAATAATGCCCTGTAAAGCGTCTTTGAGTGTCCTGAAAAGCGCTATATAAAACTGATGCATTATTATTATTTATTATTATTATTGTAATTTTAGTCGACTAAATCTATTTTCATTTTAGTCGACTAAAACTTTTCATTTTAGTCGACTAAAACTAGACTAAAACTAAAACAAATCTGATGACTAAAACTAGACTAAAATTAAAAGTAATTTTAGTCAAAAGACTAAGACTAAAACTAAATTAAAATTTCTTGTCAAAATTAACACTGTTACACAAAGATGAATGGGATGAACTGGTGGGTTGGTTGTGATGGTGACTGCTATCTGAGATAAAGTCTAACCCCAGACCCAAATGCACATTTTCAACTTCTGCCAACGACAGGCCATTGAGACTGAAAAGTGCAAGATTAAGAGATTGAAATAATGTAGAGATGAATGTTTGGTGTAACTCCACACAGATCAGTGATGTGAGTTCCTCTTGAGCAGCTGCAGTTGTTTCCTGCTCTGGTCTCACTCTGAAGGACTCACTGAGGGAGGTTTTTGTACGAGCACAAATCACTGTGTGAACACCCAAGGGTTGTTATGAAGACTCTGACAGTAATAAACTGCTGCATCTTCAGCCTGAGCTCCAGTGATGGTCAAAGAGAAGTCACTGTGGCTCCCACTGCCACTGAACCGAGATGGAGTTTCTGACACACGTTGTGTAGCATATTTTATCAAGAGCTTTGGAGTCTGACCAGGTTTCTGCTGATACCAGTGCATGTACCAACTATTAGAATAACTATAAACATCTTTGTTAGTTTTACATGTGAGAGTGACAGAGGATCTTGGAGTAAACATCTGGACTGGAGGCTGAGTGACTGTGACCTGACCACTGCATCCTGTAAAAAACAATATACATTTATCAGAAGAAACACAGAGAGAAAAGGCAGTGTGTTGTCATCAATGTCACTGAGAGTGGAACCTGTGAAGCAGCAGCAGGCCAGTGTCCAGATGAGGATGGTGCAGCCCAGAGCCATGGTGCGTTCACTGACACATGTGAGTCCTGCAGTCTTCAGCTCACTATAAAACTCAGGAAGGATCAGCTGACCATGTGACCCTCCTCTCTATGGAAATACTGTCTCTGTACTCAACTCTACAGTGAACCCACAAGTATTAATCCTATTGGAATCATTTTAAATACACATGTCAACACCAATTTTTTGCCGGACATAAGTATAGTATGAAGTATGAAGCAGTCACACTCGTCACATCAGTAACCAAAAGTACTGCACCTTAAAGCCAACATTAGCACTTCACTGTATTATTAAACTCACTACTGTCAACTCTGTACACGATTCATGTTAAAGGTATTGGAATAAAAACAACAGGGCAAACTGTAAATAATTATTCTATTATACAAAATATCACATCACATTTTTTTTTGATTCACAGTGAGTTTAATGCATAATAAATAAAACGTGTCTGGAGATAATAGTCTCCAACTACACTAAGACATATTAATGCCAGAAATGACAAAAACAGAAAAATAATACATTTTAAAAAATATTACTTTTTCAATTTTCTTCATTTTTTCAATAATTCAAAGTTGAATATGGACAGGTTGCATAAATGGATTATTTAATGTTACAAATAGTAAAACATGAGTGAATGTTGTGAGTGAAGTGAGAGCAGTGTGTGCAGGAGAACAGAGCAGAGGTTTTTGTACGGCCTCTTCATGACTTTGTATCACTGTGGTGGACGTTCGGAGGAGGAACACAACTCATCATTCACAGTAAGTAATCCTCTCAAACTTTTATTTTAACATTAGACACTATGACTTAAATATTATATAACATGCGGCTTTGAGGTTGAGGTTTTTGTTTTTTTTCTTTGTTGTTCCCATTAAGAAAAAATCTGAATCTTAAATTGATTTGTAAAAAAAAGTAAGAATATTTATGGAGTAATTGAAAAGCTTTTTACCACTTTTTAAAATTTGTATATTGTCTCTGATGTTTCTTTAATACTCCGTCTATTAATAATAACAACAATATGTTAAAAAAGAAAATTATTCACTTCACGTTTACGATCAAATCTAGTTTAAAGGAAGTGAAACAAACACCTGTCTTGTTTCCACAAAAATACATCTTAAAACTTCATAATTAAAATAAAGACTTCATCACAGAACATAGTATAATTCTTGTGCTGTTATGTCTAAAATACAAGAGAAGGTGAAAAAAGAGGCATTTCAAACATCGTAATTCTATGAGAAAATGTAGCTGATCAAAATGTATTTTGTTTTAAATGATTTGAAATTAGTATTTTGTTGCTTTTCCCTCTTTGCTTTAAGATTGTAAATTGTCCTGTGCACAAACTTGTTCTTTATCTTTGCCATAACATATTGATCAGACCTGTTTGTTATGATTAGAAAGTGAAAATATTTCGCTTTCTGAGTACCACCAGATCTAAACGCACTTAACCAGGACTACATTAAAACTTGCTCATCCCAACAAACACATTAGAATTTACCCATGTCCCTCGAGTGAACACTGCACCACAGTTTGAGAACCATTTGTCTTTAGAACTAAAACAATGTAAACTAATGTCAATAGTTGAAATATTACAGATAATTAGTAAGACGTCTCATGTGTATTTGCCCTGTTGTGTCCAGGTGGTCCGGTGCGCCCTCCCTCTGTCTCGCTCCTGGGCCCCTCTCTGCAGCAGCTCTCTGGGGGGAGGCTCTCTCTGCTCTGCCTGCTCAGCGCCTACTCTCCACAGGGCGCCAGTGTGAGCTGGGAGGTGGACGGACAGGAGCTCACAGACACAGGTACACAAGACAAAAACTGCACTAATCACATACCAAATGGGACTGTACTGGTGAAATAAAGAAAATATTTACCTTATTTCCAAATATTTTTACTCAAGTAGAAGTTAGAAGAAAAAAGTGTTACAAATAACAGGAAGTGTAAACCCATGAATTGATATAATAAAATAGTCCTAAGTTTTGTCTTTGAAATCCTTCTACATAGAGGACATGTACTTCTTCCGTGAATTCCTTGCTGAATAAGCCTTACTTAAACTGTGCTCCTCACAGGGGCGGCTCAGAGCAGTGTGGAGCAGGAGAAGAGCGGCCTGTACAGCAGCAGCAGCCTCCTGAGCCTGACTGAGGACAGCTGGCTGCAGGGACAGCTGTTCTCCTGCAGGGTGAGCCACCACGGACACACCCAGGTCCAGTCACTGCAGAGGAGCCAGTGTTTAGAGCTACATGGGCTCTGAACATGGACCCCACCGACAACTGCAATAAGAGTTAGATGTAGAGTGTGGCTTTTGGTCAGAGCAGGAGGGCTAATAAAGCTTGTGTTACATGAGAAGAAGTGGTCTGTCTTTTGTCCTACGAGCTGTGTGAAATGTGATGTCTCTGCTTATTTTAATATTTAAGTCTACAATACTTTAGAGTTAAGATTTGTGGTGTAACATTTCCACAAGTATTTAGTTAGGAAAAACAAAACAAAAACAAAACAACAACACGTAAGCAAATTGTTCATTTTAATATACTGTATGTATATGTTTGTCATATACTTAATAGACAATAATAGACATTTCAATAATAAATATTAACAACGGGGAAATATCAAACATTATAACAAAAATACTAGTTTAAATCTGTTTTAAAATACATTTTAAAACAGCTGTGTGTACTTTTAATATTTCATTGCTGCATTAGAATAATGCAAAATAAGTGAATATTTACATAAAAAATTCGATAAATAATAATAAATAATATCTATAAATTAATGTCCTCTAGCGTTAAATCAATCAATAAATAAATAAATAAATAAATATGTATATACACACACCTAATAATGGTGTGGAGCACGAGCTAAAGGAGCCAGGTGACGGCAGATGTCGCCCAGAGCCTCTAGTCATGTCTGGCTCAACACAAAGCAGAAGGCCACTGCTGTTTCAAATTCTCCTTGTCATTGTAACTTTTGACTGTAGTTGTAGTGTTATTTATTTATTGATCGGGATTGTTAGTGTAATCGAGGGTAGTGCAATGATAGTCTGTTTCGGGCTCAGCAGTAGACACTTTAGACATGCGAGGACCTTGCACTTTAAACATCTAAAACTCAATGCACCTTCATCCCATTACAGAAACGCACTTTATTCATCAAAGATCAACTACAGCACTTTATATTGTATTTGGCACAGCACTGGCACATTTGGTTACCGAAATATAAGATTTAACTGGTTATTTTGGTTTGATTAACGTTTGTTTTTTGAATTACTAACTCATCGTAGACTGTGAGTACTTTTTACTTTATGCTTTATCAGAACTACTTTATTATTTTAGCAGGATTTTGGTAATGTTTGTAGATTGGTAAATATTTATCTTTAATTTTAATTCTACAGTTATAGTTGTATTGGTCAGTTCTAAAGAAACAAAGCTCTTAAAAATTACAATTATTATTAATCCTTTTCATTGTTGATAATGACAGAGAAATACAAAATATATCTGATTAATTTACTGAATTTTCTATAGACTGGCTGATTATGATTATGAGTATTGCTAGAAATGGTTTCAACTTAACATCAAAGTCCATTTATGAACTCAGTCATTTTTATCTATTAACAAGTGACTCTATGGGACACTCCCTGGGTTTGACTGAGCTGATGGAGGGCTCAGGGATGAACATGTGACTATGCAGCTTCATGTTCCTGTGTTTGTGCTAATAAAGCTTGTGTTGATCAAAGCATTTTGTCTTTTGTCCAGTGAACAATGTGGAGTATGAAACATGATATCTGCACTTGGCTACATTTAGATTTATACTGTATCTGCAACTTTGAATCTCTATGATCATTTAGTTAAAACAAATACGTCAATATTCAACTTCAAAATTCAAACACCAGCCCAATTTACCAATCAAATTTGTAACAATTTTAAATTTAAAATGTTTGATTTGATTGAATTTAATGTCATTTTCTTCTCACCCATTCACATTCCAACAAAGTAGACGCTTTTGACATGATCTCAGTAAGTGCCTAACTCAAACCATTCCCTGCTACATAATCCCAAATTAAGGTTATTACACAAAGATGAATGGGTTGAACTGGTGGGTTGGTTGTGATGGTGAATGCTATCTGAGATAAAGTCTAACCCCAGACCCAAATGCACATTTTCAACTTCTGCCAACAAAAGGCAATGAAGACTGAAAAGTGCGAGAGTAAGAGATTAAAATAATGTAGAGATGAATGTTTGGTGTAACTCCACACAGATCAGTGATGTGAGTTCCTCTTGAGCAGCTGCAGTTTTTTCCTGCTCTGGTGTCACTCTGAAGGACTCACTGAGGGAGGTTTTTGCACGAGCACAAATCACTGTGTGAACACACCACCGCTATGATAACTCTGACAGTAATAAACTGCTGCATCTTCAGCCTGAGCTCCAGTGATGGTCAAAGAGAAGTCACTGTGGCTCCCACTGCCACTGAACCGAGATGGAGTTTCTGACAGACGTTGTGTAGCAAGTTTTATCCAGAGTTTTGGAGACTGACCAGGTTTCTGCTGATACCAGTGCAAATCCCAGTAAGCACCTTTATAAACATCTCTGCTAGTTTTACATGTGAGAGTGACAGAGGATCCTGGAGTAAACATCTGGACTGGAGGCTGAGTGACTGTGACCTGACCACTGCATCCTGTAAAAAACAATATACATTTATCAGAAGAAACACAGAGAGAAAAGGCAGTGTGTTGTGTTCAATGTCACTGAGAGTGGAACCTGTGAAGCAGCAGCAGGCCAGTGTCCAGATGAGGATGGTGCAGCCCAGAGCCATGGTGCGTTCACTGACACATGTGAGTCCTGCAGTCTTCAGCTCACTATAAAACTCAGGAAGGATCAGCTGACCATGTGACCCTCCTCTCTATGGAAATACTGTCTCTGTACTCAACTCTACAGTGAACCCACATGTATTAATCCTATTGGAATCATTTTAAATACACATGTCAACACCACTTTTTTGCTGGACATAAGTATAGTATGAAGTATGAAGCAGTCACACTCGTCACATCAGTAACCAAAAGTACTGCACCTTAAAGCCAACATTAGCACTTCACTGTATTATTAAACTCACTACTGTCAACTCTGTACACGATTCATGTTAAAGGTATTGGAATAAAACCAACAGGGCAAACTGTAAATAATTATTCTATTATACAAAATATCACATCACCTCTTTTCATTCACAATGAGTTTAATGCATAATAAATAAAACGTATCTGGAGATAATACTCACCAACTACACCAAGTTTATTATAAATATTAATGCCAGAAATAAAAATAAAAAATAATTACATATAAAAAAATCACATTGTCAATTTTCTTCATGTTTTCAATTGTTCAGAGTTTAATATGGACAAGTTGCATAAATGGATTATATAATGTTACAAATAGTAAAACATGAGTGAATGTTGTGAGTGAAGTGAGAGCAGTGTGTGCAGGAGAACAGAGCAGAGGTTTTTGTACGGCCTCTTCATGACTTTGTATCACTGTGGTGGACGTTCGGAGGAGGAACACAACTCATCGTGGACTGTGAGTACTTTTTACCTTATGCTTTATCAGAACTACTTAATTATTTTAGCAGGATTTTGGTAATGTTTGTAGATTGGTAAATATTTATCTTTAATTTTAATTCTACAGTAATAGTTGTATTGGTCAGTTCTAAAGAAACAAAGCTTTTAAAAATTACAATTATTATTAATCCTTTTCATTGTTGATAATGACAGAGAAATACAAAATATATCTGATTAATTTACTGAATTTTCTACAGACTGGCTGATTATGATTATGAGTATTGCTTGAAATGGTTTCAACTTAACATCAAAGTCTATTTATGAACTCAGTCATTTTTATCTATTAACAAGTGAATAAAAACTGTTATAATGTAATACTAGTATTTTGATATTAAATATTTATTTAATTAAATTAAAAAATGATTTACAGTATGATGAAGTAAAATCAGCCCAGTGCAAACGCTTGTCTAAAAAATCCATAGCAAAAGGAGAAATTTAATTTGTCAACTGGACAGAGTTTATTTGGTTTATTTTGTCTAAAAAATTTATTATTATTTTTTATTTGTCAAAATCAACGTTACTTCTAACAGTTTTTATCAGTAGCAGTTGTCCACGGTTCGTTGGTCAGACTTACAGTGAACAGGAAGTGAAAGACACAGATGTAAATGTCTCTAGTCTTCATCATTTTGTGCAGCCACTGTTTTCTGATGTGTTGCTTTAACACTGTGTTGTGCTGCCCCCTGTCTGTGTGCAGTGGGAGTACAGCGGCCCGCCCTGACCGTCCTGCCCCCGTCCAGTGAGGAGCTGCAGAGGGGCAGTGCCACGCTGCTGTGTGTGGCCAGCGAGGGCTTCCCCTCTGATTGGACGCTGGGCTGGAGAGTGGGCGGGGCCTCCACAGAGGGGTCCCCCAGCCCGGGGGTCATGAGAGGGGACGGCCTCTACAGCCGCGTCAGCGTCCTGAGGCTGTCCACAGAGCAGTGGAGAGACACATCAGTGAGCTGTGAGGCCCATCGGAGTGGACAGAGCCCAGTCACTCAGAGCCTGGAGTCACTGTCCTGCTCCCAGTGAGACACGTCCACATGAGGACACACTTCACCTGCTCTATGGGACACTCCCTGGGTTTGACTGAGCTGATGGAGGGCTCAGGGATGAACATGTGACTATGCAGCTTCATGTTCCTGTGTTTGTGCTAATAAAGCTTGTGTTGATCAAAGCATTTTGTCTTTTGTCCAGTGAACAATGTGGAGTATGAAACATGATATCTGCACTTGGCTACATTTAGGTTTATACTGTATCTGCAACTTTGAATCTCTATGATCATTTAGTTAAAACAAAAACATCAATATTCAACTTCAAAATTCAAACACCAGCTCAATTTACCAATCAAATTTGTAACAATTTTAAATTTAAAATGTTTGATTTGATTGAATTTAATGTCATTTTCTTCTCACCCATTCTCATTCCAACAAAGTAGACGCTTTTGACATGATCTCAGTAAGTGCCTAACTCAAACCATTCCCTGCTACATAATCCCAAATTAAGGTTATTACACAAAGATGAATGGGTTGAACTGGGGGGTTGGTTGTGATGGTGACTGCTATCTGAGATAAAGTCTAACCCCAGACCCAAATGCACATTTTCAACTTCTGCCAACAAAAGAACATTAAGACTGAAAAGTGCAAGAGTAAGAGATTAAAATAATGTAGAGATGAATGTTTGGTGTAACTCCACACAGATCAGTGATGTGAGTTCCTCTTGAGCAGCTGCAGTTGTTTCCTGCTCTGGTCTCACTCTGAAGGACTCACTGAGGGAGGTTTTTGTACGAGCACAAATCACTGTGTGAACACCCAAGGGTTGTTATGAAAACTCTGACAGTAATAAACTGCTGCATCTTCAGCCTGAGCTCCAGTGATGGTCAAAGAGAAGTCACTGTGGCTCCCACTGCCACTGAACCGAGATGGAGTTTCTGACACACGTTGTGTAGCATATTTTATCCAGAGCTTTGGAGACTGACCAGGTTTCTGCTGATACCAGTGCATGTACCAATCCCCATCACTATCTACAAAAACATCTCTGTTGCTTTTACATGTGAGAGTGCATATTAATATGTGAGAGTGCATATTAATATCTCAATTATATTAATATCTTAATATTAATATCTCAATTTCAAGAAAGTATAGTTTTATGTTCAATGTAAAAGGTAAAAATTGATACGTGTGAAAAGCTTTTAGTCGACTAAATCTATTGTAATTTTAGTCGACTAAATCTATTGTAATTTTAGTCGACTAAATCTATTTTCATTTTAGTCGACTAAAACTTTTCATTTTAGTCGACTAAAACTAGACTAAAACTAAAACAAATCTGATTACTAAAACTAGACAAAAATTAAAAGTAATTTTAGTCAAAAGACTAAGACTAAAACTAAATTAAAATTTCTTGTCAAAATTAACACTGTTACACAAAGATGAATGGGATGAACTGGTGGGTTGGTTGTGATGGTGACTGCTATCTGAGATAAAGTCTAACCCCAGACCCAAATGCACATTTTCTACTTCTGCCAACGACAGGCCATTGAGACTGAAAAGTGCAAGATTAAGAGATTGAAATAATGTAGAGATGAATGTTTGGTGTAACTCCACACAGATCAGTGATGTGAGTTCCTCTTGAGCAGCTGCAGTTGTTTCCTGCTCTGGTCTCACTCTGAAGGACTCACTGAGGGAGGTTTTTGTACGAGCACAAATCACTGTGTGAACACCCAAGGGTTGCTATGATAACTCTGACAGTAATAAACTGCTGCATCTTCAGCCTGAGCTCCAGTGATGGTCAAAGAGAAGTCACTGTGGCTCCCACTGCCACTGAACCGAGATGGAGTTTCTGACAGACGTTGTGTAGCAAGTGTTATCAAGAGCTTTGGAGTCTGACCAGGTTTCTGCTGATACCAGTGCATGTACCAACTATTAGAATTACTATAAACATCTCTGTTAGTTTTACATGTGAGAGTGACAGAGGATCTTGGAGTAAACATCTGGACTGGAGGCTGAGTGACTGTGACCTGACCACTGCATCCTGTAAAAAACAATATACATTTATCAGAAGAAACACAGAGAGAAAAGGCAGTGTGTTGTGTTCAATGTCACTGAGAGTGGAACCTGTGAAGCAGCAGCAGGCCAGTGTCCAGATGAGGATGGTGCAGCCCAGAGCCATGGTGCGTTCACTGACACATGTGAGTCCTGCAGTCTTCAGCTCACTATAAAACTCAGGAAGGATCAGCTGACCATGTGACCCTCCTCTCTATGGAAATACTGTCTCTGTACTCAACTCTACAGTGAACCCACATGTATTAATCCTATTGGAATCATTTTAAATACACATGTCAACACCACTTTTTTGCCGGACATAAGTATAGTATGAAGTATGAAGCAGTCACACTAGTCACATCAGTAACCAAAAGTACTGCACCTTAAAGCCAACATTAGCACTTCACTGTATTATTAAACTCACTACTGTCAACTCTGTACACGATTCATGTTAAAGGTATTGGAATAAAACCAACAGGGCAAACTGTAAATAATTATTCTATTATACAAAATATCACATCACATTTTTTTTGATTCACAATGAGTTTAATGCATAATAAATAAAACGTGTCTGGAGATAATACTCACCAACTACACCAAGTTTATTATAAATATTAATGCCAGAAATAAAAATAAAAAATAATTACATATAAAAAAATCACATTGTCAATTTTCTTCATGTTTTCAATTGTTCAACGTTGAATATGGACAGGCTGCATAAATGGATTATATAATGTTACAAATAGTAAAACATGAGTGAATGTTGTGAGTGAAGTGAGAGCAGTGTGTGCAGGAGAACAGAGCAGAGGTTTTTGTACGGCCTCTTCATGACTTTGTATCACTGTGGTGGACGTTCGGAGGAGGAACACAACTCATCGTGGACTGTGAGTACTTTTTACTTTATCCTTTATCAGAACTACTTTATTACTGGTATTTTAGGAGGATTTCTGTCATTTATTATGAATTGGTGATTTTTTAAATATAATTTTTAGCTGTAGTCGTGTAGATCAGAGCTGCAAAAACAGTACTCTAAAAATTCTAAATGAATATCAAAATATTCTCCTAGATTATTCTTCAAAATGACCTAAAAACATATATTGTTTAGAAAAAAATTATGAAAATACACCAAATGGTATTTGACAGTGTATTTATTATTCCTTAATTCCTTATTTTGTTATCAGTTAGAAAAATACACAAAATTATGTATTGATTTATTTATTCATTTATTATTGAAGTTGCAATAGATTTTCTGATTACTTTTTCATTTTGAGTGTGTGAATCTCAAATGAAATGTCTCTCCTGTAGCACTAGTGTCCATTTATTATGAAATGTAGAGCTAAATGAGCTTAAAGCATTAGTAATGTATTCAATCCTTTCTAAGTACAAATATTTTTCTTTTGACATTCCTGTATTAAATTGAATCTCAATCCAGAAAATATACTTTACAGTGTGATAAACTAAAATTGGACAAATTCTAGAGTTTGCAAAAAAACTGTTGTGTAATGAAAAAAAAAAAAAGAAAAAAAAGAAAAAAGTTTTTATGAGTATTATAGCAGTTGTCCACAGTTCGTTGGTCAGACTTACAGTGAACAGGAAGTGAAAGACACAGATGTAAATGTCTCTCGTCTTCATCATTTTGTGCAGCGACTGTTTTCTGATGTGTTGCTTTAACACTGTGTTGTGCTGCCCCCTGTCTGTGTGCAGTGGGAGTACAGCGGCCCGCCCTGACCGTCCTGCCCCCGTCCAGAGAGGAGCTGCAGAGGGGCAGTGCCACGCTGCTGTGTGTGGCCAGCGAGGGCTTCCCCTCTGATTGGACGCTGGGCTGGAGAGTGGGCGGAGCCTCCACAGAGGGGTCCCCCAGCCCGGGGGTCATGAGAGGGGACGGCCTCTACAGCCGCGTCAGCGTCCTGAGGCTGTCCACAGAGCAGTGGAGAGACACATCAGTGAGCTGTGAGGCCCATCGGAGTGGACAGAGCCCAGTCACTCAGAGCCTGGAGTCACTGTCCTGCTCCCAGTGAGACACGTCCACATGAGGACACACTTCACCTGCTCTATGGGACACTCCCTGGGTTTGACTGAGCTGATGGAGGGCTCAGGGATGAACATGTGACTATGCAGCTTCATGTTCCTGTGTTTGTGCTAATAAAGCTTGTGTTGATCAAAGCATTTTGTCTTTTGTCCAGAGTGGAGTATGAAACATGATAATAGCTTTTTTTCTTCAATTATACAAAGTTGAGATTTAAAATCCACATGTCCACGATTGTTTCATTTTATACAGGCATATCCAAACTATGGCCTGAGGGCCAATGAGGCCCTCACATCAATTTTTCTTGGCCCTCAGGCTTCCCAGTAAATTGTTCCAAATTATCGTAAGCAATACTTTTTACTGCTGTTTTTGAAAATCTACCTTGATAAATGGCAAAAAAGGAGAAAATTTAATTTGTCAACTGGACATAGTTTATTTGGTTGAATACGTTTGATAAAGCCAATATTAAATATTTAGTGTGTACTTTTGAGGATCTAAGCTCTGGTGGCTCATTTTAACATGTTAAAATGCACAAATTTCCATTATTCACTGTACCGAGCACCAGTCTATGGCTCTCCATCAGACCACTGCTCAGTCTGTGTTTTGATACGTAGCCCTTGATGAAAAAAGTTTAGACATCCCTGATTTATAAGAATACAGTTTCAGCCAACTTTTAATTTTAACATCATGACTTAATACGGTGATCCATCTTATCAGCTAAACGAATAACCTCCAGTCTGTCTGAACTATAATATGTTACACTAAAAGGAACCTAAGCCACATAATAGAGGTTATAAACAGTAGAGTCAACAAGGTAATAATAAATGATCAAATGTGAATGTTTGGTGTAACTCCACACAGATCAGTGATGTGAGTTCCTCTTGAGCAGCTGCAGTTATTTCCTGCTCTGGTCTCACTCTGAAGGACTCACTGAGGGAGGTTTTTGTACGAGCACAAATCATTGTGTGAACACCCAAGGGTTGTTATGAAGACTCTGACAGTAATAAACTGCTGCATCTTCAGCCTGAGCTCCAGTGATGGTCAAAGAGAAGTCACTGTGGCTCCCACTGCCACTGAACCGAGATGGAGTTTCTGACACACGTTGTGTAGCAAATTTTATCAAGAGCTCTGGAGTCTGACCAGGTTTCTGCTGATACCAGTGCATGTACCAACCATTAGAATTACTAAAAACATCTCTGTTAGTTTTACATGTGAGAGTGACAGAGGATCCTGGAGTAAACATCTGGACTGGAGGCTGAGTGACTGTGACCTGACCACTGCATCCTGTAAAAAACAATATACATTTATCAGAAGAAACACAGAGAGAAAAGGCAGTGTGTTGTGTTCAATGTCACTGAGAGTGGAACCTGTGAAGCAGCAGCAGGCCAGTGTCCAGATGAGGATGGTGCAGCCCAGAGCCATGGTGCGTTCACTGACACATGTGAGTCCTGCAGTCTTCAGCTCACTATAAAACTCAGGAAGGATCAGCTGACCATGTGACCCTCCTCTCTATGGAAATACTGTCTCTGTACTCAACTCTACAGTGAACCCACATGTATTAATCCTATTGGAATCATTTTAAATACACATGTCAACACCACTTTTTTGCCGGACATAAGTATAGTATGAAGTATGAAGCAGTCACACTAGTCACATCAGTAACCAAAAGTACTGCACCTTAAAGCCAACATTAGCACTTCACTGTATTATTAAACTCACTACTGTCAACTCTGTACACGATTCATGTTAAAGGTATTGGAATAAAACCAACAGGGCAAACTGTAAATAATTATTCTATTATACAAAATATCACATCACCTCTTTTCATTCACAATGAGTTTAATCCATAATAAATAAAACGTGTCTGGAGATAATACTCACCAACTACACCAAGTAATATTAATGCCAGAAATAAAAATAAAAAATAATTACATTTAAAAATATCACATTGTCAATTTTCTTCATGTTTTCAATTGTTCAAAGTTGAATATGGACAGGCTGCATAAATGGATTATATAATGTTACAAATAGTAAAACATGAGTGAATGTTGTGAGTGAAGTGAGAGCAGTGTGTGCAGGAGAACAGAGCAGAGGTTTTTGTACGGCCTCTTCATGACTTTGTATCACTGTGGTGGACGTTTGGAGGAGGAACACAACTCATCGTGGACTGTGAGTACTTTTTACTTTATGCTTTATCAGAACTACTTTATTACTGGTATTTTAGCAGGATTTCTGTCATTTATTATGAATTGGTGATTTTTTAAATATAATTTTTAGCTGTAGTCGTGTAGATCAATGCTACAGAAACAGTACTCTAAGAATACTAAATGAATATCGAAATATTCTCCTAGATTATTCTTCAAAATGACCTAAAAACATATATTGTTTAGAAAAAATTTATGAAAACACACCAAATGGTATTTGACAGTGTATTTAGTATTCCTTAATTCCTTATTTTATTATCAGTTAGAAAAATACACTAAATTATGTATTGATTTATTTATTCATTTATTATTGAAGTTGCAATAGATTTTCTGATTACTTTTTCATTTTGAGTGTGTGAATCTCAAATGAAATGCCTCTCCTGTAGCACCAGTGTCCATTTATTATGAAATGTAGAGCTAAATGAGCTTAAAGCATTAGTAATGTATTCAATCCTTTCTAAGTGCAAACATTTTTCTTTTGATATTTGTGTATGAAATTGAATCTCAATCCAGAAAATATACTTTACAGTGTGGCAAACTAAAATTGGACAAATTCTAGAGGTTGCAAAAAAATGTAGTGAAATGAAAAAAAAGAAAAAAGTTTTTATGAGTATTATAGCAGTTGTCCACAGTTCGTTGGTCAGACTTACAGTGAACAGGAAGTGAAAGACACAGATGTAAATGTCTCTAGTCTTCATCATTTTGTGCAGCGACTGTTTTCTGATGTGTTGCTTTAACACTGTGTTGTGCTGCCCCCTGTTTGTGTGCAGTGGGAGTACAGCGGCCCGCCCTGACCGTCCTGCCCCCGTCCAGAGAGGAGCTGCAGAGGGGCAGTGCCACGCTGCTGTGTGTGGCCAGCGAGGGCTTCCCCTCTGATTGGACGCTGGGCTGGAGAGTGGGCGGGGCCTCCACAGAGGGGTCCCCCAGCCCGGGGGTCATGAGAGGGGACGGCCTCTACAGCCGCGTCAGCGTCCTGAGGCTGTCCACAGAGCAGTGGAGAGACACATCAGTGAGCTGTGAGGCCCATCGGAGTGGACAGAGCCCAGTCACTCAGAGCCTGGAGTCACTGTCCTGCTCCCAGTGAGACACGTCCACATGAGGACACACTTCACCTGCTCTATGGGACACTCCCTGGGTTTGACTGAGCTGATGGAGGGCTCAGGGATGAACATGTGACTATGCAGCTTCATGTTCCTGTGTTTGTGCTAATAAAGCTTGTGTTGATCAAAGCATTTTGTCTTTTGTCCAGTGAACAATGTGGAGTATGAAACATGATATCTGCACTTGGGTACATTTAGGTTTATACTGTATCTGCAACTTTGAATCTCTATGATCATTTAGTTAAAACAAATACATCAATATTCAACTTCAAAATTCAAACACCAGCTCAATTTACCAATCAAATTTGTAACAATTTTAAATTTAAAATGTTTGATTTGATTGAATTTAATGTCATTTTCTTCTCACCCATTCACATTCCAACAAAGTAGACGCTTTTGACATGATCTCAGTAAGTGCCTAACTCAAACCATTCCCTGCTACATAATCCCAAATTAAGGTTATTACACAAAGATGAATGGGTTGAACTGGTGGGTTGGTTGTGATGGTGACTGCTATCTGAGATAAAGTCTAACCCCAGACCCAAATGCACATTTTCAACTTCTGCCAACAAAAGGCAATGAAGACTGAAAAGTGCGAGAGTAAGAGATTAAAATAATGTAGAGATGAATGTTTGGTGTAACTCCACACAGATCAGTGATGTGAGTTCCTCTTGTGAATTATCTCAGATAGCATTCACCATCACTATCCATCCACCAGTTCAACCTGTTTTGAATATTATCGGTTCATCTTCAAGTATTAATCTTCATTTGGGATTAAGTAACAGGGAATGGTGAGAGTTCAGCACTTAGTTGTATTGAAAACGTGTCAAAAGCTTCTACTGGGTTTGTTAGAATGTGACATTAAAAACTAACCAAACATTTTGAACTGAAAATTACTACAAACTATGTTGGCAGGTTGTGCTGGTGTTTGAATGTCAGTGTTTAATTTTGATATATTCTTTTCTATTTAATAAAAATACTACTTCAAAGTTGTACATCTTAATTTAAAAGTAGCCAAGTGTAAATACAGATATCACGTTCCATACTCCACATGATTCATTGGACAAAAGACAAAATGCTTTGATCAAATAGACTTAGACAAACTTTATTGATCCACAAGGGAAATTATTTGGACACATCACAATATATTATAATGACAAAGAGTAAAAATAGAAATGGTAATAATAAATACAAAATAAGTAGCAAACATAGCAAGAGACTGGTGTCAAATAAAGCATAATTATATAAATGTATATAAAAGAAAAAATAAAATATAGAACTATAGTAATATAAATATTTCTCAACTATATACAAGAGGTCATAAGAGAAACAGTGCAAAGATTAAATTATGATTGAATACAGTAAGTCATTTGCTTGTAGTCCGGTTGTTTTTGCCCAGTACACGTTTTCTGTCATGACTTGTGCTCCCCTCCCTCCTTTCCCCTGTGTGTGTGTGGGCGGAGTCTCCTGGGACCTGTGTTTGTTTTTGTTTATTTGGATAACATTCTCATTTTTTCCAGGAATTTCAAGGAACATGTTCAGCATGTTCGGCTCGTTCTGCAACGCCTCCTGGAGAACAAGCTTTTTGTGAAAGCAGAGAAATGTGATTTTCATTCAGCCTCTGTTAATTTTCTGGGTTTTGTTATTCAACAGGGGCAGATCAAGGCAGAACCTGAGAAAGTGAGAGCTGTGGCAGAATGGCCCAAACCTGAAACCAGGAAACAACTTCAGCGTTTCCTGGGGTTTGCTAACTTTTACAGGAGATTTATTAAGGACTACAGCAGAAAGGCAGCCCCACTGACTCGTCTCACCTCTAGCCTTACGCCTTCTAAATGGTCTAGTGAGGCAGAAGAAGCCTTTGCTACTCTTAAGACTGTTCACCTCTGCTCCAGTCCTAACTCACCCTGATCCCTCCAGGCAATTCATCGTTGAAGTTGATGCTTCTGACTCCGGGGTGGGAGCAGTCCTGTCCCAGCATTCCCCAAGGGATCAAAAGATTCATCCGTGTGCCTTTTTCTCTTGCCATCTGTCTCATGCAGAGGTAAACTATGACATTGGAAATGGAGAGCTTCTGGCTGTGGTTTTGGCTTTGCAGGAGTGGAGACACTGGCTGGAGGGTGCAGAACATCCATTCATTGTTTGGACTGACCACAAGAACCTATCTTATCTCCGTTCTGCCAAGAGGCTCAACTCTCGACAAGCAAGATGGGCACTGTTTCTAGGAAGGTTCAACTTCATCCTTACCTATCGACCTGGTTCTTGGAATACCAAGCCAGACGCCTTGTCTCGTCAGTTCAATCCTGATGTCCCAGAATCCCTGCCTGCTCCCATATTGCCTGTTACTTGTGTGATTGACGATCCAGATGACCCATCTGAGGCTTCTCCCGCTACTCACCTGATCGCGTCTGTTCATTGGGAGATTGAAAGGGTGGTGCGAGAGGCTCAACGATCCCAAACTGTTCCAGGTAACTGCCCACCGGACTCTTTATTTGTGCCAGAGTCTGTGCGAGCTCAGGTCCTCCAGTGGGGGCATAGTTCTAAACTCGCATGTCACCCTGGTTTCCATCGGACCTTGGCATTCCTTAAACAGAGGTTCTGGTGGCCAACTATGACTAAGGACACTCGGTCTTACATTGCTGCCTGTACTACCTGTGCCCGAAGTAAGTCTAGCCATCAAGTTCCTTCTGGTCTCCTCAACCCCTTACCTATTCCCAGCAGACCATGGTCCCACATTGCCTTAGATTTTGTCACTGGACTCCCGAAATCTGACGGTAATTCTGTTATATTTACAATTGTGGACCGTTTTTCTAAGGCAGTACCCCTCCCTAAGTTGCCAACTTCCACTGAAACCGCTAATCTTTTGGTTCTTCATGTGTACAGACTTCACAGCATTCCTATGCATATTGTTTCAGACAGAGGTCCACAATTCACATCTCAAGTGTGGAGGGCATTTTGTCAGGCTCTGGGAACTTCAGTCAGTCTCTCGTCTGGGTACCACCCTCAATCCAATGGTCAGACGGAGCGGACTAATCAGTACTTGGAAACATCCCCACGCTGTGTCACAGCCCGTAACCCAGCCACATGGAGCACTTATTTGCCTTGGATTGAATACGCCCACAACTCTCTAATATCCTCTGCCACAGGTATGACACCATTCATGGTTTCTCTGGGTTTTCAACCACCTCTTTTCCCAGATCAAGAGGGTGATGTGGCGGTCCCATCAGTCCAGGCTCATTTAAGGCGCTGTCGACAAATATGGAGAACTGCTCATGCTGCACTGCAGTGCACAGCAACTCGCAATCAGAGATTTGCTGATAGACATCGAAAGCAATCTCCTCCTTACCAGCCTGGACAAAAGGTTTGGCTGTCAACTCGCGATCTTCCTCTTCAAGTAGAGTCTAAGAAACTGGCTCCTAAGTTTATCGGTCCATATGTCATTGAAAAAGTGATAAATCCTGCTGTTTGTGACGAACAGCGGAGGAACCCAAGCGCAGACACAAGTCAGTAGGGAATCGGTAGGTATTTATTACAGAACAAACTTTCAGGAATATTGCAGGTCGGGGCAGGACGGAACAAGACGCTGGAGCGGGAGACTGGAGCGGGAGACTGGAGCGGGAGACTGGAGCGGGAGACTGGAGCGGGAGACTGGAGCGGGAGACTGGAGCGGGAGACTGGAGCGGGAGACTGGAGCGGGAGACTGGAGCGGGAGACTGGAGCGGGAGACTGGAGCGGGAGACTGGAGCGGGAGACTGGAGCGGGAGACTGGAGCGGGAGACTGGAGCGGGAGACTGGAGCGGGAGACTGGAGCGGGAGACTGGAGCGGGAGACTGGAGCGGGAGACTGGAGCGGGAGACTGGAGCGGGAGACTGGAGCGGGAGACTGGAGCGGGAGACTGGAGCGGGAGACTGGAGCGGGAGACTGGAGCGGGAGACTGGAGCGGGAGACTGGAGCGGGAGACTGGAGCGGGAGACTGGAGCGGGAGACTGGAGCAGGAGACTGGAGCAGGAGACTGGAGCAGGAGACTGGAGCAGGAGACTGGAGCACGGTGATCTGAGGCAGACGGACAGAGAGGTAAGTAAAGCGACAACTGGTAGGTAAAACAAAAGTAGCTGGAACGCAGCACTGACTGAGGGAGTTCTACGATCTGGCAGCGCTGAGCTCGTGAGAGTGGTTCTTAAACCCCTGTTGATTGCAGAGTGAGCCCAGCTGAGTTTGGCTCCAGCACACCTGTCTCCACTCCTGAAACAAACGGGGAGGGGAAGGAGGTGGCCACTCAGGGAGTGGCAGATGATGTCAGAGGAGCTAGAGGGGGTGTGACAGTACCCCCTCCTCTACGGACGCCCCCTGGCAGCCCACGTCGCTTCTCCGGATGAAGACTGTAGAATGTTTGGATCAGGGAGGGGTCCAAGACATTCTTACGGGGCACCCAGCACCGCTCCTCAGGACCATAGCCCTCCCAGTCCACCAAAAACTGAACACCACGACCCCGGCGCTGGACATCCAGGATTTGCCGGACAGTATAAGCAGGGTGGTCATCGATCATCCTGGGAGGAGGAGGTGGAGGAGGAGGAGCACACAGAGAACTGAACCGGACCGGCTTGATCAAAGACACATGAAAGGTAGGATGAACCTTAAGTGATGTGGGGAGCTTGAGACGTACCGCAGAGGGGTTGATAACTCGCTCCACCTCGAATGGCCCAATGAACCGTGGAGACAGCTTCTTTGACTCCACCTTTAGTGGCAGGTCTCGCGTGGAGAGCCATACCTTCTGACCAGGGGCGTAAGAAGGAGCTGGAGTGCGGCGACGGTCAGCCTGGACTCTGGACCTTGTAGAAGAGCACTCGAGAGCAGAACGGGCTCGAGTCCAGATACGGTGACACCGTCTCAAGTGCTCTTGGACTGAGGGAACTGCTAGTTCTTGCTCCTGGTCTGCAAATAGGGGAGGTTGGTAACCATAGCAACATTCAAAAGGTGACATACCCAGGGCAGAGTTCAAAAGGGTGTTATGGGCATATTCCACCCATGGCAGATGTGCGCTCCAACTAGAAGGATTGGCAGAGGAAACACAGCGCAACGCCACCTCCATCTGCTGGTTAACCCGCTCCGTTTGGCCATTACTCTGGGGATGGTAGCCAGAAGAGAGACTGACATTAATACCCAAAGCGGAACAGAAAGCCCGCCATACCTGAGAGGTAAATTGAGGGCCTCGGTCAGATACAATGTCCACCGGAATGCCATGCAACTTGAATACATGTTCCACTAGTAAGTCTGCGGTCTCTCTGGAAGAAGGCAGTTTAGAAACAGGGACAAAGTGAGCCATCTTGGAAAATCTGTCAACAATGGTAAGAACGACAGAATAGCCATTAGAAGGAGGGAGTCCAGTCACAAAATCTAGTGAGATATGAGACCAAGGACGCTGAGGGATGGGTAATGGCTGTAAAAGACCTGAAGGTGGCCTATTAGAGGTCTTGTTTTGGGAGCATACTGAACAGGCGGAAACAAAATTCTTAGTGTCCCTCTTCATTGATGGCCACCAGAACCTGCGCCGTAGGACAGAAAGGGTGCGATTAATTCCAGGGTGACATGTCAAACGCGTAGAATGAGCCCACTGAAGAACATCAGACCGAACTGCATCTGGAACCAACAATGAATTAGGAGGACCATTGCCAGGGTCAGGCTGGTTCTGCTGTGCTAGTTTGACCTGTGATTCAATTTCCCAAGAAACAGTGGCTACAAAACGGGATTCAGGTAAAATGGGGTCATTCACTGGAGCAGGGACATCAACAGAGAAAATCCGGGACAAGGAGTCTGGTTTTACATTCTTAGATCCTGGGCGGTATGTCAGGGAAAAGTTAAACCGATCAAAAAAGAGGGCCCACCTTGCTTGTCTGGAATTTAGTCTCTTAGCCTTCTGGATGTATGACAGGTTCTTGTGGTCTGACCAAACAACGAAGGGGTGAGTGGAACCCTCCAGCCAGTGGCGCCACTCCTCCAGTGCAAGTTTTATGGCCAGGAGCTCTCGATTGCCTATGTCATAGTTTCTCTCTGCTGCAGAAAGCTTGCGAGAAAAATAAGCACAAGGATGCACTCTATTATCAGAGGGACAGCGTTGAGAAAGAACTGCACCAACCCCAGAGTCAGAAGCATCCACCTCAACGATGAAATGGAGAGCTGGATCAGGCTGAATCAGAACTGGGGCAGTGGTGAACCGATGCTTTAATTCCTTGAAGGCAGATTCTGCTTCATGGGTCCAAACAAAAGAGATAGAGGTGGAGGTGAGGGCGGTAAGAGGGGCTGCCAGACGGCTGAAGTCACGTATGAACCTTCTGTAGAAATTCGCAAATCCCAAGAAGCGCTGCAATTCCTTACGGCTGGAAGGAGAAGGCCAATCACGGACTGCCATGACCTTCGTAGGATCCATTTGAACTTGACCCTGGGCAATGATGTATCCTAAAAAGGCAACAGAGGAAGCATGAAACTGACACTTCTCAGCCTTTACAAACAACTTGTTCTCCAAGAGCCTTTGGAGCACTTGTCTAACATGGCGCTTATGAGTGTCGAGGTCCTTAGAAAAAATTAAGATGTCATCAATATAAACAAAAACAAATCTTCCAATCATGTCTCGTAGAACATCATTTACCAGATTTTGGAACACAGCTGGGGCGTTAGTCAGACCAAACGGCATAACCAGATATTCGAAATGGCCTAGAGGTGTATTGAAGGCCGTCTTCCACTCATTACCCTCTCTGATGCGAACAAGATGGTAAGCATTGCGGAGATCTAACTTGGTGAAGATTGTTGAACCACACAGAGGGGTGAATGCAGAGCTGATTAATGGAAGGGGGTACTTGTTTTTAACTGTGATTTTATTCAGGCCCCGGTAATCAATGCATGGTCTTAGTGATTTGTCCTTCTTATCAACAAAGAAAAAACCCGCACCCACCGGTGAAGAAGATGGTCTAATAATGCCTGCAGCCAGCGATTCCTGGATATACTTCTCCATAGCATCCTGCTCAGGACGTGACAGATTATAAAGACGACTGCTCGGCAGTGGTGCCCCGGGGAGAAGCTCGATGGCGCAGTCATAAGGTCGGTGAGGTGGCAGAGAGAGAGCATGGCGTTTGCTGAACACAGCCTCGAGATCATGATAGTCAAGTGGAACAGCAGACAGGTCAGGAGCTTCTGTAACAGATGCAGACTCGGAACAAACAGGGGGTAACGCAGAGTGCAAACAGTTTGAATGGCAAAAGGAACTCCAAGAAATTATTCTCCCTGTTGACCAATCAATATGCGGGTTGTGCAACTTCAACCAAGGCAAGCCCAGCACAAGAGGTGAGTGTTTACAGTCAAAAATGTGAAAACTTATATACTCCTTGTGATTACCTGAGAGGTGCAGATGAACAGGGAGTGTCTTTTCTAGAACTTGAGCAAGGATTTGACCATTGAGTGCCTTAGCTTCCAGGGGTGAAGCCAGTGGTTGTGTCTCCAGTCCCAGCTGACGAGCTACTGAACAATCCATAAAGCTCTCATCTGCCCCAGAGTCAATGAGTACTGGAAGAGTAACATAACGGTCCCGTAGCCTGAGCGTGCCCTCCAAATTAGGTTTAAAGGGAGATGAATAGTTGGTTTGGCTCAACAGAATATCTCCCACTACTGCTGAGCCGACCCTTTTACTGGGCGGATAGGACAAGAGGATAGAAAATGTCCAAACTGACCACAATAGAGACAGCTCCGCGTATTGAAACGACGTTGCCTCTCTTCAGGATTAAGCCGGGCCCGGCCTAGTTGCATAGGTTCAGGCTCTGCTGTAGATTGTAGGACAGCAGGGGGAGCAAGAGTGCTGGCGGGAGGAAGGGTGGAAGGTAAGAGGAATGGTTTAGAGATGGACAACTTACAAGCTCTCTCACGCCTACGCTCCCGAATGCGATTATCCACCCGTATAGCTTGATTAATGAAGTCATGAAGGTTGCTTGGCTCGTCTCGGCAAGCCATTTCATCCTTCAGGGTGTCAGACAGCGCATTAAGGAAGGCACCTTGTAGAGCCTCATCATTCCAACCGCTCTCAGCTGCAAGCGTACGAAACTCAATGGCTAGTTCAGCCACACTACGGTTTCCTTGGCGTAGGGACAGAAGCCTCTTAGTTGCCTCCTTGCCACTGACCGGATGATCAAAAACCTGTCTCATCTCTGAAGTAAATGCTGAATAAGATGAACAGGAAGGGGTTTGTTTCTCCCACACAGCAGAGGCCCAATTCAAAGCATGTCCACGTAGACAACCAATCAGATAAGAGATCTTGGCCCGGTCACTTGAATATGATAGGGGTTGTTGTTCAAAAATGAGAGAGCATTGAGTTAAAAAAGACTTACAGGAACCAAGGTCTCCACTGTAAGGAGCAGGAGGAGGAACAAATGCCTCTCTTGTAGGTGGCGGGGGAGAGAACTGGGCTGGAGGGGGGGCTTCTGCAGCAGCTTGAGGTGTCAAGGCGGTCATTTGAGTACGAAGGCTAGCAAGACTAACAGAAAATTCCTTTATGTGTTCCATGAGGGCCTTTAACGTGTTGTCATGCTGCTCCAACAGCATAGACTGCGCCGATAGGGTCCGGTTAAGCGGGTCAGAGTCTGCTGGGTTCATGTTTGCTGGCCAGATCGTACTGTGACGAACAGCGGAGGAACCCAAGCGCAGACACAAGTCAGTAGGGAATCGGTAGGTATTTATTACAGAACAAACTTTCAGGAATATTGCAGGTCGGGGCAGGACGGAACAAGACGCTGGAGCGGGACACTGGAGCAGGAGACTGGAGCAGGAGACTGGAGCAGGAGACTGGAGCAGGAGACTGGAGCAGGAGACTGGAGCACGGTGATCTGAGGCAGACGGACAGAGAGGTAAGTAAAGCGACAACTGGTAGGTAAAACAAAAGTAGCTGGAACGCAGCACTGACTGAGGGAGTTCTACGATCTGGCAGCGCTGAGCTCGTGAGAGTGGTTCTTAAACCCCTGTTGATTGCAGAGTGAGCCCAGCTGAGTTTGGCTCCAGCACACCTGTCTCCACTCCTGAAACAAACGGGGAGGGGAAGGAGGTGGCCACTCAGGGAGTGGCAGATGATGTCAGAGGAGCTAGAGGGGGTGTGACACTGTTGTTCGCCACAAAATACCTTCCTCCCTGAAGATCCATCCCTCTTTTCACGTGTCTCTCCTTAAGCCAGTGTCATCCTGTCCTCTCAGCCCTCCGGCTGATCCCCCTCCTCCCACCCGGGTCATTGACGGCTGGGAGCTCAGAGCAGTGTGGAGCAGGAGAAGAGCGGCCTGTACAGCAGCAGCAGCCTCCTGAGCCTGACTGAGGACAGCTGGCTGCAGGGACAGCTGTTCTCCTGCAGGGTGAGCCACCACGGACACACCCAGGTCCAGTCACTGCAGAGGAGCCAGTGTTTAGAGCTACATGGGCTCTGAACATGGACCCCACCGACAACTGCAATAAGAGTTAGATGTAGAGTGTGGCTTTTGGTCAGAGCAGGAGGGCTAATAAAGCTTGTGTTACATGAGAAGAAGTGGTCTGTCTTTTGTCCTACGAGCTGTGTGAAATGTGATGTCTCTGCTTATTTTAATATTTAAGTCTACAATACTTTAGAGTTAAGATTTGTGGTGTAACATTTCCACAAGTATTCAGTTAGGAAAAAAACAAAAAACCCCAAAAAAACACGTAAGCAAATTGTTCATTTTAATATACTGTATGTATATGTGTGTAATATACTTAATAGACAATAATAGACATTTCAATCATAAATATTAACAACGGGGAAATATCAAACATTATAACAAAAATACCAGTTTAAATCTGTTTTAAAATACATTTTAAAACTGCTGTGTGTACTTTTAATTTTTTTTAATTTAATTGCTGCATTAGAATAATACAAAATAAATTTACATAAATACAAATAAATTCTATAAATAAATGTCCTCTAGCGTTTAATAAATAAATAAATAAATATTTATTTATTTATTTAAAGAAGGCCACTGCTTTTTCAAATTCTCCTTGTCATTGTAACTTTTGACTGTAGTTGTAGTGTTATTTATTTATTGATCGGGATTGTTAGTGTAATCGAGGGTAGTGCAATGATAGTCTGTTTCGGGCTCAGCAGTAAACACTTTAGACATGCTAGGACCTTGCACTTTAAACATCTAAAACTCAATGCACCTTCATCCCATTACACAAACGCACTTTATTCATCAAACATCAACTACAGCACTTTATATTGTATTTGGCACAGCACTGGCACATTTGGTTACCGAAATATAAGATTTAACTGGTTATTTTGGTTTGATTAACGTTTGTTTTTTGAATTACTAACTTTGGTTTGGTTGTGAGCTACTTCAGTTAAGTTTAGTTACATCCTATTTTTTAGTCCCAATTTGTTGTGTTGTCCATTGAGTTGTGAGTCAAAACTGTACTTTTAAATATTATCAATTTTTTTAAATACTACATTTGTCCTGTGTTTTTGCCAGACTTGCCTGTGTTTATAATTTGGGCACCCGTCGTCTCTCTTAAGTTATACAGTATATAGATGAGTGAATGTTTGGTGTAACTCCACACAGATCAGTGATGTGAGTTCCTCTTGAGCAGCTGCAGTTGTTTCCTGCTCTGGTCTCACTCTGAAGGACTCACTGAGGGAGGTTTTTGTACGAGCACAAATCACTGTGTGAACACTGGGCCGCTATGTAAACTCTGACAGTAATAAACTGCTGCATCTTCAGCCTGAGCTCCAGTGATGGTCAAAGAGAAGTCACTGTGGCTCCCACTGCCACTGAACCAAGATGGAGTTTCTGACAGACGTTGTGTATTTATGTTTATGTTTTATTAAGAGTTTTGGAGTCTGACCAGGTTTCTGCTGATACCAGCTCATGCGCCAACCATGAGAATCAGTATAAACATCTGTGTTGCTTTTACATGTGAGAGTGACAGAGGATCCTGGAGTAACTGTCTGGACTGGAGGCTGAGTGACTGTGACCTGACCACTGCATCCTGTAAAAAACAATATACATTTATCAGAAGAAACACAGAGAGAAAAGGCAGTGTGTTGTGTTCAATGTCACTGAGAGTGGAACCTGTGAAGCAGCAGCAGGCCAGTGTCCAGATGAGGATGGTGCAGCCCAGAGCCATGGTGCGTTCACTGACACATGTGAGTCCTGCAGTCTTCAGCTCACTATAAAACTCAGGAAGGATCAGCTGATCATGTGACCCTCCTCTCTATGGAAATACTGTCTCTGTACTCAACTCCAAACCCAACAGTGACTTTTCCTGACTGTAATAATCATATTGGAAATGTAATAATATTTAATTATTTAATTGACCACACCAGTATCCAAGTGTAAAGCACTATATGTATCCAGCATTAGGCAATTACACATTCTTAAACTTAAAATTTTCTTTTTTTGTCACCAAATAACATAAAAAGCATTGGAATAAAAATAAAAGGACTCACTGTAATTCAATTCTATAATACAGTATAGACAGACTGTGATCATACAAGGTTTTAATGCACAGAAAATGAAAAATGTCTAGAGAAAGCACTGACATATTTTAACAAATAATGTTAATGCGATTTTTAAAAATAACAAATAATGTCATAAAATAAAAATGAAGTTTTAAAATTGCTTCATGTCTTAATGTTTTTAAAGTTGAATATGGACAGGTTGCATAAATGGATTATATAATGTTACAAATAGTAAAAACATACAAAAGCAAATAGTCACTGTTCATTTAAATATACTGTATGTATATGTTTGTCTTATACTTAATAGACAATAATAGATATTTCAATAATAAATATTAACAACGGGGAAATATCAAACATTATAACAAAAATACCAGTTTAAATCTGTTTTAAAATACATTTTAAAACTGCTGTGTGTACTTTTAATATTTCATTGCTGCATTAGAATAATACAAAATAAGTGAATATTTACATAAAAAATTCTATAAATAAATGTCCTCTAGCGTTTAATAAATAAATAAATAAATAAATAAATAAATAAATAAATAAATAAATAAATAAATAAATAAATATGTATATACACACACCTAATAATGGTGTGGAGCACGAGCTAAAGGAGCCAGGTGACGGCAGATGTCGCCCAGAGCCTCTAGTCATGTCTGGCTCAACACAAAGCAGAAGGCCACTGCTGTTTCAGATTCTCCTTGTCATTGTAACTTTTGACTGTAGTTGTAGTGTTATTTATTTATTGATCGGGATTGTTAGTGTAATAGAGGGTAGTGCAATGATAGTCTGTTTCGGGCTCAGCAGTAGACACTTTAGACATGCACTTTGCACATGCACCTTGCACTTTAAACATCTAAAACTCAATGCACCTTCATCCCATTACACAAAAGCACTTTATTCATCAAAGATCAACTACAGCACTTTACATTGTATTTGGCACAGCACTGGCACATTTGGTTACCGAAATATAAGATTTAACTGGTTATTTTGGTTTGATTAACGTTTGTTTTTTGAATTACTAACTCATCGTGGACTGTGAGTACTTTTTACTTTATGCTTTATCAGAACTACTTAATTATTTTAGCAGGATTTTGGTAATGTTTGTAGATTGGTAAATATGTATCTTTAATTTTAATTCTATAGTTATAGTTGTATTGGTCAGTTCTAAAGAAACAAAGCTCTTAAAAATTACAATTATTATTAATCCTTTTCATTGTTGATAATGACAGAGAAATACAAAATATATCTGATTAATTTGCTGAATTTTCTATAGACTGGCTGATTATGATTATGAGTATTGCTTGAAATGGTTTCAACTTAACATCAAAGTCCATTTATGAACTCAGTCATTTTTATCTATTAACAACAAGTGAATATAAACTATTATAATGTAATACTAGTATTTTGATATTTCTTTATTAAATTTAAAAATGATTTACAGTATGATGAAGTAAAATCAGCCCAGTGCAAGCGCTTGTCTAAAAAAATGTATTATTATTTTTTATGTGTCAAAAATCAACGTTACTTCTAACAGTTTTTATCAGTAGCAGTTGTCCACGGTTTGTTGGTCAGACTTACAGTGAACAGGAAGTGAAAGACACAGATGTAAATGTCTCTAGTCTTCATCATTTTGTGCAGCGACTGTTTTCTGATGTGTCGCTTTAACACTGTGTTGTGCTGCCCCCTGTCTGTGTGCAGTGGGAGTACAGCGGCCCGCCCTGACCGTCCTGCCCCCGTCCAGAGAGGAGCTGCAGAGGGGCAGTGCCACGCTGCTGTGTGTGGCCAGCGAGGGCTTCCCCTCTGATTGGACGCTGGGCTGGAGAGTGGGCGGGGCCTCCACAGAGGGGTCCCCCAGCCCGGGGGTCATGAGAGGGGACGGCCTCTACAGCCGCGTCAGCGTCCTGAGGCTGTCCACAGAGCAGTGGAGAGACACATCAGTGAGCTGTGAGGCCCATCGGAGTGGACAGAGCCCAGTCACTCAGAGCCTGGAGTCACTGTCCTGCTCCCAGTGAGACACGTCCACATGAGGACACACTTCACCTGCTCTATGGGACACTCCCTGGGTTTGACTGAGCTGATGGAGGGCTCAGGGATGAACATGTGACTATGCAGCTTCATGTTCCTGTGTTTGTGCTAATAAAGCTTGTGTTGATCAAAGCATTTTGTCTTTTGTCCAGTGAACAATGTGGAGTATGAAACATGATATCTGCACTTGGCTACATTTAGGTTTATACTGTATCTGCAACTTTGAATCTCTATGATCATTTAGTTAAAACAAATACATCAATATTCAACTTCAAAATTCAAACACCAGCTCAATTTACCAATCAAATTTGTAACAATTTTAAATTTAAAATGTTTGATTTGATTGAATTTAATGTCATTTTGTTCTCACCCATTCTCATTTCAACAAAGTAGACGCTTTTGACATGATCTCAGTAAGTGCCTAACTCAAACCATTCCCTGCTACATAATCCCAAACTAAGGTTATTACACAAAGATGAATGGGTTGAACTGGTGGGTTGGTTGTGATGGTGACTGCTATCTGAGATAAAGTCTAACCCCAGACCCAAATGCACATTTTCAACTTCTGCCAACAAAAGGCCATTAAGACTGAAAAGTGCGAGAGTAAGAGATTGAAATAATGTAGAGATGAATGTTTGGTGTAACTCCACACAGATCAGTGATGTGAGTTCCTCTTGAGCAGCTGCAGTTGTTTCCTGCTCTGGTCTCACTCTGAAGGACTCACTGAGGGAGGTTTTTGTACGAGCACAAATCACTGTGTGAACACATCTTCACCATCAAGTTCATGAAGACTCTGACAGTAATAAACTGCTGCATCTTCAGCCTGAGCTCCAGTGATGGTCAAAGAGAAGTCACTGTGGCTCCCACTGCCACTGAACCGAGATGGAGTTTCTGACTCACGTTTTGTAGCATATTTTATCCAGAGCTTTGGAGACTGACCAGGTTTCTGCTGATACCAGTGCATGTACCAATCCCCATCACTATCTACATAAACATCTGTGTTGCTTTTACATGTGAGAGTCACAGAGGATCCTGGAGTAAACATCTGGACTGGAGGCTGAGTGACTGTGACCTGACCACTGCATCCTGTAAAAAACAATATACATTTATCAGAAGAAACACAGAGAGAAACGGCAGTGTGTTGTGTTCAATGTCACTGAGAGTGGAACCTGTGAAGCAGCAGCAGGCCAGTGTCCAGATGAGGATGGTGCAGCCCAGAGCCATGGTGCGTTCACTGACACATGTGAGTCCTGCAGTCTTCAGCTCACTATAAAACTCAGAAGGATCAGCTGACCATGTGACCCTTAACCTGCTTGTGCTTTTGGAAATAGAAACATAATTTGCATACATCTGTCCAAGTGAAACAGAAGGTGATTAAATGGCTAAATTAAGTACAACTGATATCTTGAAATATGGCAGTTCTCTAAAATGATTTGCATTAGGTTTCAACATGAGGGAAGAGTAAAGGATTTTCAAACTGACTTTCATCTTTATGTTGGCAGCTCTTACAGTATAGCGCCCCCTTTTGATGGACTGCACCTATGGCAAAAGCATGTTGGAATTGGACCTACTAACACTGTGAACAGAAGGAATGAATATTACATCATGTTTGTCAGAAATAATGAGAAGATGCTTTTGTTTGGATTTTTCATTTGAATTAATAATACAATTTATTTTCAAAGAGGATTTGTCTGAAAATGAAGTTGTATCTAAAAACAACTGGAATACAAGCAAATGACTTACTGTATTCAATCATAATTTAATCTTTGCACTGTTTCTCTTATGACCTCTTGTATATAGTTGAGAAATATTTATATTACTATAGTTCTATATTTTATTTTTTCTTTTATATACATTTATATCATTATGCTTTATTTGACATCAGTCTCTTGCTATGTTTGCTACTTATTTTGTATTTATTATTACCATTTCTATTTTTACTCTTTGTCATTATAATATATTGTGATGTGTGAGCTACTGTGTCCAAATAATTTCCCTTGTGGATCAATAAAGTTTGTCTAAGTCTAACTGATCAAAGCATTTTGTCTTTTGTCCAATGAATCATGTGGAGTATGGAACGTGATATCTGTATTTACACTTGGCTACTTTTAAATTAAGATGTACAACTTTGAAGTAGTATTTTTATTAAATAGAAAAGAATATATCAAAATTAAATACTGACATTCAAACACCAGCCCAACCTGCCAACATAGTTTGTAGTAATTTTCAGTTCAAAATGTTTGGTTAGTTTTTAATGTCATGTTAGATTCTACTCTCCCAAACACATTCTAACAAACCCAGTAGAAGCTTTTGACATGTTTTCAATACAACTAAGTGCTGAACTCTCACCATTCCCTGTTACTTAATCCTAAATGAAGATTAATACATGAAGATGAACCGATAATATTCAAAACAGGTCGAACTGGTGGATGGATAGTGATGGTGAATGCTATCTGAGATAAAGTCTAAATATCCAGACCCAAAAGAACAGTGTATACTTCTACTAACAAAAGGCAATTGAGACTGAAAAGAACAAGATTAAGAGATTGAAATAATGTAGAGGTGAATGTTTGGTGTAACTCCACACAGATCAGTGATGTGAGTTCCTCTTGAGCAGCTGCAGTTGTTTCCTGCTCTGGTCTCACTCTGAAGGACTCACTGAGGGAGGTTTTTGTACGAGCACAAATCACTGTGTGAACACATATTCACTATCAACTTCATGAACACTCTGACAGTAATAAACTGCTGCATCTTCAGCCTGAGCTCCAGTGATGGTCAAAGAGAAGTCACTGTGGCTCCCACTGCCACTGAACCGAGATGGAGTTTCTGACTCACGTTGATTTGCCCCATATATCAAAAGCTTTGGAGACTGACCAGGTTTCTGCTGATACCAGTGCATCTCCCAGTAAGCACCTTCATAAACATCTGTGCTAGTTTTACATGTGAGAGTGACAGAGGATCCTGGAGTAAACATCTGGACTGGAGGCTGAGTGACTGTGACCTGACCACTGCATCCTGTAAAAAACAATATACATTTATCAGAAGAAACACAGAGAGAAAAGGCAGTGTGTTGTGTTCAATGTCACTGAGAGTGGAACCTGTGAAGCAGCAGCAGGCCAGTGTCCAGATGAGGATGGTGCAGCCCAGAGCCATGGTGCGTTCACTGACACATGTGAGTCCTGCAGTCTTCAGCTCACTATAAAACTCAGGAAGGATCAGCTGACCATGTGACCCTCCTCTCTATGGAAATACTGTCTCTGTACTCAACTCTACAGTGAACCCACATGTATTAATCCTGTTGGAATCATTTTAAATACACATGTCAACACCACTTTTTTGCCGGACATAAGTATAGTATGAAGTATGAAGCAGTCACACTAGTCACATCAGTAACCAAAGTTACTGCACCTTAAAGCCAACATTAGCACTTCACTGTATTATTAAACTCACTACTGTCAACTCTGTACACGATTCATGTTAAAGGTATTAGTTACTGTAAATAATTATTCTATTATACAAAATATCACATCACATTCTTTTCATTCACAATGAGTTTAATCCATAATAAATAAAACGTGTCTGGAGATAATACTCACCAACTACACCAAGTAATATTAATGCCAGAAATAAAAATAAAAAATAATTACATTTAAAAATATCACATTGTCAATTTTCTTCATGTTTTCATTTGTTCAGAGTTGAATATGGACAGGTTGCATAAATGGATTATATAATGTTACAAATAGTAAAACATGAGTGAATGTTGTGAGTGAAGTGAGAGCAGTGTGTGCAGGAGAACAGAGCAGAGGTTTTTGTACGGCCTCTTCATGACTTTGTATCACTGTGGTGGACGTTTGGAGGAGGAACACAACTCATCGTGGACTGTGAGTACTTTTTACTTTATGTTTTATCAGAACTACTTTATTACTGGTATTTTAGCAGGATTTCTGTCATTTATTATGAATTGGTGATTTTTTAAATATAATTTTTAGCTGTAGTCGTGTAGATCAATGCTACAAAAACAGTACTCTAAAAATTCTAAATGAATATCAAAATATTCTCCTAGATTATTCTTCAAAATGACCTAAAAACATGTATTGGTTAGAAAAAATTTATTAAAATACACCAAATGGTATTTGACAGTGTATTTAGTATTCCTTAATTCCTTATTTTATTATCAGTTAGAAAAATACACTAAATTATGTATTGATTTATTTATTCATTTATTATTGAAGTTGCAATAGATTTTCTGATTACTTTTTCATTTTGAGTGTTTGAATCTCAAATGAAATGTCTCTCCTGTAGCACTAGTGTCCATTTATTATGAAATGTAGAGCTAAATGAGCTTAAAGCATTAGTAATGTATTCAATCCTTTCTAAGTACAAATATTTTTCTTTTGACATTCCTGTATTAAATTGAATCTCAATCCAGAAAATATACTTTACAGTGTGGTAAACTAAAATTGGACAAATTCTAGAGGTTACAAAAAAACTGTTTTGAAATGAAAAAAGAAAAAGAAAAAGAAAAAAGTTTTTATGAGTATTATAGCAGTTGTCCACAGTTCGTTGGTCAGACTTACAGTGAACAGGAAGTGAAAGACACAGATGTAAATGTCTCTAGTCTTCATCATTTTGTGCAGCGACTGTTTTCTGATGTGTTGCTTTAACACTGTGTTGTGCTGCCCCCTGTCTGTGTGCAGTGGGAGTACAGCGGCCCGCCCTGACCGTCCTGCCCCCGTCCAGAGAGGAGCTGCAGAGGGGCAGTGCCACGCTGCTGTGCGTGGCCAGCGAGGGCTTCCCCTCTGATTGGACGCTGGGCTGGAGAGTGGGCGGGGCCTCCACAGAGGGGTCCCCCAGCCCGGGGGTCATGAGAGGGGACGGCCTCTACAGCCGCGTCAGCGTCCTGAGGCTGTCCACAGAGCAGTGGAGAGACACATCAGTGAGCTGTGAGGCCCATCGGAGTGGACAGAGCCCAGTCACTCAGAGCCTGGAGTCACTGTCCTGCTCCCAGTGAGACACGTCCACATGAGGACACACTTCACCTGCTCTATGGGACACTCCCTGGGTTTGACTGAGCTGATGGAGGGCTCAGGGATGAACATGTGACTATGCAGCTTCATGTTCCTGTGTTTGTGCTAATAAAGCTTGTGTTGATCAAAGCATTTTGTCTTTTGTCCAGTGTGGAGTATGAAACATGATAATAGCTTTTTTCTTCAATAATACAAAGTTGAGATTTAAAATCCACATGTCCACGATTGTTTCATTTTATACAGGCATGTCCAAACTATGGCCTGAGGGCCAATGAGGCCCTCACATCAATTTTTCTTGGCCCTCAGGTTTCCCAGTAAATTGTCCCAAATTATCTTAAGCAGTACTTTTTACTGCTGTTTTTGAAAATCCTTGATAAAGCCAATATTAAATATTTAGTGTGTACTTTTGAGGATCTAAGCTCTGGTGGCTCATTTTAACATGTTAAAATGCACAAATTTCCATTATTCATGTACTGAGCACCAGTCTATGGCTCTCCATCGGACCTCTGCTCAGTCCGTGTTTTGATATGTAGCCCTTGATGAAAAAAGTTTAGACATCCCTGATTTATAAGAATACAGTTTCAGCCAACTTTTAATTTTAACATCATGACTTAATACGGTGATCCATCTTATCAGCTAAACAAATAACCTCCAGTCTGTCTGAACTATAATATGTTACACTAAAAGGAACCTAAGCCACATAATAGAGGTTATAAACAGAAGACTCAACAAGGTAATAATAAATGATCAAATGTGAATGTTTGGTGTAACTCCACACAGATCAGTGATGTGAGTTCCTCTTGAGCAGCTGCAGTTGTTTCCTGCTCTGGTCTCACTCTGAAGGACTCACTGAGGGAGGTTTTTGTACGAGCACAAATCACTGTGTGAACACCCAAGGGTTGTTATGCTCACTCTGACAGTAATAAACTGCTGCATCTTCAGCCTGAGCTCCAGTGATGGTCAAAGAGAAGTCACTGTGGCTCCCACTGCCACTGAACCGAGATGGAGTTTCTGACAGACGTTGTGTAGCAAATTTTATCAAGCGCTTTGGAGTCTGACCAGGTTTCTGCTGATACCAGTGCATGTACCAACCATTAAAATTACTATAAACATCTGTGCTAGTTTTACATGTGAGAGTGACAGAGGATCCTGGAGTAACTGTCTGGACTGGAGGCTGAGTGACTGTGACCCGACCACTGCATCCTGTAAAAAACAATATACATTTATCAGAAGAAACACAGAGAGAAAAGGCAGTGTGTTGTGTTCAATGTCACTGAGAGTGGAACCTGTGAAGCAGCAGCAGGCCAGTGTCCAGATGAGGATGGTGCAGCCCAGAGCCATGGTGCGTTCACTGACACATGTGAGTCCTGCAGTCTTCAGCTCACTATAAAACTCAGGAAGGATCAGCTGACCATGTGACCCTCCTCTCTATGGAAATACTGTCTCTGTACTCAACTCTACAGTGAACCCACATGTATTAATCCTATTGGAATCATTTTAAATACACATGTCAACACCACTTTTTTGCCGGACATAAGTATAGTATGAAGTATCAAGCAGTCACACTCGTCACATCAGTAACCAAAAGTACTGCACCTTAAAGCCAACATTAGCACTTCACTGTATTATTAAACTCACTACTGTCAACTCTGTACACGATTCATGTTAAAGGTATTAGTTACTGTAAATAATTATTCTATTATACAAAATATCACATCACATTCTTTTCATTCACAATGAGTTTAATCCATAATAAATAAAACGTGTATGGAGATAATACTCACCAACTACACCAAGTTTATTATAAATATTAATGCCAGAAATAAAAATAAAAAATAATTACATTTAAAAATATCACATTGTCAATTTTCTTCATGTTTTCAGTTGTTCAAAGTTGAATATGGACAGGTTGCATAAATGGATTATATAACGTTACAAACAGTAAAACATGAGTGAATGTTGTGAGTGAAGTGAGAGCAGTGTGTGCAGGAGAACAGAGCAGAGGTTTTTGTACGGCCTCTTCATGACTTTGTATCACTGTGGTGCACGTTTGGAGGAGGAACACAACTCATCGTGGACTGTGAGTACTTTTTACTTTATGCTTTACCAGAACTACTTTATTACTGGTATTTTAGCAGGATTTCTGTCATTTATTATGAATTGGTGATTTTTTAAATATAATTTTTAGCTGTAGTCGTGTAGATCAGAGCTACAGAAACAGTACTCTAAAAATTCTAAATGAATATCAAAATATTCTCCTAGATTATTCTTCAAAATGACCTAAAAACATGTATTGGTTAGAAAAAATTTATTAAAATACACCAAATGGTATTTGACAGTGTATTTAGTATTCCTTAATTCCTTATTTTTTTATCAGTTAGAAAAATACACTAAATTATGTATTGATTTATTTATTCATTTATTATTGAAGTTGCAATAGATTTTCTGATTACTTTTTCATTTTGAGTGTGTGAATCTCAAATGAAATGTCTCTCCTGTAGCACTAGTGTCCATTTATTATGAAATGTAGAGCTAAATGAGCTTAAAGCATTAGTAATGTATTCAATCCTTTCTAAGTACAAATATTTTTCTTTTGACATTCCTGTATTAAATTGAATCTCAATCCAGAAAATATACTTTACAGTGTGGTAAACTAAAATTGGACAAATTCTAGAGTTTGCAAAAAAACTGTTTTGAAATGAAAAAAGAAAAAGAAAAAGAAAAAAGTTTTTATGAGTGTTATAGCAGTTGTCCACAGTTCGTTGGTCAGACTTACAGTGAACAGGAAGTGAAAGACACAGATGTAAATGTCTCTCGTCTTCATCATTTTGTGCAGCGACTGTTTTCTGATGTGTTGCTTTAACACTGTGTTGTGCTGCCCCCTGTCTGTGTGCAGTGGGAGTACAGCGGCCCGCCCTGACCGTCCTGCCCCCGTCCAGAGAGGAGCTGCAGAGGGGCAGTGCCACGCTGCTGTGCGTGGCCAGCGAGGGCTTCCCCTCTGATTGGACGCTGGGCTGGAGAGTGGGCGGGGCCTCCACAGAGGGGTCCCCCAGCCCGGGGGTCATGAGAGGGGACGGCCTCTACAGCCACGTCAGCGTCCTGAGGCTGTCCACAGAGCAGTGGAGAGACACATCAGTGAGCTGTGAGGCCCATCGGAGTGGACAGAGCCCAGTCACTCAGAGCCTGGAGTCACTGTCCTGCTCCCAGTGAGACACGTCCACATGAGGACACACTTCACCTGCTCTATGGGACACTCCCTGGGTTTGACTGAGCTGATGGAGGGCTCAGGGATGAACATGTGACTATGCAGCTTCATGTTCCTGTGTTTGTGCTAATAAAGCTTGTGTTGATCAAAGCATTTTGTCTTTTGTCCAGAGTGGAGTATGAAACATGATAATAGCTTTTTTTCTTCAATAATACAAAGTTGAGATTTAAAATCCACATGTCCACGATTGTTTCATTTTATACAGGCATATCCAAACTATGGCCTGAGGGCCAATGAGGCCCTCACGTCAATTTTTCTTGGCCCTCAGGTTTCCCAGTAAATTGTCCCAAATTATCTTAAGCAATACTTTTTACTGCTGTTTTTGAAAATCTTTGACAAAGCCAATAATAAATATTTAGTGTGCAGTTTTGAGGATCTAAGCTCTGGTGGCTCATTTTAACATGTTAAAATGCACAAATTTCCATTATTCATGTACCGAGCACCAGTCTATGGCTCTCCATCGGACGTCTGCTCAGTCTGTGTTTTGATATGTAGCCCTTGATGAAAAAAGTTTAGACATCCCTGATTTATAAGAATACAGTTTCAGCCAACTTTTAATTTTAACATCATGACTTAATATGGTGATCCATCTTATCAGCTAAACGAATAACCTCCAGTCTGTCTGAACTATAATATGTTACACTAAAAGGAACCTAAGCCACATTATAGAGGTTATAAACAGAAGACTCTACAAGGTAATAATAAATGGTCAAATGTGAATGTTTGGTGTAACTCCACACAGATCAATGAAGTGAGTTCCTCTTGAGCAGCTGCAGTTGTTTCCTGCTCTGGTCTCACTCTGAAGGACTCACTGAGGGAGGTTTTTGTACGAGCACAAATCACTGTGTGAACACCCAAGGGTTGTTATGCTCACTCTGACAGTAATAAACTGCTGCATCTTCAGCCTGAGCTCCAGTGATGGTCAAAGAGAAGTCACTGTGGCTCCCACTGCCACTGAACCGAGATGGAGTTTCTGACAGACGTTGTGTAGCAAGTTTTATCAAGAGCTTTGGAGTCTGAGCAGGTTTCTGCTGATACCAGAACATGCGCCAACCATGAGAATCAGTATAAACATCTTTGTTAGTTTTACATGTGAGAGTGACAGAGGATCCTGGAGTAACTGTCTGGACTGGAGGCTGAGTGACTGTGACCTGACCACTGCATCCTGTAAAAAACAATATACATTTATCAGAAGAAACACAGAGAGAAAAGGCAGTGTGTTGTGTTCAATGTCACTGAGAGTGGAACCTGTGAAGCAGCAGCAGGCCAGTGTCCAGATGAGGATGGTGCAGCCCAGAGCCATGGTGCGTTCACTGACACATGTGAGTCCTGCAGTCTTCAGCTCACTATAAAACTCAGGAAGGATCAGCTGACCATGTGACCCTTAACCTGCTTGTGCTTTTGGAAATAGAAACATAATTTGCATACATCTGTCCAAGTGAAACAGAAGGTGATTAAATGGCTAAATTAAGTACAACTGATATCTTGAAATATGGCAGTTCTCTAAAATGTTTTGCATTAGGTTTCAACATGAGGGAAGAGTAAAGGATTTTCAAACTGACTTTCATCTTTATGTTGGCAGCTCTTACAGTATAGCGCCCCCTTTTGATGGACTGCACCTATGGCAAATGCATGTTGGAATAGGACCTACTAACACTGTGAACAGAAGGAATGAATATGACATCATGTTTGTCAGAAATAATGAGAAGATGCTTTTGTTTGGATTTTTCATTTGAATAAATAATACAATTTATTTTCAAAGAGGATTTGTCTGAAAATGAAGTTGTATCTAAAAACAACTGGACTACAAGCAAATGACTTACTGTATTCAATCATAATTTAATCTTTGCACTGTTTCTCTTATGACCTCTTGTATATAGTTGAGAAATATTTATATTACTATAATTCTATATTTTATTTTTTCTTTTATATACATTTATATCATTATGCTTTATTTGACACCAGTCTCTTGCTATGTTTGCTACTTATTTTGTATTTATTATTACCATTTCTATTTTTACTCTTTGTCATTATAATATATTGTGATAGCAAAAGGAGAAATTTAATTTGTCAACTGGACAGAGTTTATTTGGTCGAATACGTTTCGCAGCTCATCCAAGCTGCTTCTTCAGTTCTGGTCAGATGCTGAACGCCCTCTCCGTTTGTGGATATCCTAAATGGGCTTTCAATAAAACGAAGAGAACAAAGAAACAGGACAACAGAGAACCAGAACCCAGGAGAAAGGGTGTAACTATTCCTCACCTGGCTGGCGTTTCCGAAAAACTACAGAGGATCTTCAGACAACATGAAATCCCAGTCTATTTCAAACCCACAAACACTTTAAGACAAAAACTGGTCCATCCTAAGGACAAAACACCGAGCCACAAACAAAGCAATGTGGTCTACTCCATTCAGTGTAGTGAAGACTGCAGTGAGCGCTACATTGGAGAAACAAAACAGCCACTTCACAAAAGGATGTATCAACACAGACGGGAAAACAAGGGTGGGCCGCAATCTGCCGTACATCTCCACCTAAAAGCCACAGGCCACTCCTTTGAGGACAGCGAGGTCCAGATCTTGGCCAGAGAAAAGAATTGGTTTGAGAGGGGAGTTAAAGAAGCTATTTTTGTCAAGAAAGAGAATCCTTCCTTGAACAGAAATGGAGGTCTCAGACATCATTTGTCTCCCATCTATAACTCTATCCTCAAACCTAAATCAAAACAAACTGGGAAAACAATGGGACTAGCCAGGACATGTCCAGAGGTGTGAAAACACCCATCATGGCCCTGAATGGATATGCTAACTACTCCCCCACTCCCACTCCATATTGAATAGACTCACCTGACTAACAGAAACTGTAAATAAATATGTGTTGTCTCAGAGTAATTTTCATTGTAATTAGCTCCTCCCTTCAAGCGGATATAAAGCAGTGTCCACCAGCATCTGACCAGAACTGAAGAAGCAGCTTGGATGAGCTGCTAAACGTATTCGACCAAATAAACTCTGTCCAGTTGACAAATTAAATTTCTCCTTTTGCTATGTATTCTACCTGGACGACTGAGGGATTCTACACACAATATATTGTGATGTGTGAGCTACTGTGTCCAAATAATTTCCCTTGTGGATCAATAAAGTTTGTCTAAGTCTAACTGATCATAGCATTTTGTCTTTGTCCAATGAATCATGTGGAGTATGGAACGTGATATCTGTATTTACACTTGGCTACTTTTAAATTAAGATGTACAACTTTGAAGTAGTATTTTTATTAAATAGAAAAGAATACATCAAAATTAAATACTGACATTCAAACACCAGCCCAACCTGCCAACATAGTTTGTAGTAATTTTCAGTTCAAAATGTTTGGTTAGTTTTTAATGTCATGTTAGATTCTACTCTCCCAAACACATTCTAACAAACCCAGTAGAAGCTTTTGACATGTTTTCAATACAACTAAGTGTCGAACTCTCACCATTCCCTGTTACTTAATCCCAAATGAAGATTAATACATGAAGATGAACCAATAATATTCAAAACAGGTTGAACTGGTGGATGGATAGTGATGGTGAATGCTATCTGAGATAAAGTCTAAATATCCAGACCCAAAAGAACAGTGTATACTTCTGCTAACAAAAGGCAATTGAGACTGAAAAGAACAAGATTAAGAGACTGAAATAATGTAGAGGTGAATGTTTGGTGTAACTCCACACAGATCAGTGATGTGAGTTCCTCTTGAGCAGCTGCAGTTGTTTCCTGCTCTGGTCTCACTCTGAAGGACTCACTGAGGGAGGTTTTTGTACGAGCACAAATCACTGTGTGAACACATATTCACTATCAAGTTCATGAACACTCTGACAGTAATAAACTGCTGCATCTTCAGCCTGAGCTCCAGTGATGGTCAAAGAGAAGTCACTGTGGCTCCCACTGCCACTGAACCGAGATGGAGTTTCTGACTCACGTTGATTTGCCAAATATATCAAAAGCTTTGGAGATTGACCAGGTTTCTGCTGATACCAGTGCATATACCAGTAAGCACCTTCATAAACATCTGTGCTAGTTTTACATGTGAGAGTGACAGAGGATCCTGGAGTAAACATCTGGACTGGAGGCTGAGTGACTGTGACCTGACCACTGCATCCTGTAAAAAACAATATACATTTATCAGAAGAAACACAGAGAGAAAAGGCAGTGTGTTGTGTTCAATGTCACTGAGAGTGGAACCTGTGAAGCAGCAGCAGGCCAGTGTCCAGATGAGGATGGTGCAGCCCAGAGCCATGGTGCGTTCACTGACACATGTGAGTCCTGCAGTCTTCAGCTCACTATAAAACTCAGGAAGGATCAGCTGACCATGTGACCCTCCTCTCTATGGAAATACTGTCTCTGTACTCAACTCTACAGTGAACCCACAAGTATTAATCCTATTGGAATCATTTTAAATACACATGTCAACACCACTTTTTTGCCGGACATAAGTATAGTATGAAGTATGAAGCAGTCACACTAGTCACATCAGTAACCAAAAGTACTGCACCTTAAAGCCAACATTAGCACTTCACTGTATTATTAAACTCACTACTGTCAACTCTGTACACGATTCATGTTAAAGGTATTGAAATAAAAACAACAGGGCAAACTGTAACTAATTATTCTATTATACAAAATATCACATCACATTTTTTTTTATTCACAATGAGTTTAATGTATAATAAATAAAACGTGTCTGGAGATAATACTCACCAACTACACCAAGTTTATTATAAATATTAATGCCAGAAACAAAAATAAAAAATAATTACATATAAAAAAATCACATTGTCAATTTTCTTCATGTTTTTAATTGTTCGAAGTTGAATATGGACAGGTTGCATAAATGGATTATATAATGTTACAAATAGTAAAACATGAGTGAATGTTGTGAGTGAAGTGAGAGCAGTGTGTGCAGGAGAACAGAGCAGAGGTTTTTGTACGGCCTCTTCATGACTTTGTATCACTGTGGTGGACGTTCGGAGGAGGAACACAACTCATCGTGGACTGTGAGTACTTTTTACTTTATGCTTTATCAGAACTACTTTATTACTGGTATTTTAGGAGGATTTCTGTCATTTATTATGAATTGGTGATTTTTTAAATATAATTTTTAGCTGTAGTCGTGTAGATCAGAGCTACAGAAACAGTACTTTAAAAATACTAAATGAATATCAAAATATTCTCCTAGATTATTCTTCAAAATGACCTAAAAACATATATTGTTTAGAAAAAAATTATGAAAATACACCAAATGGTATTTGACAGTGTATTTATTATTCCTTAATTCCTTATTTTGTTATCAGTTAGAAAAATACACTAAATTATGTATTGATTTATTTATTCATTTATTATTGAAGTTGCAATAGATTTTCTGATTACTTTTTCATTTTGAGTGTGTGAATCTCAAATGAAATGTCTCTCCTGTAGCACTAGTGTCCATTTATTATGAAATGTAGAGCTAAATGAGCTTAAAGCATTAGTAATTTATTCAATCCTTTCTAAGTACAAATATTTTTCTTTTGACATTCCTGTATTAAATTGAATCTCAATCCAGAAAATATACTTTACAGTGTGGTAAACTAAAATTGGACAAATTCTAGAGTTTGCAAAAAAACTGTTGTGTAATGAAAAAAAAAAAAAGAAAAAAAAGAAAAAAGTTTTTATGAGTATTATAGCAGTTGTCCACAGATCGTTGGTCAGACTTACAGTGAACAGGAAGTGAAAGACACAGATGTAAATGTCTCTCGTCTTCATCATTTTGTGCAGCGACTGTTTTCTGATGTGTTGCTTTAACACTGTGTTGTGCTGCCCCCTGTCTGTGTGCAGTGGGAGTACAGCGGCCCGCCCTGACCGTCCTGCCCCCGTCCAGAGAGGAGCTGCAGAGGGGCAGTGCCACGCTGCTGTGTGTGGCCAGCGAGGGCTTCCCCTCTGATTGGACGCTGGGCTGGAGAGTGGGCGGGGCCTCCACAGAGGGGTCCCCCAGCCCGGGGGTCATGAGAGGGGACGGCCTCTACAGCCGCGTCAGCGTCCTGAGGCTGTCCACAGAGCAGTGGAGAGACACATCAGTGAGCTGTGAGGCCCATCGGAGTGGACAGAGCCCAGTCACTCAGAGCCTGGAGTCACTGTCCTGCTCCCAGTGAGACACGTCCACATGAGGACACACTTCACCTGCTCTATGGGACACTCCCTGGGTTTGACTGAGCTGATGGAGGGCTCAGGGATGAACATGTGACTATGCAGCTTCATGTTCCTGTGTTTGTGCTAATAAAGCTTGTGTTGATCAAAGCATTTTGTCTTTTGTCCAGTGAACAATGTGGAGTATGAAACATGATATCTGCACTTGGCTACATTTAGGTTTATACTGTATCTGCAACTTTGAATCTCTATGATCATTTAGTTAAAACAAATACATCAATATTCAACTTCAAAATTCAAACACCAGCCCAATTTACCAATCAACTTTGTAACAATTTTAAATTTAAAATGTTTGATTTGATTGAATTTAATGTCATTTTGTTCTCACCCATTCACATTCCAACAAAGTAGACGCTTTTGACATGATCTCAGTAAGTTCCTAACTCAAACCATTCCCTGCTACATAATCCCACATTAAAGTTATTACACAAAGATGAATGGGTTGAACTGGGGGGTTGGTTGTGATGGTGACTGCTATCTGAGATAAAGTCTAACCCCAGACCCAAATGCACATTTTCAACTTCTGCCAACAAAAGACCATTAAGACTGAAAAGTGCAAGATTAAGAAATAAAAATAATGTAGAGATGAATGTTTGGTGTAACTCCACACAGATCAGTGATGTGAGTTCCTCTTGAGCAGCTGCAATTGTTTCCTGCTCTGGTCTCACTCTGAAGGACTCACTGAGGGAGGTTTTTGTACGAGCACAAATCACTGTGTGAACACTGGGCCGCTATGAAAACTCTGACAGTAATAAACTGCTGCATCTTCAGCCTGAGCTCCAGTGATGGTCAAAGAGAAGTCACTGTGGCTCCCACTGCCACTGAACCGAGATGGAGTTTCTGACTCACGTTGATTTGCCCAATATATCAAGAGCTTTGGAGTCTGACCAGGTTTCTGCTGATACCAGTGCATCTCCCAGTAAGCACCTTCATAAACATCTGTGCTAGTTTTACATGTGAGAGTGACAGAGGATCCTGGAGTAACTGTCTGGACTGGAGGCTGAGTGACTGTGACCTGACCACTGCATCCTGTAAAAAACAATATACATTTATCAGAAGAAACACAGAGAGAAAAGGCAGTGTGTTGTGTTCAATGTCACTGAGAGTGGAACCTGTGAAGCAGCAGCAGGCCAGTGTCCAGATGAGGATGGTGCAGCCCAGAGCCATGGTGCGTTCACTGACACATGTGAGTCCTGCAGTCTTCAGCTCACTATAAAACTCAGGAAGGATCAGCTGACCATGTGACCCTTAACCTGCTTGTGCTTTTGGAAATAGAAACATAATTTGCATGCATCTGTCCAAGTGAAACAGAAGGTGATTAAATGGCTAAATTAAGTACAACTGATATCTTGAAATATGGCAGTTCTCTAAAATGTTTTGCATTAGGTTTCAACATGAGGGAAGAGTAAAGGATTTTCAAACTGACTTTCATCTTTATGTTGGCAGCTCTTACAGTATAGCGCCCCCTTTTGATGGACTGCACCTATGGCAAATGCATGTTGGAATAGGACCTACTAACACTGTGAACAGAAGGAATGAATATGACATCATGTTTGTCAGAAATAATGAGAAGATGCTTTTGTTTGGATTTTTCATTTGAATTAATAATACAATTTATTTTCAAAGAGGATTTGTCTGAAAATGAAGTTGTATCTAAAAACAACTGGACTACAAGCAAATGACTTACTGTATTCAATCATAATTTAATCTTTGCACTGTTTCTCTTATGACCTCTTGTATATAGTTGAGAAATATTTATATTACTATAGTTCTATATTTTATTTTTTCTTTTATATACATTTATATAATTATGCTTTATTTGACATCAGTCTCTTGCTATGTTTGCTACTTATTTTGTATTTATTATTACCATTTCTATTTTTACTCTTTGTCATTATAATATATTGTGATGTGTGAGCTACTGTGTCCAAATAATTTCCCTTGTGGATCAATAAAGTTTGTCTAAGTCTATTTGATCAAAGCATTTTGTCTTTTGTCCAATGAATCATGTGGAGTATGGAACGTGATATCTGTATTTACACTTGGCTACTTTTAAATTAAGATGTACAACTTTGAAGTAGTATTTTTATGAAATAGAAAAGAATATATCAAAATTAAATACTGACATTCAAACACCAGCCCAACCTGCCAACATAGTTTGTAGTAATTTTCAGTTCAAAATGTTTGGTTAGTTTTTAATGTCATGTTAGATTCTACTCTCCCAAACACATTCTAACAAACCCAGTAGAAGCTTTTGACATGTTTTCAATACAACTAAGTGTCGAACTCTCACCATTCCCTGTTACTTAATCCCAAATGAAGATTAATACATGAAGATGAACCAATAATATTCAAAACAGGTTGAACTGGTGGATGGATAGTGATGGTGAATGCTATCTGAGATAAAGTCTAAATATCCAGACCCAAAAGAACAGTGTATACTTCTGCTAACTGTGGTGGATACGTCTGCCACCACTCCATAGTGTTAGTATTTCATCGTTTAATCCTTTATTTAGACTTATATTTTCTAATTTTGGGTGCACACATTTTAGTTAATATAAGTTTGAATTATTACTTACACTTGTTTTTTTTGTTTGAGGGGCCGGGCAGAGGACCTTTGGAGGAGACCATCGATGCCGAACAAACGGGGGAGCACTATTTAGTTAATTTTGCTAAGTTAGTTTGTTTGAGGTCACTTTATTATTATTGTTTGTTTTCTGTAATATAAGTATTTGTTTTTTTGTTACTGTAAGTTAGTAGCTTTAGTTAATTTTTTAATGTAATTTCCCCCCCTCTTGTGTTCAGTTAGTCGCCCTCATCTATTTAAACGCACCTGTTCTCCGTCTCGGTTAGGTTTTTGTTCTGTTCAGTTGGATTTAAGTTACACCAGTTGGGCCTGACTTTTTGTTAATGATTTACTTCATTTGAGCCTTTGTTAAATTACATTTTTGTTTCATTTTATTAAATTTAAACATATTTTTTATACCTTGTCTTTCCCTTTTTGTTTGGTCCACTACACTAACAAAAGGCAATTGAGACTGAAAAGTGCAAGAGTAAGAGATTAAAATAATGTAGAGATGAATGTTTGGTGTAACTCCACACAGATCAGTGATGTGAGTTCCTCTTGAGCAGCTGCAGTTGTTTCCTGCTCTGGTCTCACTTTGAAGGACTCGCTGAGGGAGGTTTTTGTACGAGCACAAATCACTGTGTGAACACCAATGGGTTGTTATGAACACTCTTACAGTAATAAACTGCGGCATCTTCAGCCTGAGCTCCAGTGATGGTCAAAGAGAAGTCACTGTGGCTCCCACTGCCACTGAACCGAGATGGAGTTTCTGACACACGTTGTGTAGCAAGTGTTATCAAGAGCTTTGGAGTCTGACCAGGTTTCTGCTGATACCAGTGCATGTACCAACTATTAGAATTACTATAAACATCTTTGTTAGTTTTACATGTGAGAGTGACAGAGGATCTTGGAGTAAACATCTGGACTGGAGGCTGAGTGACTGTGACCTGACCACTGCATCCTGTAAAAAACAATATACATTTATCAGAAGAAACACAGAGAGAAAAGGCAGTGTGTTGTGTTCAATGTCACTGAGAGTGGAACCTGTGAAGCAGCAGCAGGCCAGTGTCCAGATGAGGATGGTGCAGCCCAGAGCCATGGTGCGTTCACTGACACATGTGAGTCCTGCAGTCTTCAGCTCACTATAAAACTCAGGAAGGATCAGCTGACCATGTGACCCTCCTCTCTATGGAAATACTGTCTCTGTACTCAACTCTACAGTGAACCCACATGTATTAATCCTATTGGAATCATTTTAAATACACATGTCAACACCACTTTTTTGCCGGACATAAGTATAGTATGAAGTATGAAGCAGTCACACTCGTCACATCAGTAACCAAAAGTACTGCACCTTAAAGCCAACATTAGCACTTCACTGTATTATTAAACTCACTACTGTCAACTCTGTACACGATTCATGTTAAAGGTATTGGAATGAAAACAACAGGGCAAACTGTAAATAATTATTCTATTATACAAAATATCACATCACATTTTTTTTATTCACAATGAGTTTAATGCATAATAAATAAAACGTGTCTGGAGATAATACTCACCAACTACACCAAGTAATATTAATGCTAGAAATAAAAATAAAAAATAATTACATTTAAAAATATCACATTGTCAATTTTCTTCATGTTTTCAATTGTTCAGAGTTGAATATGGACAGGCTGCATAAATGGATTATATAATGTTACAAATAGTAAAACATGAGTGAATGTTGTGAGTGAAGTGAGAGCAGTGTGTGCAGGAGAACAGAGCAGAGGTTTTTGTACGGCCTCTTCATGACTTTGTATCACTGTGGTGCACGTTCGGAGGAGGAACACAACTCATCGTGGACTGTGAGTACTTTTAACTTTATGCTTTATCAGAACTACTTAATTATTTTAGCAGGATTTTGGTAATGTTTGTAGATTGGTAAATATTTATCTTTAATTTTAATTCTACAGTAATAGTTGTATTGGTCAGTTCTAAAGAAACAAAGCTCTTAAAAATTACAATTATTATTAATCCTTTTCATTGCTGATAATGACAGAGAAATACAAAATATATGTTATTTGATTTACTAATTTTCTTTAGACTGGCTGATTATGATTATGAGTATTGCTAGAAATGGTTTCAACTTAACATCAAAGTCCATTTATGAACTCAGTCATTTTTATCTATTAACAAGTGAATAAAAACTGTTATAATGTAATACTATTATTTTGATATTAAATATTTATTTAATTAAATTAAAAAATGATTTACAGTATGATGAAGTAAAATCAGCCCAGTGCAAACGCTTGTCTAAAAAATCCATAGCAAAAGGAGAAATTTAATTTGTCAACTGGACAGAGTTTATTTGGTTTATTTTGTCTAAAAAATGTATTATTATTTTTTATTTGTCAAAATCAACGTTACTTCTAACAGTTTTTATCAGTAGCAGTTCTCCACGGTTCGTTGGTCAGACTTACAGTGAACAGGAAGTGAAAGACACAGATGTAAATGTCTCTCGTCTTCATCATTTTGTGCAGCGACTGTTTTCTGATGTGTTGCTTTAACACTGTGTTGTGCTGCCCCCTGTCTGTGTGCAGTGGGAGTACAGCGGCCCGCCCTGACCGTCCTGCCCCCGTCCAGAGAGGAGCTGCAGAGGGGCAGTGCCACGCTGCTGTGTATGGCCAGCGAGGGCTTCCCCTCTGATTGGACGCTGGGCTGGAGAGTGGGCGGAGCCTCCACAGAGGGGTCCCCCAGCCCGGGGGTCATGAGAGGGGACGGCCTCTACAGCCGCGTCAGCGTCCTGAGGCTGTCCACAGAGCAGTGGAGAGACACATCAGTGAGCTGTGAGGCCCATCGGAGTGGACAGAGCCCAGTCACTCAGAGCCTGGAGTCACTGTCCTGCTCCCAGTGAGACACGTCCACATGAGGACACACTTCACCTGCTCTATGGGACACTCCCTGGGTTTGACTGAGCTGATGGAGGGCTCAGGGATGAACATGTGACTATGCAGCTTCATGTTCCTGTGTTTGTGCTAATAAAGCTTGTGTTGATCAAAGCATTTTGTCTTTTGTCCAGAGTGGAGTATGAAACATGATAATAGCTTTTTTTCTTCAATAATACAAAGTTGAGATTTAAAATCCACATGTCCACGATTGTTTCATTTTAAACAGGCATGTCTAAACTATGGCCTGAGGGCCAAATGAGGCCCTCACATCAATTTTTCTTGGCCCTCAGGCTTCCCAGTAAATTGTCCCAAATTATCCTAAGCAATACTTTTTACTCCTGTTTTTGAAAATCTACCTTGATAAAGCCAATAATAAATATTTAGTGTGTACTTTTGAGGATCTAAGCTCTGGTGGCTCATTTTAACATGTTAAAATGCACAAATTTCCATTATTCACCGTACTGAGCACCAGTCTATGGCTCTCCATCAGACCACTGCTCAGTCTGTGTTTTGATATGTAGCTCTTGATGAAAAAAGTTTAGACATCCCTGATTTATAAGAATACAGTTTCAGCCAACTTTTAATTTTAACATCATGACTTAATACGGTGATCCATCTTATCAGCTAAACGAATAACCTCCAGTCTGTCTGAACTATAATATGTTACACTAAAAGGAACCTAAGCCACATAATAGAGGTTATAAACAGAAGACTCAACAATGTAATAATAAATGATCAAATGTGAATGTTTGGTGTAACTCCACACAGATCAGTGATGTGAGTTCCTCTTGAGCAGCTGCAGTTGTTTCCTGCTCTGGTCTCACTCTGAAGGACTCACTGAGGGAGGTTTTTGTACGAGCACAAATCACTGTGTGAACACCCAAGGGTTGTTATGCTCACTCTGACAGTAATAAACTGCTGCATCTTCAGCCTGAGCTCCAGTGATGGTCAAAGAGAAGTCACTGTGGCTCCCACTGCCACTGAACCGAGATGGAGTTTCTGACAGACGTTGTGTAGCAAGTTTTATCCAGAGCTTTGGAGTCTGACCAGGTTTCTGCTGATACCAGTGCATGCGCCAACCATGAGAATCAGTATAAACATCTTTGTTAGTTTTACATGTGAGAGTGACAGAGGATCCTGGAGTAAACATCTGGACTGGAGGCTGAGTGACTGTGACCTGACCACTGCATCCTGTAAAAAACAATATACATTTATCAGAAGAAACACAGAGAGAAAAGGCAGTGTGTTGTGTTCAATGTCACTGAGAGTGGAACCTGTGAAGCAGCAGCAGGCCAGTGTCCAGATGAGGATGGTGCAGCCCAGAGCCATGGTGCGTTCACTGACACATGTGAGTCCTGCAGTCTTCAGCTCACTATAAAACTCAGGAAGGATCAGCTGACCATGTGACCCTTAACCTGCTTGTGCTTTTGGAAATAGAAACATAATTTGCATGCATCTGTCCAAGTGAAACAGAAGGTGATTAAATGGCTAAATTAAGTACAACTGATATCTTGAAATATGGCAGTTCTCTAAAATGATTTGCATTAGGTTTCAACATGAGGGAAGAGTAAAGGATTTTCAAACTGACTTTCATCTTTATGTTGGCAGCTCTTACAGTATAGCGCCCCCTTTTGATGGACTGCACCTATGGCAAATGCATGTTGGAATAGGACCTACTAACACTGTGAACAGAAGGAATGAATATGACATCATGTTTGTCAGAAATAATGAGAAGATGCTTTTGTTTGGATTTTTCTTTTGAATTAATAATACAATTTATTTTCAAAGAGGATTTGTCTGAAAATGAAGTTGTATCTAAAAACAACTGGAATACAAGCAAATGACTTACTGTATTCAATCATAATTTAATCTTTGCACTGTTTCTCTTTTGACCTCTTGTATATAGTTGAGAAATATTTATATTACTATAATTCTATATTTTATTTTTTCTTTTATATACATTTATATCATTATGCTTTATTTGACATCAGTCTCTTGCTATGTTTGCTACTTATTTTGTATTTATTATTACCTTTTCTATTTTTACTCTTTGTCATTATAATATATTGTGATGTGTGAGCTACTGTGTCCAAATAATTTCCCTTGTGGATCAATAAAGTTTGTTTAAGTCTAACTGATCAAAGCATTTTGTCTTTTGTCCAATGAATCATGTGGAGTATGGAACGTGATTTCTGTATTTACACTTGGCTACTTTTAAATTAAGATGTACAACTTTGAAGTAGTATTTTTATTAAATAGAAAAGAATATATCAAAATTAAATACTGACATTCAAACACCAGCCCAACCTGCCAACATAGTTTGTAGTAATTTTCAGTTCAAAATGTTTGGTTAGTTTTTAATGTCATGTTAGATTCTACTCTCCCAAACACATTCTAACAAACCCAGTAGAAGCTTTTGACATGTTTTCAATACAACTAAGTGTCGAACTCTCACCATTCCCTGTTACTTAAACCCAAATGAAGATTAATACTTGAAGATGAACCGATAATATTCAAAACAGGTTGAACTGGTGGATGGATAGTGATGGTGAATGCTATCTGAGATAAAGTCTAAATATCCAGACCCAAAAGAACAGTGTATACTTCTGCTAACTGTGGTGGATACGTCTGCCACCCCTCCATAGTGTTAGTATTTCATCGTTTAATCCTTTATTTAGACTTATATTTTCTAATTTTGGGTGCACACATTTTAGTTAATATAAGTTTGAATTATTACTTACACTTGTTTTTTTTGTTTGAGGGGCCGGGCAGAGGACCTTTGGAGGAGACCATCGATGCCGAACAAACGGGGGAGCACTATTTAGTTAATTTTGCTAAGTTAGGTTGTTTGAGGTCACTTTATTATTATTGTTTGTTTTCTGTATTATAAGTATTTGATTTTTTGTTACTGTAAGTTAGTAGCTTTAGTTAATTATTTAATGTAATTTCCCCCTCTCTTGTGTTCAGTTTAGTCGCCCTCATCTATTTAAACGCACCTGTTCTCCGTCTCGGTTAGGTTTTTGTTCTGTTCAGTTGGATTTAAGTTACACCAGTTGGGCCTGACTTTTTGTTAATGATTTACTTCATTTGAGCCTTTGTTAAATTACATTTTTGTTTCATTTTATTAAATTTAAACATATTTTTTATACCTTGTCTTTGCCTTTTTGTTTGGTCCACTATACTAACAAAAGGCCATTGAGACTGAAAAGTGCAAGAGTAAGAGATTAAAATAATGTAGAGATGAATGTTTGGTGTAACTCCACACAGATCAGTGATGTGAGTTCCTCTTGAGCAGCTGCAGTTGTTTCCTGCTCTGGTCTCACTCTGAAGGACTCACTGAGGGAGGTTTTTGTACGAGCACAAATCACTGTGTGAACCCAACACCGCTATGAGCACTCTGACAGTAATAAACTGCGGCATCTTCAGCCTGAGCTCCAGTGATGGTCAAAGAGAAGTCACTGTGGCTCCCACTGCCACTGAACCGAGATGGAGTTTCTGACAGACGTTGTGTAGCATATTTAATCCAGAGCTTTGGAGACTGACCAGGTTTTTGCTGATACCAGTGCAAATCCCAGTAAGCACCTTTATAAACATCTGCGCTAGTTTTACATGTGAGAGTGACAGAGGATCCTGGAGTAAACATCTGGACTGGAGGCTGAGTGACTGTGACCTGACCACTGCATCCTGTAAAAAACAATATACATTTATCAGAAGAAACACAGAGAGAAAAGGCAGTGTGTTGTGTTCAATGTCACTGAGAGTGGAACCTGTGAAGCAGCAGCAGGCCAGTGTCCAGATGAGGATGGTGCAGCCCAGAGCCATGGTGCGTTCACTGACACATGTGAGTCCTGCAGTCTTCAGCTCACTATAAAACTCAGGAAGGATCAGCTGACCATGTGACCCTTAACCTGCTTGTGCTTTTGGAAATAGAAACATAATTTGCATACATCTGTCCAAGTGAAACAGAAGGTGATTAAATGGCTAAATTAAGTACAACTGATATCTTGAAATATGGCAGTTCTCTAAAATGTTTTGCATTAGGTTTCAACATGAGGGAAGAGTAAAGGATTTTCAAACTGACTTTCATCTTTATGTTGGCAGCTCTTACAGTATAGCGCCCCCTTTTGATGGACTGCACCTATGGCAAATGAATGTTGGAATTGGACCTACTAACACTGTGAACAGAAGGAATGAATATGACATCATGTTTGTCAGAAATAATGAGAAGATGTTTTTGTTTGGATTTTTCATTTGAATTAATAATACAATTTATTTTCAAAGAGGATTTGTCTGAAAATGAAGTTGTATCTAAAAACAACCAGACTACAAGCAAATGACTTACTGTATTCAATTATAATTTAATCTTTGCACTGTTTCTCTTATGACCTCTTGTATATAGTTGAGAAATATTTATATGACTATAGTTCTATATTTTATTTTTTCTTTTATATACATTTATATAATTATGCTTTATTTGACATCAGTCTCTTGCTATGTTTGCTACTTATTTTGTATTTATTATTACCATTTCTATTTTTACTCTTTGTCATTATAATATATTGTGATGTGTGAGCTACTGTGTCCAAATAATTTCCCTTGTGGATCAATAAAGTTTGTTTAAGTCTAACTGATCAAAGCATTTTGTCTTTTGTCCAATGAATCATGTGGAGTATGGAACGTGATATCTGTATTTACACTTTGTTAAATTAAGATGTACAACTTTGAAGTAGTATTTTTTTTAAATAGAAAAGAATATATCAAAATTAAATACTGACATTCAAACACCAGCCCAACCTGCCAACATAGTTTGTAGTAATTTTCAGTTCAAAATGTTTGGTTAGTTTTTAATGTCATGTTAGATTCTACTCTCCCAAACACATTCTAACAAACCCAGTAGAAGCTTTTGACATGTTTTCAATACAACTAAGTGTCGAACTCTCACCATTCCCTGTTACTTAATCCCAAATGAAGATTAATACATGAAGATGAACAGATAATATTCAAAACAGGTTGAACTGATGGATGGATAGTGATGGTGAATGCTATCTGAGATAAAGTCTAAATATCCAGACCCAAAAGAACAGTGTATACTTCTGCTAACAAAAGGCAATTGAGACTGAAAAGAACAAGATTAAGAGACTGAAATAATGTAGAGGTGAATGTTTGGTGTAACTCCACACAGATCAGTGATGTGAGTTCCTCTTGAGCAGCTGCAGTTTTTTCCTGCTCTGGTCTCACTCTGAAGGACTCACTGAGGGAGGTTTTTGTACGAGCACAAATCACTGTGTGAACACCCAAGGGTTGTTATGAAGACTCTGACAGTAATAAACTGCTGCATCTTCAGCCTGAGCTCCAGTGATGGTCAAAGAGAAGTCACTGTGGCTCCCACTGCCACTGAACCGAGATGGAATTCCTGGCATACCTCGAACTGCCCATTTTATGAAGAGTTTTGGAGATTGGCCGGGTTTCTGCTGATACCAGTGCATGGACCAACCATAAGAAGAGCCTTTCACAACATCTTTGTTAGTTTTACATGTGAGAGTGACAGAGGATCCTGGAGTAACTGTCTGGACTGGAGGCTGAGTGACTGTGACCTGACCACTGCATCCTGTAAAAAACAATATACATTTATCAGAAGAAACACAGAGAGAAAAGGCAGTGTGTTGTGTTCAATGTCACTGAGAGTGGAACCTGTGAAGCAGCAGCAGGCCAGTGTCCAGATGAGGATGGTGCAGCCCAGAGCCATGGTGCGTTCACTGACACATGTGAGTCCTGCAGTCTTCAGCTCACTATAAAACTCAGGAAGGATCAGCTGACCATGTGACCCTCCTCTCTATGGAAATACTGTCTCTGTACTCAACTCTACAGTGAACCCACATGTATTAATCCTATTGGAATCATTTTAAATACACATGTCAACACCACTTTTTTGCCGGACATAAGTATAGTATGAAGTATGAAGCAGTCACACTAGTCACATCAGTAACCAAAACTACTGCACCTTAAAGCCAACATTAGCACTTCACTGTATTATTAAACTCACTACTGTCAACTCTGTACACGATTCATGTTAAAGGTATTGGAATAAAAACAACAGGGCAAACTGTAAATAATTATTCTATTATACAAAATATCACATCACATTTTTTTTTATTCACAATGAGTTTAATGCATAATAAATAAAACGTGTCTGGAGATAATACTCACCAACTACACCAAGTAATATTAATGCCAGAAATAAAAATAAAAAATAATTACATTTAAAAATATCACATTGTCAATTTTCTTCATGTTTTCAATTGTTCAGAGTTGAATATGGACAGGTTGCATAAATGGATTATATAATGTTACAAATAGTAAAACATGAGTGAATGTTGTGAGTGAAGTGAGAGCAGTGTGTGCAGGAGAACAGAGCAGAGGTTTTTGTACGGCCTCTTCATGACTTTGTATCACTGTGGTACACGTTCGGAGGAGGAACACAACTCATCGTGGACTGTGAGTACTTTTTACTTTATGCTTTATCAGAACTACTTAATTATTTTAGCAGGATTTTGGTAATGTTTGTAGATTGGTAAATATTTGTCTTTAATTTTAATTCTACAGTAATAGTTGTATTGGTCAGTTCTAAAGAAACAATGCTCTTTAAAATTACAATTATTATTAATCCTTTTCATTGTTGATAATGACAGAGAAATACAAAATATATGTGATTAATTTACTGAATTTTCTTTAGACTGGCTGATTATGATTATGAGTATTGCTAGAAATGGTTTCAACTTAACATCAAAGTCCATTTATGAACTCAGTCATTTTTATCTATTAACAAGTGAATAAAAACTGTTATAATGTAATACTAGTATTTTGATATTAAATATTTAGATGTGTGTAGAATCCCTCAGTCGTCCAGGTAGAATCCATAGCAAAAGGAGAAATTTAATTTGTCAACTGGACAGAGTTTATTTGGTTTATTTTGTCTAAAAAATGTATTATTATTTTTTATTTGTCAAAATCAACATGACTTCTAACATTTTTTATCAGTAGCAGTTGTCCACGGTTTGTTGGTCAGACTTACAGTGAACAGGAAGTGAAAGACACAGATGTAAATGTCTCTCGTCTTCATCATTTTGTGCAGCGACTGTTTTCTGATGTGTTGCTTTAACACTGTGTTGTGCTGCCCCCTGTCTGTGTGCAGTGGGAGTACAGCGGCCCGCCCTGACCGTCCTGCCCCCGTCCAGAGAGGAGCTGCAGAGGGGCAGTGCCACGCTGCTGTGTGTGGCCAGCGAGGGCTTCCCCTCTGATTGGACGCTGGGCTGGAGAGTGGGCGGAGCCTCCACAGAGGGGTCCCCCAGCCCGGGGGTCATGAGAGGGGACGGCCTCTACAGCCGCGTCAGCGTCCTGAGGCTGTCCACAGAGCAGTGGAGAGACACATCAGTGAGCTGTGAGGCCCATCGGAGTGGACAGAGCCCAGTCACTCAGAGCCTGGAGTCACTGTCCTGCTCCCAGTGAGATACGTCCACATGAGGACACACTTCACCTGCTCTATGGGACACTCCCTGGGTTTGACTGAGCTGATGGAGGGCTCAGGGATGAACATGTGACTATGCAGCTTCATGTTCCTGTGTTTGTGCTAATAAAGCTTGTGTTGATCAAAGCATTTTGTCTTTTGTCCAGAGTGGAGTATGAAACATGATAATAGCTTTTTTTCTTTAATAATACAAAGTTGAGATTTAAAATCCACATGTCCACGATTGTTTCATTTTATACAGGCATATCCAAACTATGGCCTGAGGGCCAATGAGGCCCTCACATCAATTTTTCTTGGCCCTCAGGTTTCCCAGTAAATTGTCCCAAATTATCTTAAGCAATACTTTTTACTGCTGTTTTTGAAAATCTTTGACAAAGCCAATAATAAATATTTAGTGTGTAGTTTTGAGGATCTAAGCTCTGGTGGCTCATTTTAACATGTTAAAATGCACAAATTTCCATTATTCATGTACTGAGCACCAGTCTATGGCTCTCCATCGGACGTCTGCTCAGTCCGTGTTTTGATATGTAGCCCTTGATGAAAAAAGTTTAGACATCCCTGATTTATAAGAATACAGTTTCAGCCAACTTTTAATTTTAACATCATGACTTAATATGGTGATCCATCTTATCAGCTAAACGAATAACCTCCAGTCTGTCTGAACTATAATATGTTACACTAAAAGGAACCTAAGCCACATTATAGAGGTTATAAACAGTAGACTCAACAAGGTAATAATAAATGATCAAATGTGAATGTTTGGTGTAACTCCACATAGATCAGTGATGTGAGTTCCTCTTGAGCAGCTGCAGTTGTTTCCTGCTCTGGTCTCACTCTGAAGGACTCACTGAGGGAGGTTTTTGTACGAGCACAAATCACTGTGTGAACACACCACCGCTATGAGCACTCTGACAGTAATAAACTGCTGCATCTTCAGCCTGAGCTCCAGTGATGGTCAAAGAGAAGTCACTGTGGCTCCCACTGCCACTGAACCGAGATGGAGTTTCTGACAGACGTTGTGTAGCAAATTTTATCAAGAGCTTTGGAGTCTGACCAGGTTTCTGCTGATACCAGAACATGTACCAATCACTATAAACATCTTTGTTGCTTTTACATGTGAGAGTGACAGAGGATCCTGGAGTAAACATCTGGACTGGAGGCTGAGTGACTGTGACCTGACCACTGCATCCTGTAAAAAACAATATACATTTATCAGAAGAAACACAGAGAGAAAAGGCAGTGTGTTGTGTTCAATGTCACTGAGAGTGGAACCTGTGAAGCAGCAGCAGGCCAGTGTCCAGATGAGGATGGTGCAGCCCAGAGCCATGGTGCGTTCACTGACACATGTGAGTCCTGCAGCCTTCAGCTCACTATAAAACTCAGGAAGGATCAGCTGACCATGTGACCCTCCTCTCTATGGAAATACTGTCTCTGTACTCAACTCTACAGTGAACCCACATGTATTAATCCTATTGGAATCATTTTAAATACACATGTCAACACCACTTTTTTGCCGGACATAAGTATAGTATGAAGTATGAAGCAGTCACACTAGTCACATCAGTAACCAAAACTACTGCACCTTAAAGCCAACATTAGCACTTCACTGTATTATTAAACTCACTACTGTCAACTCTGTACACGATTCATGTTAAAGGTATTGGAATAAAACCAACAGGGCAAACTGTAAATAATTATTCTATTATACAAAATATCACATCACATTTTTTTTTATTCACAATGAGTTTAATCCATAATAAATAAAACGTGTCTGGAGATAATACTCACCAACTACACCAAGTAATATTAATGCTAGAAATAAAAATAAAAAATAATTACATTTAAAAATATCACATTGTCAATTTTCTTCATGTTTTCAATTGTTCAAAGTTGAATATGGACAGGTTGCATAAATGGATTATATAATGTTACAAATAGTAAAACATGAGTGAATGTTGTGAGTGAAGTGAGAGCAGTGTGTGCAGGAGAACAGAGCAGAGGTTTTTGTACGGCCTCTTCATGACTTTGTATCACTGTGGTGGACGTTCGGAGGAGGAACACAACTCATCGTGGACTGTGAGTACTTTTTACTTTATGCTTTATCAGAACTACTTAATTATTTTAGCAGGATTTTGGTAATGTTTGTAGATTGGTAAATATTTATCTTTAATTTTAATTCTACAGTAATAGTTGTATTGGTCAGTTGTAAAGAAACAAACCTCTTTAAAATTACAATTATTATTAATCCTTTTCATTGTTGATAATGACAGAGAAATACAAAATATATGTGATTAATTTACTGAATTTTCTATAGACTGGCTGATTATGATTATGAGTATTGCTAGAAATGGTTTCAACTTAACATCAAAGTCCATTTATGAACTCAGTCATTTTTATCTATTAACAAGTGAATAAAAACTGTTATAATGTAATACTAGTATTTTGATATTAAATATTTAGATGTGTGTAGAATCCCTCAGTCGTCCAGGTAGAATCCATAGCAAAAGGAGAAATTTAATTTGTCAACTGGACAGAGTTTATTTGGTTTATTTTGTCTAAAAAATGTATTATTATTTGTCAAAATCAACATTACTTCTAACATTTTTTATCAGTAGCAGTTGTCCACGGTTTGTTGGTCAGACTTACAGTGAACAGGAAGTGAAAGACACAGATGTAAATGTCTCTCGTCTTCATCATTTTGTGCAGCGACTGTTTTCTGATGTGTTGCTTTAACACTGTGTTGTGCTGCCCCCTGTCTGTGTGCAGTGGGAGTACAGCGGCCCGCCCTGACCGTCCTGCCCCCGTCCAGAGAGGAGCTGCAGAGGGGCAGTGCCACGCTGCTGTGTGTGGCCAGCGAGGGCTTCCCCTCTGATTGGACGCTGGGCTGGAGAGTGGGCGGGGCCTCCACAGAGGGGTCCCCCAGCCCGGGGGTCATGAGAGGGGACGGCCTCTACAGCCGCGTCAGCCTCCTGAGGCTGTCCACAGAGCAGTGGAGAGACACATCAGTGAGCTGTGAGGCCCATCGGAGTGGACAGAGCCCAGTCACTCAGAGCCTGGAGTCACTGTCCTGCTCCCAGTGAGACACGTCCACATGAGGACACACTTCACCTGCTCTATGGGACACTCCCTGGGTTTGACTGAGCTGATGGAGGGCTCAGGGATGAACATGTGACTATGCAGCTTCATGTTCCTGTGTTTGTGCTAATAAAGCTTGTGTTGATCAAAGCATTTTGTCTTTTGTCCAGTGAACAATGTGCAGTATGAAACATGATATCTGCACTTGGCTACATTTAGGTTTATACTGTATCTGCAACTTTGAATCTCTATGATCATTTAGTTAAAACAAATACATCAATATTCAACTTCAAAATTCAAACACCAGCTCAATTTACCAATCAAATTTGTAACAATTTTAAATTTAAAATGTTTGATTTGATTGAATTTAATGTCATTTTCTTCTCACCCATTCACATTCCAACAAAGTAGACGCTTTTGACATGATCTCAGTAAGTGCCTAACTCAAACCATTCCCTGCTACATAATCCCAAATTAAGGTTATTACACAAAGATGAATGGGTTGAACTGGTGGGTTGGTTGTGATGGTGACTGCTATCTGAGATAAAGTCTAACCCCAGACCCAAATGCACATTTTCAACTTCTGCCAACAAAAGGCAATGAAGACTGAAAAGTGCGAGAGTAAGAGATTAAAATAATGTAGAGATGAATGTTTGGTGTAACTCCACACAGATCAGTGATGTGAGTTCCTCTTGTGAATTATCTCAGATAGCATTCACCATCACTATCCATCCACCAGTTCAACCTGTTTTGAATATTATCGGTTCATCTTCAAGTATTAATCTTCATTTGGGATTAAGTAACAGGGAATGGTGAGAGTTCAGCACTTAGTTGTATTGAAAACGTGTCAAAAGCTTCTACTGGGTTTGTTAGAATGTGACATTAAAAACTAACCAAACATTTTGAACTGAAAATTACTACAAACTATGTTGGCAGGTTGTGCTGGTGTTTGAATGTCAGTGTTTAATTTTGATATATTCTTTTCTATTTAATAAAAATACTACTTCAAAGTTGTACATCTTAATTTAAAAGTAGCCAAGTGTAAATACAGATATCACGTTCCATACTCCACATGATTCATTGGACAAAAGACAAAATGCTTTGATCAAATAGACTTAGACAAACTTTATTGATCCACAAGGGAAATTATTTGGACACATCACAATATATTATAATGACAAAGAGTAAAAATAGAAATGGTAATAATAAATACAAAATAAGTAGCAAACATAGCAAGAGACTGGTGTCAAATAAAGCATAATTATATAAATGTATATAAAAGAAAAAATAAAATATAGAACTATAGTAATATAAATATTTCTCAACTATATACAAGAGGTCATAAGAGAAACAGTGCAAAGATTAAATTATGATTGAATACAGTAAGTCATTTGCTTGTAGTCCGGTTGTTTTTGCCCAGTACACGTTTTCTGTCATGACTTGTGCTCCCCTCCCTCCTTTCCCCTGTGTGTGTGTGGGCGGAGTCTCCTGGGACCTGTGTTTGTTTTTGTTTATTTGGATAACATTCTCATTTTTTCCAGGAATTTCAAGGAACATGTTCAGCATGTTCGGCTCGTTCTGCAACGCCTCCTGGAGAACAAGCTTTTTGTGAAAGCAGAGAAATGTGATTTTCATTCAGCCTCTGTTAATTTTCTGGGTTTTGTTATTCAACAGGGGCAGATCAAGGCAGAACCTGAGAAAGTGAGAGCTGTGGCAGAATGGCCCAAACCTGAAACCAGGAAACAACTTCAGCGTTTCCTGGGGTTTGCTAACTTTTACAGGAGATTTATTAAGGACTACAGCAGAAAGGCAGCCCCACTGACTCGTCTCACCTCTAGCCTTACGCCTTCTAAATGGTCTAGTGAGGCAGAAGAAGCCTTTGCTACTCTTAAGACTGTTCACCTCTGCTCCAGTCCTAACTCACCCTGATCCCTCCAGGCAATTCATCGTTGAAGTTGATGCTTCTGACTCCGGGGTGGGAGCAGTCCTGTCCCAGCATTCCCCAAGGGATCAAAAGATTCATCCGTGTGCCTTTTTCTCTTGCCATCTGTCTCATGCAGAGGTAAACTATGACATTGGAAATGGAGAGCTTCTGGCTGTGGTTTTGGCTTTGCAGGAGTGGAGACACTGGCTGGAGGGTGCAGAACATCCATTCATTGTTTGGACTGACCACAAGAACCTATCTTATCTCCGTTCTGCCAAGAGGCTCAACTCTCGACAAGCAAGATGGGCACTGTTTCTAGGAAGGTTCAACTTCATCCTTACCTATCGACCTGGTTCTTGGAATACCAAGCCAGACGCCTTGTCTCGTCAGTTCAATCCTGATGTCCCAGAATCCCTGCCTGCTCCCATATTGCCTGTTACTTGTGTGATTGACGATCCAGATGACCCATCTGAGGCTTCTCCCGCTACTCACCTGATCGCGTCTGTTCATTGGGAGATTGAAAGGGTGGTGCGAGAGGCTCAACGATCCCAAACTGTTCCAGGTAACTGCCCACCGGACTCTTTATTTGTGCCAGAGTCTGTGCGAGCTCAGGTCCTCCAGTGGGGGCATAGTTCTAAACTCGCATGTCACCCTGGTTTCCATCGGACCTTGGCATTCCTTAAACAGAGGTTCTGGTGGCCAACTATGACTAAGGACACTCGGTCTTACATTGCTGCCTGTACTACCTGTGCCCGAAGTAAGTCTAGCCATCAAGTTCCTTCTGGTCTCCTCAACCCCTTACCTATTCCCAGCAGACCATGGTCCCACATTGCCTTAGATTTTGTCACTGGACTCCCGAAATCTGACGGTAATTCTGTTATATTTACAATTGTGGACCGTTTTTCTAAGGCAGTACCCCTCCCTAAGTTGCCAACTTCCACTGAAACCGCTAATCTTTTGGTTCTTCATGTGTACAGACTTCACAGCATTCCTATGCATATTGTTTCAGACAGAGGTCCACAATTCACATCTCAAGTGTGGAGGGCATTTTGTCAGGCTCTGGGAACTTCAGTCAGTCTCTCGTCTGGGTACCACCCTCAATCCAATGGTCAGACGGAGCGGACTAATCAGTACTTGGAAACATCCCCACGCTGTGTCACAGCCCGTAACCCAGCCACATGGAGCACTTATTTGCCTTGGATTGAATACGCCCACAACTCTCTAATATCCTCTGCCACAGGTATGACACCATTCATGGTTTCTCTGGGTTTTCAACCACCTCTTTTCCCAGATCAAGAGGGTGATGTGGCGGTCCCATCAGTCCAGGCTCATTTAAGGCGCTGTCGACAAATATGGAGAACTGCTCATGCTGCACTGCAGTGCACAGCAACTCGCAATCAGAGATTTGCTGATAGACATCGAAAGCAATCTCCTCCTTACCAGCCTGGACAAAAGGTTTGGCTGTCAACTCGCGATCTTCCTCTTCAAGTAGAGTCTAAGAAACTGGCTCCTAAGTTTATCGGTCCATATGTCATTGAAAAAGTGATAAATCCTGCTGTTTGTGACGAACAGCGGAGGAACCCAAGCGCAGACACAAGTCAGTAGGGAATCGGTAGGTATTTATTACAGAACAAACTTTCAGGAATATTGCAGGTCGGGGCAGGACGGAACAAGACGCTGGAGCGGGAGACTGGAGCGGGAGACTGGAGCGGGAGACTGGAGCGGGAGACTGGAGCGGGAGACTGGAGCGGGAGACTGGAGCGGGAGACTGGAGCGGGAGACTGGAGCGGGAGACTGGAGCGGGAGACTGGAGCGGGAGACTGGAGCGGGAGACTGGAGCAGGAGACTGGAGCAGGAGACTGGAGCAGGAGACTGGAGCAGGAGACTGGAGCACGGTGATCTGAGGCAGACGGACAGAGAGGTAAGTAAAGCGACAACTGGTAGGTAAAACAAAAGTAGCTGGAACGCAGCACTGACTGAGGGAGTTCTACGATCTGGCAGCGCTGAGCTCGTGAGAGTGGTTCTTAAACCCCTGTTGATTGCAGAGTGAGCCCAGCTGAGTTTGGCTCCAGCACACCTGTCTCCACTCCTGAAACAAACGGGGAGGGGAAGGAGGTGGCCACTCAGGGAGTGGCAGATGATGTCAGAGGAGCTAGAGGGGGTGTGACAGTACCCCCTCCTCTACGGACGCCCCCTGGCAGCCCACGTCGCTTCTCCGGATGAAGACTGTAGAATGTTTGGATCAGGGAGGGGTCCAAGACATTCTTACGGGGCACCCAGCACCGCTCCTCAGGACCATAGCCCTCCCAGTCCACCAAAAACTGAACACCACGACCCCGGCGCTGGACATCCAGGATTTGCCGGACAGTATAAGCAGGGTGGTCATCGATCATCCTGGGAGGAGGAGGTGGAGGAGGAGGAGCACACAGAGAACTGAACCGGACCGGCTTGATCAAAGACACATGAAAGGTAGGATGAACCTTAAGTGATGTGGGGAGCTTGAGACGTACCGCAGAGGGGTTGATAACTCGCTCCACCTCGAATGGCCCAATGAACCGTGGAGACAGCTTCTTTGACTCCACCTTTAGTGGCAGGTCTCGCGTGGAGAGCCATACCTTCTGACCAGGGGCGTAAGAAGGAGCTGGAGTGCGGCGACGGTCAGCCTGGACTCTGGACCTTGTAGAAGAGCACTCGAGAGCAGAACGGGCTCGAGTCCAGATACGGTGACACCGTCTCAAGTGCTCTTGGACTGAGGGAACTGCTAGTTCTTGCTCCTGGTCTGCAAATAGGGGAGGTTGGTAACCATAGCAACATTCAAAAGGTGACATACCCAGGGCAGAGTTCAAAAGGGTGTTATGGGCATATTCCACCCATGGCAGATGTGCGCTCCAACTAGAAGGATTGGCAGAGGAAACACAGCGCAACGCCACCTCCATCTGCTGGTTAACCCGCTCCGTTTGGCCATTACTCTGGGGATGGTAGCCAGAAGAGAGACTGACATTAATACCCAAAGCGGAACAGAAAGCCCGCCATACCTGAGAGGTAAATTGAGGGCCTCGGTCAGATACAATGTCCACCGGAATGCCATGCAACTTGAATACATGTTCCACTAGTAAGTCTGCGGTCTCTCTGGAAGAAGGCAGTTTAGAAACAGGGACAAAGTGAGCCATCTTGGAAAATCTGTCAACAATGGTAAGAACGACAGAATAGCCATTAGAAGGAGGGAGTCCAGTCACAAAATCTAGTGAGATATGAGACCAAGGACGCTGAGGGATGGGTAATGGCTGTAAAAGACCTGAAGGTGGCCTATTAGAGGTCTTGTTTTGGGAGCATACTGAACAGGCGGAAACAAAATTCTTAGTGTCCCTCTTCATTGATGGCCACCAGAACCTGCGCCGTAGGACAGAAAGGGTGCGATTAATTCCAGGGTGACATGTCAAACGCGTAGAATGAGCCCACTGAAGAACATCAGACCGAACTGCATCTGGAACCAACAATGAATTAGGAGGACCATTGCCAGGGTCAGGCTGGTTCTGCTGTGCTAGTTTGACCTGTGATTCAATTTCCCAAGAAACAGTGGCTACAAAACGGGATTCAGGTAAAATGGGGTCATTCACTGGAGCAGGGACATCAACAGAGAAAATCCGGGACAAGGAGTCTGGTTTTACATTCTTAGATCCTGGGCGGTATGTCAGGGAAAAGTTAAACCGATCAAAAAAGAGGGCCCACCTTGCTTGTCTGGAATTTAGTCTCTTAGCATTCTGGATGTATGACAGGTTCTTGTGGTCTGACCAAACAACGAAGGGGTGAGTGGAACCCTCCAGCCAGTGGCGCCACTCCTCCAGTGCAAGTTTTATGGCCAGGAGCTCTCGATTGCCTATGTCATAGTTTCTCTCTGCTGCAGAAAGCTTGCGAGAAAAATAAGCACAAGGATGCACTCTATTATCAGAGGGACAGCGTTGAGAAAGAACTGCACCAACCCCAGAGTCAGAAGCATCCACCTCAACGATGAATTGGAGAGCTGGATCAGGCTGAATCAGAACTGGGGCAGTGGTGAACCGATGCTTTAATTCCTTGAAGGCAGATTCTGCTTCATGGGTCCAAACAAAAGAGATAGAGGTGGAGGTGAGGGCGGTAAGAGGGGCTGCCAGACGGCTGAAGTCACGTATGAACCTTCTGTAGAAATTCGCAAATCCCAAGAAGCGCTGCAATTCCTTACGGCTGGAAGGAGAAGGCCAATCACGGACTGCCATGACCTTCGTAGGATCCATTTGAACTTGACCCTGGGCAATGATGTATCCTAAAAAGGCAACAGAGGAAGCATGAAACTGACACTTCTCAGCCTTTACAAACAACTTGTTCTCCAAGAGCCTTTGGAGCACTTGTCTAACATGGCGCTTATGAGTGTCGAGGTCCTTAGAAAAAATTAAGATGTCATCAATATAAACAAAAACAAATCTTCCAATCATGTCTCGTAGAACATCATTTACCAGATTTTGGAACACAGCTGGGGCGTTAGTCAGACCAAACGGCATAACCAGATATTCGAAATGGCCTAGAGGTGTATTGAAGGCCGTCTTCCACTCATCACCCTCTCTGATGCGAACAAGATGGTAAGCATTGCGGAGATCTAACTTGGTGAAGATTGTTGAACCACACAGAGGGGTGAATGCAGAGCTGATTAATGGAAGGGGGTACTTGTTTTTAACTGTGATTTTATTCAGGCCCCGGTAATCAATGCATGGTCTTAGTGATTTGTCCTTCTTATCAACAAAGAAAAAACCCGCACCCACCGGTGAAGAAGATGGTCTAATAATGCCTGCAGCCAGCGATTCCTGGATATACTTCTCCATAGCATCCTGCTCAGGACGTGACAGATTATAAAGACGACTGCTCGGCAGTGGTGCCCCGGGGAGAAGCTCGATGGCGCAGTCATAAGGTCGGTGAGGTGGCAGAGAGAGAGCATGGCGTTTGCTGAACACAGCCTCGAGATCATGATAGTCAAGTGGAACAGCAGACAGGTCAGGAGCTTCTGTAACAGATGCAGACTCGGAACAAACAGGGGGTAACGCAGAGTGCAAACAGTTTGAATGGCAAAAGGAACTCCAAGAAATTATTCTCCCTGTTGACCAATCAATATGCGGGTTGTGCAACTTCAACCAAGGCAAGCCCAGCACAAGAGGTGAGTGTTTACAGTCAAAAATGTGAAAACTTATATACTCCTTGTGATTACCTGAGAGGTGCAGATGAACAGGGAGTGTCTTTTCTAGAACTTGAGCAAGGATTTGACCATTGAGTGCCTTAGCTTCCAGGGGTGAAGCCAGTGGTTGTGTCTCCAGTCCCAGCTGACGAGCTACTGAACAATCCATAAAGCTCTCATCTGCCCCAGAGTCAATGAGTACTGGAAGAGTAACATAACGGTCCCGTAGCCTGAGCGTGCCCTCCAGATTAGGTTTAAAGGGAGATGAATAGTTGGTTTGGCTCAACAGAATATCTCCCACTACTGCTGAGCCGACCCTTTTACTGGGCGGATAGGACAAGAGGATAGAAAATGTCCAAACTGACCACAATAGAGACAGCTCCGCGTATTGAAACGACGTTGCCTCTCTTCAGGATTAAGCCGGGCCCGGCCTAGTTGCATAGGTTCAGGCTCTGCTGTAGATTGTAGGACAGCAGGGGGAGCAAGAGTGCTGGCGGGAGGAAGGGTGGAAGGTAAGAGGAATGGTTTAGAGATGGACAACTTACAAGCTCTCTCACGCCTACGCTCCCGAATGCGATTATCCACCCGTATAGCTTGATTAATGAAGTCATGAAGGTTGCTTGGCTCGTCTCGGCAAGCCATTTCATCCTTCAGGGTGTCAGACAGCGCATTAAGGAAGGCACCTTGTAGAGCCTCATCATTCCAACCGCTCTCAGCTGCAAGCGTACGAAACTCAATGGCTAGTTCAGCCACACTACGGTTTCCTTGGCGTAGGGACAGAAGCCTCTTAGTTGCCTCCTTGCCACTGACCGGATGATCAAAAACCTGTCTCATCTCTGAAGTAAATGCTGAATAAGATGAACAGGAAGGGGTTTGTTTCTCCCACACAGCAGAGGCTCAATTCAAAGCATGTCCACGTAGACAACCAATCAGATAAGAGATCTTGGCCCGGTCACTTGAATATGATAGGGGTTGTTGTTCAAAAATGAGAGAGCATTGAGTTAAAAAAGACTTACAGGAACCAAGGTCTCCACTGTAAGGAGCAGGAGGAGGAACAAATGCCTCTCTTGTAGGTGGCGGGGGAGAGAACTGGGCTGGAGGGGGGGCTTCTGCAGCAGCTTGAGGTGTCAAGGCGGTCATTTGAGTACGAAGGCTAGCAAGACTAACAGAAAATTCCTTTATGTGTTCCATGAGGGCCTTTAACGTGTTGTCATGCTGCTCCAACAGCATAGACTGCGCCGATAGGGTCCGGTTAAGCGGGTCAGAGTCTGCTGGGTTCATGTTTGCTGGCCAGATCGTACTGTGACGAACAGCGGAGGAACCCAAGCGCAGACACAAGTCAGTAGGGAATCGGTAGGTATTTATTACAGAACAAACTTTCAGGAATATTGCAGGTCGGGGCAGGACGGAACAAGACGCTGGAGCGGGACACTGGAGCAGGAGACTGGAGCAGGAGACTGGAGCAGGAGACTGGAGCAGGAGACTGGAGCAGGAGACTGGAGCAGGAGACTGGAGCACGGTGATCTGAGGCAGACGGACAGAGAGGTAAGTAAAGCGACAACTGGTAGGTAAAACAAAAGTAGCTGGAACGCAGCACTGACTGAGGGAGTTCTACGATCTGGCAGCGCTGAGCTCGTGAGAGTGGTTCTTAAACCCCTGTTGATTGCAGAGTGAGCCCAGCTGAGTTTGGCTCCAGCACACCTGTCTCCACTCCTGAAACAAACGGGGAGGGGAAGGAGGTGGCCACTCAGGGAGTGGCAGATGATGTCAGAGGAGCTAGAGGGGGTGTGACACTGTTGTTCGCCACAAAATACCTTCCTCCCTGAAGATCCATCCCTCTTTTCACGTGTCTCTCCTTAAGCCAGTGTCATCCTGTCCTCTCAGCCCTCCGGCTGATCCCCCTCCTCCCACCCGGGTCATTGACGGCTGGGAGCTCAGAGCAGTGTGGAGCAGGAGAAGAGCGGCCTGTACAGCAGCAGCAGCCTCCTGAGCCTGACTGAGGACAGCTGGCTGCAGGGACAGCTGTTCTCCTGCAGGGTGAGCCACCACGGACACACCCAGGTCCAGTCACTGCAGAGGAGCCAGTGTTTAGAGCTACATGGGCTCTGAACATGGACCCCACCGACAACTGCAATAAGAGTTAGATGTAGAGTGTGGCTTTTGGTCAGAGCAGGAGGGCTAATAAAGCTTGTGTTACATGAGAAGAAGTGGTCTGTCTTTTGTCCTACGAGCTGTGTGAAATGTGATGTCTCTGCTTATTTTAATATTTAAGTCTACAATACTTTAGAGTTAAGATTTGTGGTGTAACATTTCCACAAGTATTCAGTTAGGAAAAAAACAAAAAACCCCAAAAAAACACGTAAGCAAATTGTTCATTTTAATATACTGTATGTATATGTGTGTAATATACTTAATAGACAATAATAGACATTTCAATCATAAATATTAACAACGGGGAAATATCAAACATTATAACAAAAATACCAGTTTAAATCTGTTTTAAAATACATTTTAAAACTGCTGTGTGTACTTTTAATTTTTTTTAATTTAATTGCTGCATTAGAATAATACAAAATAAATTTACATAAATACAAATAAATTCTATAAATAAATGTCCTCTAGCGTTTAATAAATAAATAAATAAATATTTATTTATTTATTTAAAGAAGGCCACTGCTTTTTCAAATTCTCCTTGTCATTGTAACTTTTGACTGTAGTTGTAGTGTTATTTATTTATTGATCGGGATTGTTAGTGTAATCGAGGGTAGTGCAATGATAGTCTGTTTCGGGCTCAGCAGTAAACACTTTAGACATGCTAGGACCTTGCACTTTAAACATCTAAAACTCAATGCACCTTCATCCCATTACACAAACGCACTTTATTCATCAAACATCAACTACAGCACTTTATATTGTATTTGGCACAGCACTGGCACATTTGGTTACCGAAATATAAGATTTAACTGGTTATTTTGGTTTGATTAACGTTTGTTTTTTGAATTACTAACTTTGGTTTGGTTGTGAGCTACTTCAGTTAAGTTTAGTTACATCCTATTTTTTAGTCCCAATTTGTTGTGTTGTCCATTGAGTTGTGAGTCAAAACTGTACTTTTAAATATTATCAATTTTTTTAAATACTACATTTGTCCTGTGTTTTTGCCAGACTTGCCTGTGTTTATAATTTGGGCACCCGTCGTCTCTCTTAAGTTATACAGTATATAGATGAGTGAATGTTTGGTGTAACTCCACACAGATCAGTGATGTGAGTTCCTCTTGAGCAGCTGCAGTTGTTTCCTGCTCTGGTCTCACTCTGAAGGACTCACTGAGGGAGGTTTTTGTACGAGCACAAATCACTGTGTGAACACTGGGCCGCTATGTAAACTCTGACAGTAATAAACTGCTGCATCTTCAGCCTGAGCTCCAGTGATGGTCAAAGAGAAGTCACTGTGGCTCCCACTGCCACTGAACCAAGATGGAGTTTCTGACAGACGTTGTGTATTTATGTTTATGTTTTATTAAGAGTTTTGGAGTCTGACCAGGTTTCTGCTGATACCAGCTCATGCGCCAACCATGAGAATCAGTATAAACATCTGTGTTGCTTTTACATGTGAGAGTGACAGAGGATCCTGGAGTAACTGTCTGGACTGGAGGCTGAGTGACTGTGACCTGACCACTGCATCCTGTAAAAAACAATATACATTTATCAGAAGAAACACAGAGAGAAAAGGCAGTGTGTTGTGTTCAATGTCACTGAGAGTGGAACCTGTGAAGCAGCAGCAGGCCAGTGTCCAGATGAGGATGGTGCAGCCCAGAGCCATGGTGCGTTCACTGACACATGTGAGTCCTGCAGTCTTCAGCTCACTATAAAACTCAGGAAGGATCAGCTGATCATGTGACCCTCCTCTCTATGGAAATACTGTCTCTGTACTCAACTCCAAACCCAACAGTGACTTTTCCTGACTGTAATAATCATATTGGAAATGTAATAATATTTAATTATTTAATTGACCACACCAGTATCCAAGTGTAAAGCACTATATGTATCCAGCATTAGGCAATTACACATTCTTAAACTTAAAATTTTCTTTTTTTGTCACCAAATAACATAAAAAGCATTGGAATAAAAATAAAAGGACTCACTGTAATTCAATTCTATAATACAGTATAGACAGACTGTGATCATACAAGGTTTTAATGCACAGAAAATGAAAAATGTCTAGAGAAAGCACTGACATATTTTAACAAATAATGTTAATGCGATTTTTAAAAATAACAAATAATGTCATAAAATAAAAATGAAGTTTTAAAATTGCTTCATGTCTTAATGTTTTTAAAGTTGAATATGGACAGGTTGCATAAATGGATTATATAATGTTACAAATAGTAAAAACATACAAAAGCAAATAGTCACTGTTCATTTAAATATACTGTATGTATATGTTTGTCTTATACTTAATAGACAATAATAGATATTTCAATAATAAATATTAACAACGGGGAAATATCAAACATTATAACAAAAATACCAGTTTAAATCTGTTTTAAAATACATTTTAAAACTGCTGTGTGTACTTTTAATATTTCATTGCTGCATTAGAATAATACAAAATAAGTGAATATTTACATAAAAAATTCTATAAATAAATGTCCTCTAGCGTTTAATAAATAAATAAATAAATAAATAAATAAATAAATAAATAAATAAATAAATAAATAAATATGTATATACACACACCTAATAATGGTGTGGAGCACGAGCTAAAGGAGCCAGGTGACGGCAGATGTCGCCCAGAGCCTCTAGTCATGTCTGGCTCAACACAAAGCAGAAGGCCACTGCTGTTTCAGATTCTCCTTGTCATTGTAACTTTTGACTGTAGTTGTAGTGTTATTTATTTATTGATCGGGATTGTTAGTGTAATAGAGGGTAGTGCAATGATAGTCTGTTTCGGGCTCAGCAGTAGACACTTTAGACATGCACTTTGCACATGCACCTTGCACTTTAAACATCTAAAACTCAATGCACCTTCATCCCATTACACAAAAGCACTTTATTCATCAAAGATCAACTACAGCACTTTACATTGTATTTGGCACAGCACTGGCACATTTGGTTACCGAAATATAAGATTTAACTGGTTATTTTGGTTTGATTAACGTTTGTTTTTTGAATTACTAACTCATCGTGGACTGTGAGTACTTTTTACTTTATGCTTTATCAGAACTACTTAATTATTTTAGCAGGATTTTGGTAATGTTTGTAGATTGGTAAATATGTATCTTTAATTTTAATTCTATAGTTATAGTTGTATTGGTCAGTTCTAAAGAAACAAAGCTCTTAAAAATTACAATTATTATTAATCCTTTTCATTGTTGATAATGACAGAGAAATACAAAATATATCTGATTAATTTGCTGAATTTTCTATAGACTGGCTGATTATGATTATGAGTATTGCTTGAAATGGTTTCAACTTAACATCAAAGTCCATTTATGAACTCAGTCATTTTTATCTATTAACAACAAGTGAATATAAACTATTATAATGTAATACTAGTATTTTGATATTTCTTTATTAAATTTAAAAATGATTTACAGTATGATGAAGTAAAATCAGCCCAGTGCAAGCGCTTGTCTAAAAAAATGTATTATTATTTTTTATGTGTCAAAAATCAACGTTACTTCTAACAGTTTTTATCAGTAGCAGTTGTCCACGGTTTGTTGGTCAGACTTACAGTGAACAGGAAGTGAAAGACACAGATGTAAATGTCTCTAGTCTTCATCATTTTGTGCAGCGACTGTTTTCTGATGTGTCGCTTTAACACTGTGTTGTGCTGCCCCCTGTCTGTGTGCAGTGGGAGTACAGCGGCCCGCCCTGACCGTCCTGCCCCCGTCCAGAGAGGAGCTGCAGAGGGGCAGTGCCACGCTGCTGTGTGTGGCCAGCGAGGGCTTCCCCTCTGATTGGACGCTGGGCTGGAGAGTGGGCGGGGCCTCCACAGAGGGGTCCCCCAGCCCGGGGGTCATGAGAGGGGACGGCCTCTACAGCCGCGTCAGCGTCCTGAGGCTGTCCACAGAGCAGTGGAGAGACACATCAGTGAGCTGTGAGGCCCATCGGAGTGGACAGAGCCCAGTCACTCAGAGCCTGGAGTCACTGTCCTGCTCCCAGTGAGACACGTCCACATGAGGACACACTTCACCTGCTCTATGGGACACTCCCTGGGTTTGACTGAGCTGATGGAGGGCTCAGGGATGAACATGTGACTATGCAGCTTCATGTTCCTGTGTTTGTGCTAATAAAGCTTGTGTTGATCAAAGCATTTTGTCTTTTGTCCAGTGAACAATGTGGAGTATGAAACATGATATCTGCACTTGGCTACATTTAGGTTTATACTGTATCTGCAACTTTGAATCTCTATGATCATTTAGTTAAAACAAATACATCAATATTCAACTTCAAAATTCAAACACCAGCTCAATTTACCAATCAAATTTGTAACAATTTTAAATTTAAAATGTTTGATTTGATTGAATTTAATGTCATTTTGTTCTCACCCATTCTCATTTCAACAAAGTAGACGCTTTTGACATGATCTCAGTAAGTGCCTAACTCAAACCATTCCCTGCTACATAATCCCAAACTAAGGTTATTACACAAAGATGAATGGGTTGAACTGGTGGGTTGGTTGTGATGGTGACTGCTATCTGAGATAAAGTCTAACCCCAGACCCAAATGCACATTTTCAACTTCTGCCAACAAAAGGCCATTAAGACTGAAAAGTGCGAGAGTAAGAGATTGAAATAATGTAGAGATGAATGTTTGGTGTAACTCCACACAGATCAGTGATGTGAGTTCCTCTTGAGCAGCTGCAGTTGTTTCCTGCTCTGGTCTCACTCTGAAGGACTCACTGAGGGAGGTTTTTGTACGAGCACAAATCACTGTGTGAACACATCTTCACCATCAAGTTCATGAAGACTCTGAGAGTAATAAACTGCTGCATCTTCAGCCTGAGCTCCAGTGATGGTCAAAGAGAAGTCACTGTGGCTCCCACTGCCACTGAACCGAGATGGAGTTTCTGACTCACGTTTTGTAGCATATTTTATCCAGAGCTTTGGAGACTGACCAGGTTTCTGCTGATACCAGTGCATGTACCAATCCCCATCACTATCTACATAAACATCTGTGTTGCTTTTACATGTGAGAGTCACAGAGGATCCTGGAGTAAACATCTGGACTGGAGGCTGAGTGACTGTGACCTGACCACTGCATCCTGTAAAAAACAATATACATTTATCAGAAGAAACACAGAGAGAAACGGCAGTGTGTTGTGTTCAATGTCACTGAGAGTGGAACCTGTGAAGCAGCAGCAGGCCAGTGTCCAGATGAGGATGGTGCAGCCCAGAGCCATGGTGCGTTCACTGACACATGTGAGTCCTGCAGTCTTCAGCTCACTATAAAACTCAGAAGGATCAGCTGACCATGTGACCCTTAACCTGCTTGTGCTTTTGGAAATAGAAACATAATTTGCATACATCTGTCCAAGTGAAACAGAAGGTGATTAAATGGCTAAATTAAGTACAACTGATATCTTGAAATATGGCAGTTCTCTAAAATGATTTGCATTAGGTTTCAACATGAGGGAAGAGTAAAGGATTTTCAAACTGACTTTCATCTTTATGTTGGCAGCTCTTACAGTATAGCGCCCCCTTTTGATGGACTGCACCTATGGCAAAAGCATGTTGGAATTGGACCTACTAACACTGTGAACAGAAGGAATGAATATTACATCATGTTTGTCAGAAATAATGAGAAGATGCTTTTGTTTGGATTTTTCATTTGAATTAATAATACAATTTATTTTCAAAGAGGATTTGTCTGAAAATGAAGTTGTATCTAAAAACAACTGGAATACAAGCAAATGACTTACTGTATTCAATCATAATTTAATCTTTGCACTGTTTCTCTTATGACCTCTTGTATATAGTTGAGAAATATTTATATTACTATAGTTCTATATTTTATTTTTTCTTTTATATACATTTATATCATTATGCTTTATTTGACATCAGTCTCTTGCTATGTTTGCTACTTATTTTGTATTTATTATTACCATTTCTATTTTTACTCTTTGTCATTATAATATATTGTGATGTGTGAGCTACTGTGTCCAAATAATTTCCCTTGTGGATCAATAAAGTTTGTCTAAGTCTAACTGATCAAAGCATTTTGTCTTTTGTCCAATGAATCATGTGGAGTATGGAACGTGATATCTGTATTTACACTTGGCTACTTTTAAATTAAGATGTACAACTTTGAAGTAGTATTTTTATTAAATAGAAAAGAATATATCAAAATTAAATACTGACATTCAAACACCAGCCCAACCTGCCAACATAGTTTGTAGTAATTTTCAGTTCAAAATGTTTGGTTAGTTTTTAATGTCATGTTAGATTCTACTCTCCCAAACACATTCTAACAAACCCAGTAGAAGCTTTTGACATGTTTTCAATACAACTAAGTGCTGAACTCTCACCATTCCCTGTTACTTAATCCTAAATGAAGATTAATACATGAAGATGAACCGATAATATTCAAAACAGGTCGAACTGGTGGATGGATAGTGATGGTGAATGCTATCTGAGATAAAGTCTAAATATCCAGACCCAAAAGAACAGTGTATACTTCTACTAACAAAAGGCAATTGAGACTGAAAAGAACAAGATTAAGAGATTGAAATAATGTAGAGGTGAATGTTTGGTGTAACTCCACACAGATCAGTGATGTGAGTTCCTCTTGAGCAGCTGCAGTTGTTTCCTGCTCTGGTCTCACTCTGAAGGACTCACTGAGGGAGGTTTTTGTACGAGCACAAATCACTGTGTGAACACATATTCACTATCAACTTCATGAACACTCTGACAGTAATAAACTGCTGCATCTTCAGCCTGAGCTCCAGTGATGGTCAAAGAGAAGTCACTGTGGCTCCCACTGCCACTGAACCGAGATGGAGTTTCTGACTCACGTTGATTTGCCCCATATATCAAAAGCTTTGGAGACTGACCAGGTTTCTGCTGATACCAGTGCATCTCCCAGTAAGCACCTTCATAAACATCTGTGCTAGTTTTACATGTGAGAGTGACAGAGGATCCTGGAGTAAACATCTGGACTGGAGGCTGAGTGACTGTGACCTGACCACTGCATCCTGTAAAAAACAATATACATTTATCAGAAGAAACACAGAGAGAAAAGGCAGTGTGTTGTGTTCAATGTCACTGAGAGTGGAACCTGTGAAGCAGCAGCAGGCCAGTGTCCAGATGAGGATGGTGCAGCCCAGAGCCATGGTGCGTTCACTGACACATGTGAGTCCTGCAGTCTTCAGCTCACTATAAAACTCAGGAAGGATCAGCTGACCATGTGACCCTCCTCTCTATGGAAATACTGTCTCTGTACTCAACTCTACAGTGAACCCACATGTATTAATCCTGTTGGAATCATTTTAAATACACATGTCAACACCACTTTTTTGCCGGACATAAGTATAGTATGAAGTATGAAGCAGTCACACTAGTCACATCAGTAACCAAAGTTACTGCACCTTAAAGCCAACATTAGCACTTCACTGTATTATTAAACTCACTACTGTCAACTCTGTACACGATTCATGTTAAAGGTATTAGTTACTGTAAATAATTATTCTATTATACAAAATATCACATCACATTCTTTTCATTCACAATGAGTTTAATCCATAATAAATAAAACGTGTATGGAGATAATACTCACCAACTACACCAAGTAATATTAATGCCAGAAATAAAAATAAAAAATAATTACATTTAAAAATATCACATTGTCAATTTTCTTCATGTTTTCATTTGTTCAGAGTTGAATATGGACAGGTTGCATAAATGGATTATATAATGTTACAAATAGTAAAACATGAGTGAATGTTGTGAGTGAAGTGAGAGCAGTGTGTGCAGGAGAACAGAGCAGAGGTTTTTGTACGGCCTCTTCATGACTTTGTATCACTGTGGTGGACGTTTGGAGGAGGAACACAACTCATCGTGGACTGTGAGTACTTTTTACTTTATGTTTTATCAGAACTACTTTATTACTGGTATTTTAGCAGGATTTCTGTCATTTATTATGAATTGGTGATTTTTTAAATATAATTTTTAGCTGTAGTCGTGTAGATCAATGCTACAAAAACAGTACTCTAAAAATTCTAAATGAATATCAAAATATTCTCCTAGATTATTCTTCAAAATGACCTAAAAACATGTATTGGTTAGAAAAAATTTATTAAAATACACCAAATGGTATTTGACAGTGTATTTAGTATTCCTTAATTCCTTATTTTATTATCAGTTAGAAAAATACACTAAATTATGTATTGATTTATTTATTCATTTATTATTGAAGTTGCAATAGATTTTCTGATTACTTTTTCATTTTGAGTGTTTGAATCTCAAATGAAATGTCTCTCCTGTAGCACTAGTGTCCATTTATTATGAAATGTAGAGCTAAATGAGCTTAAAGCATTAGTAATGTATTCAATCCTTTCTAAGTACAAATATTTTTCTTTTGACATTCCTGTATTAAATTGAATCTCAATCCAGAAAATATACTTTACAGTGTGGTAAACTAAAATTGGACAAATTCTAGAGGTTACAAAAAAACTGTTTTGAAATGAAAAAAGAAAAAGAAAAAGAAAAAAGTTTTTATGAGTATTATAGCAGTTGTCCACAGTTCGTTGGTCAGACTTACAGTGAACAGGAAGTGAAAGACACAGATGTAAATGTCTCTAGTCTTCATCATTTTGTGCAGCGACTGTTTTCTGATGTGTTGCTTTAACACTGTGTTGTGCTGCCCCCTGTCTGTGTGCAGTGGGAGTACAGCGGCCCGCCCTGACCGTCCTGCCCCCGTCCAGAGAGGAGCTGCAGAGGGGCAGTGCCACGCTGCTGTGCGTGGCCAGCGAGGGCTTCCCCTCTGATTGGACGCTGGGCTGGAGAGTGGGCGGGGCCTCCACAGAGGGGTCCCCCAGCCCGGGGGTCATGAGAGGGGACGGCCTCTACAGCCGCGTCAGCGTCCTGAGGCTGTCCACAGAGCAGTGGAGAGACACATCAGTGAGCTGTGAGGCCCATCGGAGTGGACAGAGCCCAGTCACTCAGAGCCTGGAGTCACTGTCCTGCTCCCAGTGAGACACGTCCACATGAGGACACACTTCACCTGCTCTATGGGACACTCCCTGGGTTTGACTGAGCTGATGGAGGGCTCAGGGATGAACATGTGACTATGCAGCTTCATGTTCCTGTGTTTGTGCTAATAAAGCTTGTGTTGATCAAAGCATTTTGTCTTTTGTCCAGTGTGGAGTATGAAACATGATAATAGCTTTTTTCTTCAATAATACAAAGTTGAGATTTAAAATCCACATGTCCACGATTGTTTCATTTTATACAGGCATGTCCAAACTATGGCCTGAGGGCCAATGAGGCCCTCACATCAATTTTTCTTGGCCCTCAGGTTTCCCAGTAAATTGTCCCAAATTATCTTAAGCAGTACTTTTTACTGCTGTTTTTGAAAATCCTTGATAAAGCCAATATTAAATATTTAGTGTGTACTTTTGAGGATCTAAGCTCTGGTGGCTCATTTTAACATGTTAAAATGCACAAATTTCCATTATTCATGTACTGAGCACCAGTCTATGGCTCTCCATCGGACCTCTGCTCAGTCCGTGTTTTGATATGTAGCCCTTGATGAAAAAAGTTTAGACATCCCTGATTTATAAGAATACAGTTTCAGCCAACTTTTAATTTTAACATCATGACTTAATACGGTGATCCATCTTATCAGCTAAACAAATAACCTCCAGTCTGTCTGAACTATAATATGTTACACTAAAAGGAACCTAAGCCACATAATAGAGGTTATAAACAGAAGACTCAACAAGGTAATAATAAATGATCAAATGTGAATGTTTGGTGTAACTCCACACAGATCAGTGATGTGAGTTCCTCTTGAGCAGCTGCAGTTGTTTCCTGCTCTGGTCTCACTCTGAAGGACTCACTGAGGGAGGTTTTTGTACGAGCACAAATCACTGTGTGAACACCCAAGGGTTGTTATGCTCACTCTGACAGTAATAAACTGCTGCATCTTCAGCCTGAGCTCCAGTGATGGTCAAAGAGAAGTCACTGTGGCTCCCACTGCCACTGAACCGAGATGGAGTTTCTGACAGACGTTGTGTAGCAAATTTTATCAAGCGCTTTGGAGTCTGACCAGGTTTCTGCTGATACCAGTGCATGTACCAACCATTAAAATTACTATAAACATCTGTGCTAGTTTTACATGTGAGAGTGACAGAGGATCCTGGAGTAACTGTCTGGACTGGAGGCTGAGTGACTGTGACCCGACCACTGCATCCTGTAAAAAACAATATACATTTATCAGAAGAAACACAGAGAGAAAAGGCAGTGTGTTGTGTTCAATGTCACTGAGAGTGGAACCTGTGAAGCAGCAGCAGGCCAGTGTCCAGATGAGGATGGTGCAGCCCAGAGCCATGGTGCGTTCACTGACACATGTGAGTCCTGCAGTCTTCAGCTCACTATAAAACTCAGGAAGGATCAGCTGACCATGTGACCCTCCTCTCTATGGAAATACTGTCTCTGTACTCAACTCTACAGTGAACCCACATGTATTAATCCTATTGGAATCATTTTAAATACACATGTCAACACCACTTTTTTGCCGGACATAAGTATAGTATGAAGTATCAAGCAGTCACACTCGTCACATCAGTAACCAAAAGTACTGCACCTTAAAGCCAACATTAGCACTTCACTGTATTATTAAACTCACTACTGTCAACTCTGTACACGATTCATGTTAAAGGTATTAGTTACTGTAAATAATTATTCTATTATACAAAATATCACATCACATTCTTTTCATTCACAATGAGTTTAATCCATAATAAATAAAACGTGTATGGAGATAATACTCACCAACTACACCAAGTTTATTATAAATATTAATGCCAGAAATAAAAATAAAAAATAATTACATTTAAAAATATCACATTGTCAATTTTCTTCATGTTTTCAGTTGTTCAAAGTTGAATATGGACAGGTTGCATAAATGGATTATATAACGTTACAAACAGTAAAACATGAGTGAATGTTGTGAGTGAAGTGAGAGCAGTGTGTGCAGGAGAACAGAGCAGAGGTTTTTGTACGGCCTCTTCATGACTTTGTATCACTGTGGTGCACGTTTGGAGGAGGAACACAACTCATCGTGGACTGTGAGTACTTTTTACTTTATGCTTTACCAGAACTACTTTATTACTGGTATTTTAGCAGGATTTCTGTCATTTATTATGAATTGGTGATTTTTTAAATATAATTTTTAGCTGTAGTCGTGTAGATCAGAGCTACAGAAACAGTACTCTAAAAATTCTAAATGAATATCAAAATATTCTCCTAGATTATTCTTCAAAATGACCTAAAAACATGTATTGGTTAGAAAAAATTTATTAAAATACACCAAATGGTATTTGACAGTGTATTTAGTATTCCTTAATTCCTTATTTTTTTATCAGTTAGAAAAATACACTAAATTATGTATTGATTTATTTATTCATTTATTATTGAAGTTGCAATAGATTTTCTGATTACTTTTTCATTTTGAGTGTGTGAATCTCAAATGAAATGTCTCTCCTGTAGCACTAGTGTCCATTTATTATGAAATGTAGAGCTAAATGAGCTTAAAGCATTAGTAATGTATTCAATCCTTTCTAAGTACAAATATTTTTCTTTTGACATTCCTGTATTAAATTGAATCTCAATCCAGAAAATATACTTTACAGTGTGGTAAACTAAAATTGGACAAATTCTAGAGTTTGCAAAAAAACTGTTTTGAAATGAAAAAAGAAAAAGAAAAAGAAAAAAGTTTTTATGAGTGTTATAGCAGTTGTCCACAGTTCGTTGGTCAGACTTACAGTGAACAGGAAGTGAAAGACACAGATGTAAATGTCTCTCGTCTTCATCATTTTGTGCAGCGACTGTTTTCTGATGTGTTGCTTTAACACTGTGTTGTGCTGCCCCCTGTCTGTGTGCAGTGGGAGTACAGCGGCCCGCCCTGACCGTCCTGCCCCCGTCCAGAGAGGAGCTGCAGAGGGGCAGTGCCACGCTGCTGTGCGTGGCCAGCGAGGGCTTCCCCTCTGATTGGACGCTGGGCTGGAGAGTGGGCGGGGCCTCCACAGAGGGGTCCCCCAGCCCGGGGGTCATGAGAGGGGACGGCCTCTACAGCCACGTCAGCGTCCTGAGGCTGTCCACAGAGCAGTGGAGAGACACATCAGTGAGCTGTGAGGCCCATCGGAGTGGACAGAGCCCAGTCACTCAGAGCCTGGAGTCACTGTCCTGCTCCCAGTGAGACACGTCCACATGAGGACACACTTCACCTGCTCTATGGGACACTCCCTGGGTTTGACTGAGCTGATGGAGGGCTCAGGGATGAACATGTGACTATGCAGCTTCATGTTCCTGTGTTTGTGCTAATAAAGCTTGTGTTGATCAAAGCATTTTGTCTTTTGTCCAGAGTGGAGTATGAAACATGATAATAGCTTTTTTTCTTCAATAATACAAAGTTGAGATTTAAAATCCACATGTCCACGATTGTTTCATTTTATACAGGCATATCCAAACTATGGCCTGAGGGCCAATGAGGCCCTCACGTCAATTTTTCTTGGCCCTCAGGTTTCCCAGTAAATTGTCCCAAATTATCTTAAGCAATACTTTTTACTGCTGTTTTTGAAAATCTTTGACAAAGCCAATAATAAATATTTAGTGTGCAGTTTTGAGGATCTAAGCTCTGGTGGCTCATTTTAACATGTTAAAATGCACAAATTTCCATTATTCATGTACCGAGCACCAGTCTATGGCTCTCCATCGGACGTCTGCTCAGTCTGTGTTTTGATATGTAGCCCTTGATGAAAAAAGTTTAGACATCCCTGATTTATAAGAATACAGTTTCAGCCAACTTTTAATTTTAACATCATGACTTAATATGGTGATCCATCTTATCAGCTAAACGAATAACCTCCAGTCTGTCTGAACTATAATATGTTACACTAAAAGGAACCTAAGCCACATTATAGAGGTTATAAACAGAAGACTCTACAAGGTAATAATAAATGGTCAAATGTGAATGTTTGGTGTAACTCCACACAGATCAATGAAGTGAGTTCCTCTTGAGCAGCTGCAGTTGTTTCCTGCTCTGGTCTCACTCTGAAGGACTCACTGAGGGAGGTTTTTGTACGAGCACAAATCACTGTGTGAACACCCAAGGGTTGTTATGCTCACTCTGACAGTAATAAACTGCTGCATCTTCAGCCTGAGCTCCAGTGATGGTCAAAGAGAAGTCACTGTGGCTCCCACTGCCACTGAACCGAGATGGAGTTTCTGACAGACGTTGTGTAGCAAGTTTTATCAAGAGCTTTGGAGTCTGAGCAGGTTTCTGCTGATACCAGAACATGCGCCAACCATGAGAATCAGTATAAACATCTTTGTTAGTTTTACATGTGAGAGTGACAGAGGATCCTGGAGTAACTGTCTGGACTGGAGGCTGAGTGACTGTGACCTGACCACTGCATCCTGTAAAAAACAATATACATTTATCAGAAGAAACACAGAGAGAAAAGGCAGTGTGTTGTGTTCAATGTCACTGAGAGTGGAACCTGTGAAGCAGCAGCAGGCCAGTGTCCAGATGAGGATGGTGCAGCCCAGAGCCATGGTGCGTTCACTGACACATGTGAGTCCTGCAGTCTTCAGCTCACTATAAAACTCAGGAAGGATCAGCTGACCATGTGACCCTTAACCTGCTTGTGCTTTTGGAAATAGAAACATAATTTGCATACATCTGTCCAAGTGAAACAGAAGGTGATTAAATGGCTAAATTAAGTACAACTGATATCTTGAAATATGGCAGTTCTCTAAAATGTTTTGCATTAGGTTTCAACATGAGGGAAGAGTAAAGGATTTTCAAACTGACTTTCATCTTTATGTTGGCAGCTCTTACAGTATAGCGCCCCCTTTTGATGGACTGCACCTATGGCAAATGCATGTTGGAATAGGACCTACTAACACTGTGAACAGAAGGAATGAATATGACATCATGTTTGTCAGAAATAATGAGAAGATGCTTTTGTTTGGATTTTTCATTTGAATAAATAATACAATTTATTTTCAAAGAGGATTTGTCTGAAAATGAAGTTGTATCTAAAAACAACTGGACTACAAGCAAATGACTTACTGTATTCAATCATAATTTAATCTTTGCACTGTTTCTCTTATGACCTCTTGTATATAGTTGAGAAATATTTATATTACTATAATTCTATATTTTATTTTTTCTTTTATATACATTTATATCATTATGCTTTATTTGACACCAGTCTCTTGCTATGTTTGCTACTTATTTTGTATTTATTATTACCATTTCTATTTTTACTCTTTGTCATTATAATATATTGTGATAGCAAAAGGAGAAATTTAATTTGTCAACTGGACAGAGTTTATTTGGTCGAATACGTTTCGCAGCTCATCCAAGCTGCTTCTTCAGTTCTGGTCAGATGCTGAACGCCCTCTCCGTTTGTGGATATCCTAAATGGGCTTTCAATAAAACGAAGAGAACAAAGAAACAGGACAACAGAGAACCAGAACCCAGGAGAAAGGGTGTAACTATTCCTCACCTGGCTGGCGTTTCCGAAAAACTACAGAGGATCTTCAGACAACATGAAATCCCAGTCTATTTCAAACCCACAAACACTTTAAGACAAAAACTGGTCCATCCTAAGGACAAAACACCGAGCCACAAACAAAGCAATGTGGTCTACTCCATTCAGTGTAGTGAAGACTGCAGTGAGCGCTACATTGGAGAAACAAAACAGCCACTTCACAAAAGGATGTATCAACACAGACGGGAAAACAAGGGTGGGCCGCAATCTGCCGTACATCTCCACCTAAAAGCCACAGGCCACTCCTTTGAGGACAGCGAGGTCCAGATCTTGGCCAGAGAAAAGAATTGGTTTGAGAGGGGAGTTAAAGAAGCTATTTTTGTCAAGAAAGAGAATCCTTCCTTGAACAGAAATGGAGGTCTCAGACATCATTTGTCTCCCATCTATAACTCTATCCTCAAACCTAAATCAAAACAAACTGGGAAAACAATGGGACTAGCCAGGACATGTCCAGAGGTGTGAAAACACCCATCATGGCCCTGAATGGATATGCTAACTACTCCCCCACTCCCACTCCATATTGAATAGACTCACCTGACTAACAGAAACTGTAAATAAATATGTGTTGTCTCAGAGTAATTTTCATTGTAATTAGCTCCTCCCTTCAAGCGGATATAAAGCAGTGTCCACCAGCATCTGACCAGAACTGAAGAAGCAGCTTGGATGAGCTGCTAAACGTATTCGACCAAATAAACTCTGTCCAGTTGACAAATTAAATTTCTCCTTTTGCTATGTATTCTACCTGGACGACTGAGGGATTCTACACACAATATATTGTGATGTGTGAGCTACTGTGTCCAAATAATTTCCCTTGTGGATCAATAAAGTTTGTCTAAGTCTAACTGATCATAGCATTTTGTCTTTGTCCAATGAATCATGTGGAGTATGGAACGTGATATCTGTATTTACACTTGGCTACTTTTAAATTAAGATGTACAACTTTGAAGTAGTATTTTTATTAAATAGAAAAGAATACATCAAAATTAAATACTGACATTCAAACACCAGCCCAACCTGCCAACATAGTTTGTAGTAATTTTCAGTTCAAAATGTTTGGTTAGTTTTTAATGTCATGTTAGATTCTACTCTCCCAAACACATTCTAACAAACCCAGTAGAAGCTTTTGACATGTTTTCAATACAACTAAGTGTCGAACTCTCACCATTCCCTGTTACTTAATCCCAAATGAAGATTAATACATGAAGATGAACCAATAATATTCAAAACAGGTTGAACTGGTGGATGGATAGTGATGGTGAATGCTATCTGAGATAAAGTCTAAATATCCAGACCCAAAAGAACAGTGTATACTTCTGCTAACAAAAGGCAATTGAGACTGAAAAGAACAAGATTAAGAGACTGAAATAATGTAGAGGTGAATGTTTGGTGTAACTCCACACAGATCAGTGATGTGAGTTCCTCTTGAGCAGCTGCAGTTGTTTCCTGCTCTGGTCTCACTCTGAAGGACTCACTGAGGGAGGTTTTTGTACGAGCACAAATCACTGTGTGAACACATATTCACTATCAAGTTCATGAACACTCTGACAGTAATAAACTGCTGCATCTTCAGCCTGAGCTCCAGTGATGGTCAAAGAGAAGTCACTGTGGCTCCCACTGCCACTGAACCGAGATGGAGTTTCTGACTCACGTTGATTTGCCAAATATATCAAAAGCTTTGGAGATTGACCAGGTTTCTGCTGATACCAGTGCATATACCAGTAAGCACCTTCATAAACATCTGTGCTAGTTTTACATGTGAGAGTGACAGAGGATCCTGGAGTAAACATCTGGACTGGAGGCTGAGTGACTGTGACCTGACCACTGCATCCTGTAAAAAACAATATACATTTATCAGAAGAAACACAGAGAGAAAAGGCAGTGTGTTGTGTTCAATGTCACTGAGAGTGGAACCTGTGAAGCAGCAGCAGGCCAGTGTCCAGATGAGGATGGTGCAGCCCAGAGCCATGGTGCGTTCACTGACACATGTGAGTCCTGCAGTCTTCAGCTCACTATAAAACTCAGGAAGGATCAGCTGACCATGTGACCCTCCTCTCTATGGAAATACTGTCTCTGTACTCAACTCTACAGTGAACCCACAAGTATTAATCCTATTGGAATCATTTTAAATACACATGTCAACACCACTTTTTTGCCGGACATAAGTATAGTATGAAGTATGAAGCAGTCACACTAGTCACATCAGTAACCAAAAGTACTGCACCTTAAAGCCAACATTAGCACTTCACTGTATTATTAAACTCACTACTGTCAACTCTGTACACGATTCATGTTAAAGGTATTGAAATAAAAACAACAGGGCAAACTGTAACTAATTATTCTATTATACAAAATATCACATCACATTTTTTTTTATTCACAATGAGTTTAATGCATAATAAATAAAACGTGTCTGGAGATAATACTCACCAACTACACCAAGTTTATTATAAATATTAATGCCAGAAACAAAAATAAAAAATAATTACATATAAAAAAATCACATTGTCAATTTTCTTCATGTTTTTAATTGTTCGAAGTTGAATATGGACAGGTTGCATAAATGGATTATATAATGTTACAAATAGTAAAACATGAGTGAATGTTGTGAGTGAAGTGAGAGCAGTGTGTGCAGGAGAACAGAGCAGAGGTTTTTGTACGGCCTCTTCATGACTTTGTATCACTGTGGTGGACGTTCGGAGGAGGAACACAACTCATCGTGGACTGTGAGTACTTTTTACTTTATGCTTTATCAGAACTACTTTATTACTGGTATTTTAGGAGGATTTCTGTCATTTATTATGAATTGGTGATTTTTTAAATATAATTTTTAGCTGTAGTCGTGTAGATCAGAGCTACAGAAACAGTACTTTAAAAATACTAAATGAATATCAAAATATTCTCCTAGATTATTCTTCAAAATGACCTAAAAACATATATTGTTTAGAAAAAAATTATGAAAATACACCAAATGGTATTTGACAGTGTATTTATTATTCCTTAATTCCTTATTTTGTTATCAGTTAGAAAAATACACTAAATTATGTATTGATTTATTTATTCATTTATTATTGAAGTTGCAATAGATTTTCTGATTACTTTTTCATTTTGAGTGTGTGAATCTCAAATGAAATGTCTCTCCTGTAGCACTAGTGTCCATTTATTATGAAATGTAGAGCTAAATGAGCTTAAAGCATTAGTAATTTATTCAATCCTTTCTAAGTACAAATATTTTTCTTTTGACATTCCTGTATTAAATTGAATCTCAATCCAGAAAATATACTTTACAGTGTGGTAAACTAAAATTGGACAAATTCTAGAGTTTGCAAAAAAACTGTTGTGTAATGAAAAAAAAAAAAAGAAAAAAAAGAAAAAAGTTTTTATGAGTATTATAGCAGTTGTCCACAGATCGTTGGTCAGACTTACAGTGAACAGGAAGTGAAAGACACAGATGTAAATGTCTCTCGTCTTCATCATTTTGTGCAGCGACTGTTTTCTGATGTGTTGCTTTAACACTGTGTTGTGCTGCCCCCTGTCTGTGTGCAGTGGGAGTACAGCGGCCCGCCCTGACCGTCCTGCCCCCGTCCAGAGAGGAGCTGCAGAGGGGCAGTGCCACGCTGCTGTGTGTGGCCAGCGAGGGCTTCCCCTCTGATTGGACGCTGGGCTGGAGAGTGGGCGGGGCCTCCACAGAGGGGTCCCCCAGCCCGGGGGTCATGAGAGGGGACGGCCTCTACAGCCGCGTCAGCGTCCTGAGGCTGTCCACAGAGCAGTGGAGAGACACATCAGTGAGCTGTGAGGCCCATCGGAGTGGACAGAGCCCAGTCACTCAGAGCCTGGAGTCACTGTCCTGCTCCCAGTGAGACACGTCCACATGAGGACACACTTCACCTGCTCTATGGGACACTCCCTGGGTTTGACTGAGCTGATGGAGGGCTCAGGGATGAACATGTGACTATGCAGCTTCATGTTCCTGTGTTTGTGCTAATAAAGCTTGTGTTGATCAAAGCATTTTGTCTTTTGTCCAGTGAACAATGTGGAGTATGAAACATGATATCTGCACTTGGCTACATTTAGGTTTATACTGTATCTGCAACTTTGAATCTCTATGATCATTTAGTTAAAACAAATACATCAATATTCAACTTCAAAATTCAAACACCAGCCCAATTTACCAATCAACTTTGTAACAATTTTAAATTTAAAATGTTTGATTTGATTGAATTTAATGTCATTTTGTTCTCACCCATTCACATTCCAACAAAGTAGACGCTTTTGACATGATCTCAGTAAGTTCCTAACTCAAACCATTCCCTGCTACATAATCCCACATTAAAGTTATTACACAAAGATGAATGGGTTGAACTGGGGGGTTGGTTGTGATGGTGACTGCTATCTGAGATAAAGTCTAACCCCAGACCCAAATGCACATTTTCAACTTCTGCCAACAAAAGACCATTAAGACTGAAAAGTGCAAGATTAAGAAATAAAAATAATGTAGAGATGAATGTTTGGTGTAACTCCACACAGATCAGTGATGTGAGTTCCTCTTGAGCAGCTGCAATTGTTTCCTGCTCTGGTCTCACTCTGAAGGACTCACTGAGGGAGGTTTTTGTACGAGCACAAATCACTGTGTGAACACTGGGCCGCTATGAAAACTCTGACAGTAATAAACTGCTGCATCTTCAGCCTGAGCTCCAGTGATGGTCAAAGAGAAGTCACTGTGGCTCCCACTGCCACTGAACCGAGATGGAGTTTCTGACTCACGTTGATTTGCCCAATATATCAAGAGCTTTGGAGTCTGACCAGGTTTCTGCTGATACCAGTGCATCTCCCAGTAAGCACCTTCATAAACATCTGTGCTAGTTTTACATGTGAGAGTGACAGAGGATCCTGGAGTAACTGTCTGGACTGGAGGCTGAGTGACTGTGACCTGACCACTGCATCCTGTAAAAAACAATATACATTTATCAGAAGAAACACAGAGAGAAAAGGCAGTGTGTTGTGTTCAATGTCACTGAGAGTGGAACCTGTGAAGCAGCAGCAGGCCAGTGTCCAGATGAGGATGGTGCAGCCCAGAGCCATGGTGCGTTCACTGACACATGTGAGTCCTGCAGTCTTCAGCTCACTATAAAACTCAGGAAGGATCAGCTGACCATGTGACCCTTAACCTGCTTGTGCTTTTGGAAATAGAAACATAATTTGCATGCATCTGTCCAAGTGAAACAGAAGGTGATTAAATGGCTAAATTAAGTACAACTGATATCTTGAAATATGGCAGTTCTCTAAAATGTTTTGCATTAGGTTTCAACATGAGGGAAGAGTAAAGGATTTTCAAACTGACTTTCATCTTTATGTTGGCAGCTCTTACAGTATAGCGCCCCCTTTTGATGGACTGCACCTATGGCAAATGCATGTTGGAATAGGACCTACTAACACTGTGAACAGAAGGAATGAATATGACATCATGTTTGTCAGAAATAATGAGAAGATGCTTTTGTTTGGATTTTTCATTTGAATTAATAATACAATTTATTTTCAAAGAGGATTTGTCTGAAAATGAAGTTGTATCTAAAAACAACTGGACTACAAGCAAATGACTTACTGTATTCAATCATAATTTAATCTTTGCACTGTTTCTCTTATGACCTCTTGTATATAGTTGAGAAATATTTATATTACTATAGTTCTATATTTTATTTTTTCTTTTATATACATTTATATAATTATGCTTTATTTGACATCAGTCTCTTGCTATGTTTGCTACTTATTTTGTATTTATTATTACCATTTCTATTTTTACTCTTTGTCATTATAATATATTGTGATGTGTGAGCTACTGTGTCCAAATAATTTCCCTTGTGGATCAATAAAGTTTGTCTAAGTCTATTTGATCAAAGCATTTTGTCTTTTGTCCAATGAATCATGTGGAGTATGGAACGTGATATCTGTATTTACACTTGGCTACTTTTAAATTAAGATGTACAACTTTGAAGTAGTATTTTTATGAAATAGAAAAGAATATATCAAAATTAAATACTGACATTCAAACACCAGCCCAACCTGCCAACATAGTTTGTAGTAATTTTCAGTTCAAAATGTTTGGTTAGTTTTTAATGTCATGTTAGATTCTACTCTCCCAAACACATTCTAACAAACCCAGTAGAAGCTTTTGACATGTTTTCAATACAACTAAGTGTCGAACTCTCACCATTCCCTGTTACTTAATCCCAAATGAAGATTAATACATGAAGATGAACCAATAATATTCAAAACAGGTTGAACTGGTGGATGGATAGTGATGGTGAATGCTATCTGAGATAAAGTCTAAATATCCAGACCCAAAAGAACAGTGTATACTTCTGCTAACTGTGGTGGATACGTCTGCCACCACTCCATAGTGTTAGTATTTCATCGTTTAATCCTTTATTTAGACTTATATTTTCTAATTTTGGGTGCACACATTTTAGTTAATATAAGTTTGAATTATTACTTACACTTGTTTTTTTTGTTTGAGGGGCCGGGCAGAGGACCTTTGGAGGAGACCATCGATGCCGAACAAACGGGGGAGCACTATTTAGTTAATTTTGCTAAGTTAGTTTGTTTGAGGTCACTTTATTATTATTGTTTGTTTTCTGTAATATAAGTATTTGTTTTTTTGTTACTGTAAGTTAGTAGCTTTAGTTAATTTTTTAATGTAATTTCCCCCCCTCTTGTGTTCAGTTAGTCGCCCTCATCTATTTAAACGCACCTGTTCTCCGTCTCGGTTAGGTTTTTGTTCTGTTCAGTTGGATTTAAGTTACACCAGTTGGGCCTGACTTTTTGTTAATGATTTACTTCATTTGAGCCTTTGTTAAATTACATTTTTGTTTCATTTTATTAAATTTAAACATATTTTTTATACCTTGTCTTTCCCTTTTTGTTTGGTCCACTACACTAACAAAAGGCAATTGAGACTGAAAAGTGCAAGAGTAAGAGATTAAAATAATGTAGAGATGAATGTTTGGTGTAACTCCACACAGATCAGTGATGTGAGTTCCTCTTGAGCAGCTGCAGTTGTTTCCTGCTCTGGTCTCACTTTGAAGGACTCGCTGAGGGAGGTTTTTGTACGAGCACAAATCACTGTGTGAACACCAATGGGTTGTTATGAACACTCTTACAGTAATAAACTGCGGCATCTTCAGCCTGAGCTCCAGTGATGGTCAAAGAGAAGTCACTGTGGCTCCCACTGCCACTGAACCGAGATGGAGTTTCTGACACACGTTGTGTAGCAAGTGTTATCAAGAGCTTTGGAGTCTGACCAGGTTTCTGCTGATACCAGTGCATGTACCAACTATTAGAATTACTATAAACATCTTTGTTAGTTTTACATGTGAGAGTGACAGAGGATCTTGGAGTAAACATCTGGACTGGAGGCTGAGTGACTGTGACCTGACCACTGCATCCTGTAAAAAACAATATACATTTATCAGAAGAAACACAGAGAGAAAAGGCAGTGTGTTGTGTTCAATGTCACTGAGAGTGGAACCTGTGAAGCAGCAGCAGGCCAGTGTCCAGATGAGGATGGTGCAGCCCAGAGCCATGGTGCGTTCACTGACACATGTGAGTCCTGCAGTCTTCAGCTCACTATAAAACTCAGGAAGGATCAGCTGACCATGTGACCCTCCTCTCTATGGAAATACTGTCTCTGTACTCAACTCTACAGTGAACCCACATGTATTAATCCTATTGGAATCATTTTAAATACACATGTCAACACCACTTTTTTGCCGGACATAAGTATAGTATGAAGTATGAAGCAGTCACACTCGTCACATCAGTAACCAAAAGTACTGCACCTTAAAGCCAACATTAGCACTTCACTGTATTATTAAACTCACTACTGTCAACTCTGTACACGATTCATGTTAAAGGTATTGGAATGAAAACAACAGGGCAAACTGTAAATAATTATTCTATTATACAAAATATCACATCACATTTTTTTTATTCACAATGAGTTTAATGCATAATAAATAAAACGTGTCTGGAGATAATACTCACCAACTACACCAAGTAATATTAATGCTAGAAATAAAAATAAAAAATAATTACATTTAAAAATATCACATTGTCAATTTTCTTCATGTTTTCAATTGTTCAGAGTTGAATATGGACAGGCTGCATAAATGGATTATATAATGTTACAAATAGTAAAACATGAGTGAATGTTGTGAGTGAAGTGAGAGCAGTGTGTGCAGGAGAACAGAGCAGAGGTTTTTGTACGGCCTCTTCATGACTTTGTATCACTGTGGTGCACGTTCGGAGGAGGAACACAACTCATCGTGGACTGTGAGTACTTTTAACTTTATGCTTTATCAGAACTACTTAATTATTTTAGCAGGATTTTGGTAATGTTTGTAGATTGGTAAATATTTATCTTTAATTTTAATTCTACAGTAATAGTTGTATTGGTCAGTTCTAAAGAAACAAAGCTCTTAAAAATTACAATTATTATTAATCCTTTTCATTGCTGATAATGACAGAGAAATACAAAATATATGTTATTTGATTTACTAATTTTCTTTAGACTGGCTGATTATGATTATGAGTATTGCTAGAAATGGTTTCAACTTAACATCAAAGTCCATTTATGAACTCAGTCATTTTTATCTATTAACAAGTGAATAAAAACTGTTATAATGTAATACTATTATTTTGATATTAAATATTTATTTAATTAAATTAAAAAATGATTTACAGTATGATGAAGTAAAATCAGCCCAGTGCAAACGCTTGTCTAAAAAATCCATAGCAAAAGGAGAAATTTAATTTGTCAACTGGACAGAGTTTATTTGGTTTATTTTGTCTAAAAAATGTATTATTATTTTTTATTTGTCAAAATCAACGTTACTTCTAACAGTTTTTATCAGTAGCAGTTCTCCACGGTTCGTTGGTCAGACTTACAGTGAACAGGAAGTGAAAGACACAGATGTAAATGTCTCTCGTCTTCATCATTTTGTGCAGCGACTGTTTTCTGATGTGTTGCTTTAACACTGTGTTGTGCTGCCCCCTGTCTGTGTGCAGTGGGAGTACAGCGGCCCGCCCTGACCGTCCTGCCCCCGTCCAGAGAGGAGCTGCAGAGGGGCAGTGCCACGCTGCTGTGTATGGCCAGCGAGGGCTTCCCCTCTGATTGGACGCTGGGCTGGAGAGTGGGCGGAGCCTCCACAGAGGGGTCCCCCAGCCCGGGGGTCATGAGAGGGGACGGCCTCTACAGCCGCGTCAGCGTCCTGAGGCTGTCCACAGAGCAGTGGAGAGACACATCAGTGAGCTGTGAGGCCCATCGGAGTGGACAGAGCCCAGTCACTCAGAGCCTGGAGTCACTGTCCTGCTCCCAGTGAGACACGTCCACATGAGGACACACTTCACCTGCTCTATGGGACACTCCCTGGGTTTGACTGAGCTGATGGAGGGCTCAGGGATGAACATGTGACTATGCAGCTTCATGTTCCTGTGTTTGTGCTAATAAAGCTTGTGTTGATCAAAGCATTTTGTCTTTTGTCCAGAGTGGAGTATGAAACATGATAATAGCTTTTTTTCTTCAATAATACAAAGTTGAGATTTAAAATCCACATGTCCACGATTGTTTCATTTTAAACAGGCATGTCTAAACTATGGCCTGAGGGCCAAATGAGGCCCTCACATCAATTTTTCTTGGCCCTCAGGCTTCCCAGTAAATTGTCCCAAATTATCCTAAGCAATACTTTTTACTCCTGTTTTTGAAAATCTACCTTGATAAAGCCAATAATAAATATTTAGTGTGTACTTTTGAGGATCTAAGCTCTGGTGGCTCATTTTAACATGTTAAAATGCACAAATTTCCATTATTCACCGTACTGAGCACCAGTCTATGGCTCTCCATCAGACCACTGCTCAGTCTGTGTTTTGATATGTAGCTCTTGATGAAAAAAGTTTAGACATCCCTGATTTATAAGAATACAGTTTCAGCCAACTTTTAATTTTAACATCATGACTTAATACGGTGATCCATCTTATCAGCTAAACGAATAACCTCCAGTCTGTCTGAACTATAATATGTTACACTAAAAGGAACCTAAGCCACATAATAGAGGTTATAAACAGAAGACTCAACAATGTAATAATAAATGATCAAATGTGAATGTTTGGTGTAACTCCACACAGATCAGTGATGTGAGTTCCTCTTGAGCAGCTGCAGTTGTTTCCTGCTCTGGTCTCACTCTGAAGGACTCACTGAGGGAGGTTTTTGTACGAGCACAAATCACTGTGTGAACACCCAAGGGTTGTTATGCTCACTCTGACAGTAATAAACTGCTGCATCTTCAGCCTGAGCTCCAGTGATGGTCAAAGAGAAGTCTCTGTGGCTCCCACTGCCACTGAACCGAGATGGAGTTTCTGACAGACGTTGTGTAGCAAGTTTTATCCAGAGCTTTGGAGTCTGACCAGGTTTCTGCTGATACCAGTGCATGCGCCAACCATGAGAATCAGTATAAACATCTTTGTTAGTTTTACATGTGAGAGTGACAGAGGATCCTGGAGTAAACATCTGGACTGGAGGCTGAGTGACTGTGACCTGACCACTGCATCCTGTAAAAAACAATATACATTTATCAGAAGAAACACAGAGAGAAAAGGCAGTGTGTTGTGTTCAATGTCACTGAGAGTGGAACCTGTGAAGCAGCAGCAGGCCAGTGTCCAGATGAGGATGGTGCAGCCCAGAGCCATGGTGCGTTCACTGACACATGTGAGTCCTGCAGTCTTCAGCTCACTATAAAACTCAGGAAGGATCAGCTGACCATGTGACCCTTAACCTGCTTGTGCTTTTGGAAATAGAAACATAATTTGCATGCATCTGTCCAAGTGAAACAGAAGGTGATTAAATGGCTAAATTAAGTACAACTGATATCTTGAAATATGGCAGTTCTCTAAAATGATTTGCATTAGGTTTCAACATGAGGGAAGAGTAAAGGATTTTCAAACTGACTTTCATCTTTATGTTGGCAGCTCTTACAGTATAGCGCCCCCTTTTGATGGACTGCACCTATGGCAAATGCATGTTGGAATAGGACCTACTAACACTGTGAACAGAAGGAATGAATATGACATCATGTTTGTCAGAAATAATGAGAAGATGCTTTTGTTTGGATTTTTCTTTTGAATTAATAATACAATTTATTTTCAAAGAGGATTTGTCTGAAAATGAAGTTGTATCTAAAAACAACTGGAATACAAGCAAATGACTTACTGTATTCAATCATAATTTAATCTTTGCACTGTTTCTCTTTTGACCTCTTGTATATAGTTGAGAAATATTTATATTACTATAATTCTATATTTTATTTTTTCTTTTATATACATTTATATCATTATGCTTTATTTGACATCAGTCTCTTGCTATGTTTGCTACTTATTTTGTATTTATTATTACCTTTTCTATTTTTACTCTTTGTCATTATAATATATTGTGATGTGTGAGCTACTGTGTCCAAATAATTTCCCTTGTGGATCAATAAAGTTTGTTTAAGTCTAACTGATCAAAGCATTTTGTCTTTTGTCCAATGAATCATGTGGAGTATGGAACGTGATATCTGTATTTACACTTGGCTACTTTTAAATTAAGATGTACAACTTTGAAGTAGTATTTTTATTAAATAGAAAAGAATATATCAAAATTAAATACTGACATTCAAACACCAGCCCAACCTGCCAACATAGTTTGTAGTAATTTTCAGTTCAAAATGTTTGGTTAGTTTTTAATGTCATGTTAGATTCTACTCTCCCAAACACATTCTAACAAACCCAGTAGAAGCTTTTGACATGTTTTCAATACAACTAAGTGTCGAACTCTCACCATTCCCTGTTACTTAAACCCAAATGAAGATTAATACTTGAAGATGAACCGATAATATTCAAAACAGGTTGAACTGGTGGATGGATAGTGATGGTGAATGCTATCTGAGATAAAGTCTAAATATCCAGACCCAAAAGAACAGTGTATACTTCTGCTAACTGTGGTGGATACGTCTGCCACCCCTCCATAGTGTTAGTATTTCATCGTTTAATCCTTTATTTAGACTTATATTTTCTAATTTTGGGTGCACACATTTTAGTTAATATAAGTTTGAATTATTACTTACACTTGTTTTTTTTGTTTGAGGGGCCGGGCAGAGGACCTTTGGAGGAGACCATCGATGCCGAACAAACGGGGGAGCACTATTTAGTTAATTTTGCTAAGTTAGGTTGTTTGAGGTCACTTTATTATTATTGTTTGTTTTCTGTATTATAAGTATTTGATTTTTTGTTACTGTAAGTTAGTAGCTTTAGTTAATTATTTAATGTAATTTCCCCCTCTCTTGTGTTCAGTTTAGTCGCCCTCATCTATTTAAACGCACCTGTTCTCCGTCTCGGTTAGGTTTTTGTTCTGTTCAGTTGGATTTAAGTTACACCAGTTGGGCCTGACTTTTTGTTAATGATTTACTTCATTTGAGCCTTTGTTAAATTACATTTTTGTTTCATTTTATTAAATTTAAACATATTTTTTATACCTTGTCTTTGCCTTTTTGTTTGGTCCACTATACTAACAAAAGGCCATTGAGACTGAAAAGTGCAAGAGTAAGAGATTAAAATAATGTAGAGATGAATGTTTGGTGTAACTCCACACAGATCAGTGATGTGAGTTCCTCTTGAGCAGCTGCAGTTGTTTCCTGCTCTGGTCTCACTCTGAAGGACTCACTGAGGGAGGTTTTTGTACGAGCACAAATCACTGTGTGAACCCAACACCGCTATGAGCACTCTGACAGTAATAAACTGCGGCATCTTCAGCCTGAGCTCCAGTGATGGTCAAAGAGAAGTCACTGTGGCTCCCACTGCCACTGAACCGAGATGGAGTTTCTGACAGACGTTGTGTAGCATATTTAATCCAGAGCTTTGGAGACTGACCAGGTTTTTGCTGATACCAGTGCAAATCCCAGTAAGCACCTTTATAAACATCTGCGCTAGTTTTACATGTGAGAGTGACAGAGGATCCTGGAGTAAACATCTGGACTGGAGGCTGAGTGACTGTGACCTGACCACTGCATCCTGTAAAAAACAATATACATTTATCAGAAGAAACACAGAGAGAAAAGGCAGTGTGTTGTGTTCAATGTCACTGAGAGTGGAACCTGTGAAGCAGCAGCAGGCCAGTGTCCAGATGAGGATGGTGCAGCCCAGAGCCATGGTGCGTTCACTGACACATGTGAGTCCTGCAGTCTTCAGCTCACTATAAAACTCAGGAAGGATCAGCTGACCATGTGACCCTTAACCTGCTTGTGCTTTTGGAAATAGAAACATAATTTGCATACATCTGTCCAAGTGAAACAGAAGGTGATTAAATGGCTAAATTAAGTACAACTGATATCTTGAAATATGGCAGTTCTCTAAAATGTTTTGCATTAGGTTTCAACATGAGGGAAGAGTAAAGGATTTTCAAACTGACTTTCATCTTTATGTTGGCAGCTCTTACAGTATAGCGCCCCCTTTTGATGGACTGCACCTATGGCAAATGAATGTTGGAATTGGACCTACTAACACTGTGAACAGAAGGAATGAATATGACATCATGTTTGTCAGAAATAATGAGAAGATGTTTTTGTTTGGATTTTTCATTTGAATTAATAATACAATTTATTTTCAAAGAGGATTTGTCTGAAAATGAAGTTGTATCTAAAAACAACCAGACTACAAGCAAATGACTTACTGTATTCAATTATAATTTAATCTTTGCACTGTTTCTCTTATGACCTCTTGTATATAGTTGAGAAATATTTATATGACTATAGTTCTATATTTTATTTTTTCTTTTATATACATTTATATAATTATGCTTTATTTGACATCAGTCTCTTGCTATGTTTGCTACTTATTTTGTATTTATTATTACCATTTCTATTTTTACTCTTTGTCATTATAATATATTGTGATGTGTGAGCTACTGTGTCCAAATAATTTCCCTTGTGGATCAATAAAGTTTGTTTAAGTCTAACTGATCAAAGCATTTTGTCTTTTGTCCAATGAATCATGTGGAGTATGGAACGTGATATCTGTATTTACACTTTGTTAAATTAAGATGTACAACTTTGAAGTAGTATTTTTTTTAAATAGAAAAGAATATATCAAAATTAAATACTGACATTCAAACACCAGCCCAACCTGCCAACATAGTTTGTAGTAATTTTCAGTTCAAAATGTTTGGTTAGTTTTTAATGTCATGTTAGATTCTACTCTCCCAAACACATTCTAACAAACCCAGTAGAAGCTTTTGACATGTTTTCAATACAACTAAGTGTCGAACTCTCACCATTCCCTGTTACTTAATCCCAAATGAAGATTAATACATGAAGATGAACAGATAATATTCAAAACAGGTTGAACTGATGGATGGATAGTGATGGTGAATGCTATCTGAGATAAAGTCTAAATATCCAGACCCAAAAGAACAGTGTATACTTCTGCTAACAAAAGGCAATTGAGACTGAAAAGAACAAGATTAAGAGACTGAAATAATGTAGAGGTGAATGTTTGGTGTAACTCCACACAGATCAGTGATGTGAGTTCCTCTTGAGCAGCTGCAGTTTTTTCCTGCTCTGGTCTCACTCTGAAGGACTCACTGAGGGAGGTTTTTGTACGAGCACAAATCACTGTGTGAACACCCAAGGGTTGTTATGAAGACTCTGACAGTAATAAACTGCTGCATCTTCAGCCTGAGCTCCAGTGATGGTCAAAGAGAAGTCACTGTGGCTCCCACTGCCACTGAACCGAGATGGAATTCCTGGCATACCTCGAACTGCCCATTTTATGAAGAGTTTTGGAGATTGGCCGGGTTTCTGCTGATACCAGTGCATGGACCAACCATAAGAAGAGCCTTTCACAACATCTTTGTTAGTTTTACATGTGAGAGTGACAGAGGATCCTGGAGTAACTGTCTGGACTGGAGGCTGAGTGACTGTGACCTGACCACTGCATCCTGTAAAAAACAATATACATTTATCAGAAGAAACACAGAGAGAAAAGGCAGTGTGTTGTGTTCAATGTCACTGAGAGTGGAACCTGTGAAGCAGCAGCAGGCCAGTGTCCAGATGAGGATGGTGCAGCCCAGAGCCATGGTGCGTTCACTGACACATGTGAGTCCTGCAGTCTTCAGCTCACTATAAAACTCAGGAAGGATCAGCTGACCATGTGACCCTCCTCTCTATGGAAATACTGTCTCTGTACTCAACTCTACAGTGAACCCACATGTATTAATCCTATTGGAATCATTTTAAATACACATGTCAACACCACTTTTTTGCCGGACATAAGTATAGTATGAAGTATGAAGCAGTCACACTAGTCACATCAGTAACCAAAACTACTGCACCTTAAAGCCAACATTAGCACTTCACTGTATTATTAAACTCACTACTGTCAACTCTGTACACGATTCATGTTAAAGGTATTGGAATAAAAACAACAGGGCAAACTGTAAATAATTATTCTATTATACAAAATATCACATCACATTTTTTTTTATTCACAATGAGTTTAATGCATAATAAATAAAACGTGTCTGGAGATAATACTCACCAACTACACCAAGTAATATTAATGCCAGAAATAAAAATAAAAAATAATTACATTTAAAAATATCACATTGTCAATTTTCTTCATGTTTTCAATTGTTCAGAGTTGAATATGGACAGGTTGCATAAATGGATTATATAATGTTACAAATAGTAAAACATGAGTGAATGTTGTGAGTGAAGTGAGAGCAGTGTGTGCAGGAGAACAGAGCAGAGGTTTTTGTACGGCCTCTTCATGACTTTGTATCACTGTGGTACACGTTCGGAGGAGGAACACAACTCATCGTGGACTGTGAGTACTTTTTACTTTATGCTTTATCAGAACTACTTAATTATTTTAGCAGGATTTTGGTAATGTTTGTAGATTGGTAAATATTTGTCTTTAATTTTAATTCTACAGTAATAGTTGTATTGGTCAGTTCTAAAGAAACAATGCTCTTTAAAATTACAATTATTATTAATCCTTTTCATTGTTGATAATGACAGAGAAATACAAAATATATGTGATTAATTTACTGAATTTTCTTTAGACTGGCTGATTATGATTATGAGTATTGCTAGAAATGGTTTCAACTTAACATCAAAGTCCATTTATGAACTCAGTCATTTTTATCTATTAACAAGTGAATAAAAACTGTTATAATGTAATACTAGTATTTTGATATTAAATATTTAGATGTGTGTAGAATCCCTCAGTCGTCCAGGTAGAATCCATAGCAAAAGGAGAAATTTAATTTGTCAACTGGACAGAGTTTATTTGGTTTATTTTGTCTAAAAAATGTATTATTATTTTTTATTTGTCAAAATCAACATGACTTCTAACATTTTTTATCAGTAGCAGTTGTCCACGGTTTGTTGGTCAGACTTACAGTGAACAGGAAGTGAAAGACACAGATGTAAATGTCTCTCGTCTTCATCATTTTGTGCAGCGACTGTTTTCTGATGTGTTGCTTTAACACTGTGTTGTGCTGCCCCCTGTCTGTGTGCAGTGGGAGTACAGCGGCCCGCCCTGACCGTCCTGCCCCCGTCCAGAGAGGAGCTGCAGAGGGGCAGTGCCACGCTGCTGTGTGTGGCCAGCGAGGGCTTCCCCTCTGATTGGACGCTGGGCTGGAGAGTGGGCGGAGCCTCCACAGAGGGGTCCCCCAGCCCGGGGGTCATGAGAGGGGACGGCCTCTACAGCCGCGTCAGCGTCCTGAGGCTGTCCACAGAGCAGTGGAGAGACACATCAGTGAGCTGTGAGGCCCATCGGAGTGGACAGAGCCCAGTCACTCAGAGCCTGGAGTCACTGTCCTGCTCCCAGTGAGATACGTCCACATGAGGACACACTTCACCTGCTCTATGGGACACTCCCTGGGTTTGACTGAGCTGATGGAGGGCTCAGGGATGAACATGTGACTATGCAGCTTCATGTTCCTGTGTTTGTGCTAATAAAGCTTGTGTTGATCAAAGCATTTTGTCTTTTGTCCAGAGTGGAGTATGAAACATGATAATAGCTTTTTTTCTTTAATAATACAAAGTTGAGATTTAAAATCCACATGTCCACGATTGTTTCATTTTATACAGGCATATCCAAACTATGGCCTGAGGGCCAATGAGGCCCTCACATCAATTTTTCTTGGCCCTCAGGTTTCCCAGTAAATTGTCCCAAATTATCTTAAGCAATACTTTTTACTGCTGTTTTTGAAAATCTTTGACAAAGCCAATAATAAATATTTAGTGTGTAGTTTTGAGGATCTAAGCTCTGGTGGCTCATTTTAACATGTTAAAATGCACAAATTTCCATTATTCATGTACTGAGCACCAGTCTATGGCTCTCCATCGGACGTCTGCTCAGTCCGTGTTTTGATATGTAGCCCTTGATGAAAAAAGTTTAGACATCCCTGATTTATAAGAATACAGTTTCAGCCAACTTTTAATTTTAACATCATGACTTAATATGGTGATCCATCTTATCAGCTAAACGAATAACCTCCAGTCTGTCTGAACTATAATATGTTACACTAAAAGGAACCTAAGCCACATTATAGAGGTTATAAACAGTAGACTCAACAAGGTAATAATAAATGATCAAATGTGAATGTTTGGTGTAACTCCACATAGATCAGTGATGTGAGTTCCTCTTGAGCAGCTGCAGTTGTTTCCTGCTCTGGTCTCACTCTGAAGGACTCACTGAGGGAGGTTTTTGTACGAGCACAAATCACTGTGTGAACACACCACCGCTATGAGCACTCTGACAGTAATAAACTGCTGCATCTTCAGCCTGAGCTCCAGTGATGGTCAAAGAGAAGTCACTGTGGCTCCCACTGCCACTGAACCGAGATGGAGTTTCTGACAGACGTTGTGTAGCAAATTTTATCAAGAGCTTTGGAGTCTGACCAGGTTTCTGCTGATACCAGAACATGTACCAATCACTATAAACATCTTTGTTGCTTTTACATGTGAGAGTGACAGAGGATCCTGGAGTAAACATCTGGACTGGAGGCTGAGTGACTGTGACCTGACCACTGCATCCTGTAAAAAACAATATACATTTATCAGAAGAAACACAGAGAGAAAAGGCAGTGTGTTGTGTTCAATGTCACTGAGAGTGGAACCTGTGAAGCAGCAGCAGGCCAGTGTCCAGATGAGGATGGTGCAGCCCAGAGCCATGGTGCGTTCACTGACACATGTGAGTCCTGCAGCCTTCAGCTCACTATAAAACTCAGGAAGGATCAGCTGACCATGTGACCCTCCTCTCTATGGAAATACTGTCTCTGTACTCAACTCTACAGTGAACCCACATGTATTAATCCTATTGGAATCATTTTAAATACACATGTCAACACCACTTTTTTGCCGGACATAAGTATAGTATGAAGTATGAAGCAGTCACACTAGTCACATCAGTAACCAAAACTACTGCACCTTAAAGCCAACATTAGCACTTCACTGTATTATTAAACTCACTACTGTCAACTCTGTACACGATTCATGTTAAAGGTATTGGAATAAAACCAACAGGGCAAACTGTAAATAATTATTCTATTATACAAAATATCACATCACATTTTTTTTTATTCACAATGAGTTTAATCCATAATAAATAAAACGTGTCTGGAGATAATACTCACCAACTACACCAAGTAATATTAATGCTAGAAATAAAAATAAAAAATAATTACATTTAAAAATATCACATTGTCAATTTTCTTCATGTTTTCAATTGTTCAAAGTTGAATATGGACAGGTTGCATAAATGGATTATATAATGTTACAAATAGTAAAACATGAGTGAATGTTGTGAGTGAAGTGAGAGCAGTGTGTGCAGGAGAACAGAGCAGAGGTTTTTGTACGGCCTCTTCATGACTTTGTATCACTGTGGTGGACGTTCGGAGGAGGAACACAACTCATCGTGGACTGTGAGTACTTTTTACTTTATGCTTTATCAGAACTACTTAATTATTTTAGCAGGATTTTGGTAATGTTTGTAGATTGGTAAATATTTATCTTTAATTTTAATTCTACAGTAATAGTTGTATTGGTCAGTTGTAAAGAAACAAACCTCTTTAAAATTACAATTATTATTAATCCTTTTCATTGTTGATAATGACAGAGAAATACAAAATATATGTGATTAATTTACTGAATTTTCTATAGACTGGCTGATTATGATTATGAGTATTGCTAGAAATGGTTTCAACTTAACATCAAAGTCCATTTATGAACTCAGTCATTTTTATCTATTAACAAGTGAATAAAAACTGTTATAATGTAATACTAGTATTTTGATATTAAATATTTAGATGTGTGTAGAATCCCTCAGTCGTCCAGGTAGAATCCATAGCAAAAGGAGAAATTTAATTTGTCAACTGGACAGAGTTTATTTGGTTTATTTTGTCTAAAAAATGTATTATTATTTGTCAAAATCAACATTACTTCTAACATTTTTTATCAGTAGCAGTTGTCCACGGTTTGTTGGTCAGACTTACAGTGAACAGGAAGTGAAAGACACAGATGTAAATGTCTCTCGTCTTCATCATTTTGTGCAGCGACTGTTTTCTGATGTGTTGCTTTAACACTGTGTTGTGCTGCCCCCTGTCTGTGTGCAGTGGGAGTACAGCGGCCCGCCCTGACCGTCCTGCCCCCGTCCAGAGAGGAGCTGCAGAGGGGCAGTGCCACGCTGCTGTGTGTGGCCAGCGAGGGCTTCCCCTCTGATTGGACGCTGGGCTGGAGAGTGGGCGGGGCCTCCACAGAGGGGTCCCCCAGCCCGGGGGTCATGAGAGGGGACGGCCTCTACAGCCGCGTCAGCCTCCTGAGGCTGTCCACAGAGCAGTGGAGAGACACATCAGTGAGCTGTGAGGCCCATCGGAGTGGACAGAGCCCAGTCACTCAGAGCCTGGAGTCACTGTCCTGCTCCCAGTGAGACACGTCCACATGAGGACACACTTCACCTGCTCTATGGGACACTCCCTGGGTTTGACTGAGCTGATGGAGGGCTCAGGGATGAACATGTGACTATGCAGCTTCATGTTCCTGTGTTTGTGCTAATAAAGCTTGTGTTGATCAAAGCATTTTGTCTTTTGTCCAGTGAACAATGTGCAGTATGAAACATGATATCTGCACTTGGCTACATTTAGGTTTATACTGTATCTGCAACTTTGAATCTCTATGATCATTTAGTTAAAACAAATACATCAATATTCAACTTCAAAATTCAAACACCAGCTCAATTTACCAATCAAATTTGTAACAATTTTAAATTTAAAATGTTTGATTTGATTGAATTTAATGTCATTTTCTTCTCACCCATTCACATTCCAACAAAGTAGACGCTTTTGACATGATCTCAGTAAGTGCCTAACTCAAACCATTCCCTGCTACATAATCCCAAATTAAGGTTATTACACAAAGATGAATGGGTTGAACTGGTGGGTTGGTTGTGATGGTGACTGCTATCTGAGATAAAGTCTAACCCCAGACCCAAATGCACATTTTCAACTTCTGCCAACAAAAGGCAATGAAGACTGAAAAGTGCGAGAGTAAGAGATTAAAATAATGTAGAGATGAATGTTTGGTGTAACTCCACACAGATCAGTGATGTGAGTTCCTCTTGTGAATTATCTCAGATAGCATTCACCATCACTATCCATCCACCAGTTCAACCTGTTTTGAATATTATCGGTTCATCTTCAAGTATTAATCTTCATTTGGGATTAAGTAACAGGGAATGGTGAGAGTTCAGCACTTAGTTGTATTGAAAACGTGTCAAAAGCTTCTACTGGGTTTGTTAGAATGTGACATTAAAAACTAACCAAACATTTTGAACTGAAAATTACTACAAACTATGTTGGCAGGTTGTGCTGGTGTTTGAATGTCAGTGTTTAATTTTGATATATTCTTTTCTATTTAATAAAAATACTACTTCAAAGTTGTACATCTTAATTTAAAAGTAGCCAAGTGTAAATACAGATATCACGTTCCATACTCCACATGATTCATTGGACAAAAGACAAAATGCTTTGATCAAATAGACTTAGACAAACTTTATTGATCCACAAGGGAAATTATTTGGACACATCACAATATATTATAATGACAAAGAGTAAAAATAGAAATGGTAATAATAAATACAAAATAAGTAGCAAACATAGCAAGAGACTGGTGTCAAATAAAGCATAATTATATAAATGTATATAAAAGAAAAAATAAAATATAGAACTATAGTAATATAAATATTTCTCAACTATATACAAGAGGTCATAAGAGAAACAGTGCAAAGATTAAATTATGATTGAATACAGTAAGTCATTTGCTTGTAGTCCGGTTGTTTTTGCCCAGTACACGTTTTCTGTCATGACTTGTGCTCCCCTCCCTCCTTTCCCCTGTGTGTGTGTGGGCGGAGTCTCCTGGGACCTGTGTTTGTTTTTGTTTATTTGGATAACATTCTCATTTTTTCCAGGAATTTCAAGGAACATGTTCAGCATGTTCGGCTCGTTCTGCAACGCCTCCTGGAGAACAAGCTTTTTGTGAAAGCAGAGAAATGTGATTTTCATTCAGCCTCTGTTAATTTTCTGGGTTTTGTTATTCAACAGGGGCAGATCAAGGCAGAACCTGAGAAAGTGAGAGCTGTGGCAGAATGGCCCAAACCTGAAACCAGGAAACAACTTCAGCGTTTCCTGGGGTTTGCTAACTTTTACAGGAGATTTATTAAGGACTACAGCAGAAAGGCAGCCCCACTGACTCGTCTCACCTCTAGCCTTACGCCTTCTAAATGGTCTAGTGAGGCAGAAGAAGCCTTTGCTACTCTTAAGACTGTTCACCTCTGCTCCAGTCCTAACTCACCCTGATCCCTCCAGGCAATTCATCGTTGAAGTTGATGCTTCTGACTCCGGGGTGGGAGCAGTCCTGTCCCAGCATTCCCCAAGGGATCAAAAGATTCATCCGTGTGCCTTTTTCTCTTGCCATCTGTCTCATGCAGAGGTAAACTATGACATTGGAAATGGAGAGCTTCTGGCTGTGGTTTTGGCTTTGCAGGAGTGGAGACACTGGCTGGAGGGTGCAGAACATCCATTCATTGTTTGGACTGACCACAAGAACCTATCTTATCTCCGTTCTGCCAAGAGGCTCAACTCTCGACAAGCAAGATGGGCACTGTTTCTAGGAAGGTTCAACTTCATCCTTACCTATCGACCTGGTTCTTGGAATACCAAGCCAGACGCCTTGTCTCGTCAGTTCAATCCTGATGTCCCAGAATCCCTGCCTGCTCCCATATTGCCTGTTACTTGTGTGATTGACAATCCAGATGACCCATCTGAGGCTTCTCCCGCTACTCACCTGATCGCGTCTGTTCATTGGGAGATTGAAAGGGTGGTGCGAGAGGCTCAACGATCCCAAACTGTTCCAGGTAACTGCCCACCGGACTCTTTATTTGTGCCAGAGTCTGTGCGAGCTCAGGTCCTCCAGTGGGGGCATAGTTCTAAACTCGCATGTCACCCTGGTTTCCATCGGACCTTGGCATTCCTTAAACAGAGGTTCTGGTGGCCAACTATGACTAAGGACACTCGGTCTTACATTGCTGCCTGTACTACCTGTGCCCGAAGTAAGTCTAGCCATCAAGTTCCTTCTGGTCTCCTCAACCCCTTACCTATTCCCAGCAGACCATGGTCCCACATTGCCTTAGATTTTGTCACTGGACTCCCGAAATCTGACGGTAATTCTGTTATATTTACAATTGTGGACCGTTTTTCTAAGGCAGTACCCCTCCCTAAGTTGCCAACTTCCACTGAAACCGCTAATCTTTTGGTTCTTCATGTGTACAGACTTCACAGCATTCCTATGCATATTGTTTCAGACAGAGGTCCACAATTCACATCTCAAGTGTGGAGGGCATTTTGTCAGGCTCTGGGAACTTCAGTCAGTCTCTCGTCTGGGTACCACCCTCAATCCAATGGTCAGACGGAGCGGACTAATCAGTACTTGGAAACATCCCCACGCTGTGTCACAGCCCGTAACCCAGCCACATGGAGCACTTATTTGCCTTGGATTGAATACGCCCACAACTCTCTAATATCCTCTGCCACAGGTATGACACCATTCATGGTTTCTCTGGGTTTTCAACCACCTCTTTTCCCAGATCAAGAGGGTGATGTGGCGGTCCCATCAGTCCAGGCTCATTTAAGGCGCTGTCGACAAATATGGAGAACTGCTCATGCTGCACTGCAGTGCACAGCAACTCGCAATCAGAGATTTGCTGATAGACATCGAAAGCAATCTCCTCCTTACCAGCCTGGACAAAAGGTTTGGCTGTCAACTCGCGATCTTCCTCTTCAAGTAGAGTCTAAGAAACTGGCTCCTAAGTTTATCGGTCCATATGTCATTGAAAAAGTGATAAATCCTGCTGTTTGTGACGAACAGCGGAGGAACCCAAGCGCAGACACAAGTCAGTAGGGAATCGGTAGGTATTTATTACAGAACAAACTTTCAGGAATATTGCAGGTCGGGGCAGGACGGAACAAGACGCTGGAGCGGGAGACTGGAGCGGGAGACTGGAGCGGGAGACTGGAGCGGGAGACTGGAGCGGGAGACTGGAGCGGGAGACTGGAGCGGGAGACTGGAGCGGGAGACTGGAGCGGGAGACTGGAGCGGGAGACTGGAGCGGGAGACTGGAGCGGGAGACTGGAGCGGGAGACTGGAGCGGGAGACTGGAGCAGGAGACTGGAGCAGGAGACTGGAGCAGGAGACTGGAGCACGGTGATCTGAGGCAGACGGACAGAGAGGTAAGTAAAGCGACAACTGGTAGGTAAAACAAAAGTAGCTGGAACGCAGCACTGACTGAGGGAGTTCTACGATCTGGCAGCGCTGAGCTCGTGAGAGTGGTTCTTAAACCCCTGTTGATTGCAGAGTGAGCCCAGCTGAGTTTGGCTCCAGCACACCTGTCTCCACTCCTGAAACAAACGGGGAGGGGAAGGAGGTGGCCACTCAGGGAGTGGCAGATGATGTCAGAGGAGCTAGAGGGGGTGTGACAGTACCCCCTCCTCTACGGACGCCCCCTGGCAGCCCACGTCGCTTCTCCGGATGAAGACTGTAGAATGTTTGGATCAGGGAGGGGTCCAAGACATTCTTACGGGGCACCCAGCACCGCTCCTCAGGACCATAGCCCTCCCAGTCCACCAAAAACTGAACACCACGACCCCGGCGCTGGACATCCAGGATTTGCCGGACAGTATAAGCAGGGTGGTCATCGATCATCCTGGGAGGAGGAGGTGGAGGAGGAGGAGCACACAGAGAACTGAACCGGACCGGCTTGATCAAAGACACATGAAAGGTAGGATGAACCTTAAGTGATGTGGGGAGCTTGAGACGTACCGCAGAGGGGTTGATAACTCGCTCCACCTCGAATGGCCCAATGAACCGTGGAGACAGCTTCTTTGACTCCACCTTTAGTGGCAGGTCTCGCGTGGAGAGCCATACCTTCTGACCAGGGGCGTAAGAAGGAGCTGGAGTGCGGCGACGGTCAGCCTGGACTCTGGACCTTGTAGAAGAGCACTCGAGAGCAGAACGGGCTCGAGTCCAGATACGGTGACACCGTCTCAAGTGCTCTTGGACTGAGGGAACTGCTAGTTCTTGCTCCTGGTCTGCAAATAGGGGAGGTTGGTAACCATAGCAACATTCAAAAGGTGACATACCCAGGGCAGAGTTCAAAAGGGTGTTATGGGCATATTCCACCCATGGCAGATGTGCGCTCCAACTAGAAGGATTGGCAGAGGAAACACAGCGCAACGCCACCTCCATCTGCTGGTTAACCCGCTCCGTTTGGCCATTACTCTGGGGATGGTAGCCAGAAGAGAGACTGACATTAATACCCAAAGCGGAACAGAAAGCCCGCCATACCTGAGAGGTAAATTGAGGGCCTCGGTCAGATACAATGTCCACCGGAATGCCATGCAACTTGAATACATGTTCCACTAGTAAGTCTGCGGTCTCTCTGGAAGAAGGCAGTTTAGAAACAGGGACAAAGTGAGCCATCTTGGAAAATCTGTCAACAATGGTAAGAACGACAGAATAGCCATTAGAAGGAGGGAGTCCAGTCACAAAATCTAGTGAGATATGAGACCAAGGACGCTGAGGGATGGGTAATGGCTGTAAAAGACCTGAAGGTGGCCTATTAGAGGTCTTGTTTTGGGAGCATACTGAACAGGCGGAAACAAAATTCTTAGTGTCCCTCTTCATTGATGGCCACCAGAACCTGCGCCGTAGGACAGAAAGGGTGCGATTAATTCCAGGGTGACATGTCAAACGCGTAGAATGAGCCCACTGAAGAACATCAGACCGAACTGCATCTGGAACCAACAATGAATTAGGAGGACCATTGCCAGGGTCAGGCTGGTTCTGCTGTGCTAGTTTGACCTGTGATTCAATTTCCCAAGAAACAGTGGCTACAAAACGGGATTCAGGTAAAATGGGGTCATTCACTGGAGCAGGGACATCAACAGAGAAAATCCGGGACAAGGAGTCTGGTTTTACATTCTTAGATCCTGGGCGGTATGTCAGGGAAAAGTTAAACCGATCAAAAAAGAGGGCCCACCTTGCTTGTCTGGAATTTAGTCTCTTAGCATTCTGGATGTATGACAGGTTCTTGTGGTCTGACCAAACAACGAAGGGGTGAGTGGAACCCTCCAGCCAGTGGCGCCACTCCTCCAGTGCAAGTTTTATGGCCAGGAGCTCTCGATTGCCTATGTCATAGTTTCTCTCTGCTGCAGAAAGCTTGCGAGAAAAATAAGCACAAGGATGCACTCTATTATCAGAGGGACAGCGTTGAGAAAGAACTGCACCAACCCCAGAGTCAGAAGCATCCACCTCAACGATGAATTGGAGAGCTGGATCAGGCTGAATCAGAACTGGGGCAGTGGTGAACCGATGCTTTAATTCCTTGAAGGCAGATTCTGCTTCATGGGTCCAAACAAAAGAGATAGAGGTGGAGGTGAGGGCGGTAAGAGGGGCTGCCAGACGGCTGAAGTCACGTATGAACCTTCTGTAGAAATTCGCAAATCCCAAGAAGCGCTGCAATTCCTTACGGCTGGAAGGAGAAGGCCAATCACGGACTGCCATGACCTTCGTAGGATCCATTTGAACTTGACCCTGGGCAATGATGTATCCTAAAAAGGCAACAGAGGAAGCATGAAACTGACACTTCTCAGCCTTTACAAACAACTTGTTCTCCAAGAGCCTTTGGAGCACTTGTCTAACATGGCGCTTATGAGTGTCGAGGTCCTTAGAAAAAATTAAGATGTCATCAATATAAACAAAAACAAATCTTCCAATCATGTCTCGTAGAACATCATTTACCAGATTTTGGAACACAGCTGGGGCGTTAGTCAGACCAAACGGCATAACCAGATATTCGAAATGGCCTAGAGGTGTATTGAAGGCCGTCTTCCACTCATCACCCTCTCTGATGCGAACAAGATGGTAAGCATTGCGGAGATCTAACTTGGTGAAGATTGTTGAACCACACAGAGGGGTGAATGCAGAGCTGATTAATGGAAGGGGGTACTTGTTTTTAACTGTGATTTTATTCAGGCCCCGGTAATCAATGCATGGTCTTAGTGATTTGTCCTTCTTATCAACAAAGAAAAAACCCGCACCCACCGGTGAAGAAGATGGTCTAATAATGCCTGCAGCCAGCGATTCCTGGATATACTTCTCCATAGCATCCTGCTCAGGACGTGACAGATTATAAAGACGACTGCTCGGCAGTGGTGCCCCGGGGAGAAGCTCGATGGCGCAGTCATAAGGTCGGTGAGGTGGCAGAGAGAGAGCATGGCGTTTGCTGAACACAGCCTCGAGATCATGATAGTCAAGTGGAACAGCAGACAGGTCAGGAGCTTCTGTAACAGATGCAGACTCGGAACAAACAGGGGGTAACGCAGAGTGCAAACAGTTTGAATGGCAAAAGGAACTCCAAGAAATTATTCTCCCTGTTGACCAATCAATATGCGGGTTGTGCAACTTCAACCAAGGCAAGCCCAGCACAAGAGGTGAGTGTTTACAGTCAAAAATGTGAAAACTTATATACTCCTTGTGATTACCTGAGAGGTGCAGATGAACAGGGAGTGTCTTTTCTAGAACTTGAGCAAGGATTTGACCATTGAGTGCCTTAGCTTCCAGGGGTGAAGCCAGTGGTTGTGTCTCCAGTCCCAGCTGACGAGCTACTGAACAATCCATAAAGCTCTCATCTGCCCCAGAGTCAATGAGTACTGGAAGAGTAACATAACGGTCCCGTAGCCTGAGCGTGCCCTCCAGATTAGGTTTAAAGGGAGATGAATAGTTGGTTTGGCTCAACAGAATATCTCCCACTACTGCTGAGCCGACCCTTTTACTGGGCGGATAGGACAAGAGGATAGAAAATGTCCAAACTGACCACAATAGAGACAGCTCCGCGTATTGAAACGACGTTGCCTCTCTTCAGGATTAAGCCGGGCCCGGCCTAGTTGCATAGGTTCAGGCTCTGCTGTAGATTGTAGGACAGCAGGGGGAGCAAGAGTGCTGGCGGGAGGAAGGGTGGAAGGTAAGAGGAATGGTTTAGAGATGGACAACTTACAAGCTCTCTCACGCCTACGCTCCCGAATGCGATTATCCACCCGTATAGCTTGATTAATGAAGTCATGAAGGTTGCTTGGCTCGTCTCGGCAAGCCATTTCATCCTTCAGGGTGTCAGACAGCGCATTAAGGAAGGCACCTTGTAGAGCCTCATCATTCCAACCGCTCTCAGCTGCAAGCGTACGAAACTCAATGGCTAGTTCAGCCACACTACGGTTTCCTTGGCGTAGGGACAGAAGCCTCTTAGTTGCCTCCTTGCCACTGACCGGATGATCAAAAACCTGTCTCATCTCTGAAGTAAATGCTGAATAAGATGAACAGGAAGGGGTTTGTTTCTCCCACACAGCAGAGGCTCAATTCAAAGCATGTCCACGTAGACAACCAATCAGATAAGAGATCTTGGCCCGGTCACTTGAATATGATAGGGGTTGTTGTTCAAAAATGAGAGAGCATTGAGTTAAAAAAGACTTACAGGAACCAAGGTCTCCACTGTAAGGAGCAGGAGGAGGAACAAATGCCTCTCTTGTAGGTGGCGGGGGAGAGAACTGGGCTGGAGGGGGGGCTTCTGCAGCAGCTTGAGGTGTCAAGGCGGTCATTTGAGTACGAAGGCTAGCAAGACTAACAGAAAATTCCTTTATGTGTTCCATGAGGGCCTTTAACGTGTTGTCATGCTGCTCCAACAGCATAGACTGCGCCGATAGGGTCCGGTTAAGCGGGTCAGAGTCTGCTGGGTTCATGTTTGCTGGCCAGATCGTACTGTGACGAACAGCGGAGGAACCCAAGCGCAGACACAAGTCAGTAGGGAATCGGTAGGTATTTATTACAGAACAAACTTTCAGGAATATTGCAGGTCGGGGCAGGACGGAACAAGACGCTGGAGCGGGACACTGGAGCAGGAGACTGGAGCAGGAGACTGGAGCAGGAGACTGGAGCAGGAGACTGGAGCAGGAGACTGGAGCAGGAGACTGGAGCACGGTGATCTGAGGCAGACGGACAGAGAGGTAAGTAAAGCGACAACTGGTAGGTAAAACAAAAGTAGCTGGAACGCAGCACTGACTGAGGGAGTTCTACGATCTGGCAGCGCTGAGCTCGTGAGAGTGGTTCTTAAACCCCTGTTGATTGCAGAGTGAGCCCAGCTGAGTTTGGCTCCAGCACACCTGTCTCCACTCCTGAAACAAACGGGGAGGGGAAGGAGGTGGCCACTCAGGGAGTGGCAGATGATGTCAGAGGAGCTAGAGGGGGTGTGACACTGTTGTTCGCCACAAAATACCTTCCTCCCTGAAGATCCATCCCTCTTTTCACGTGTCTCTCCTTAAGCCAGTGTCATCCTGTCCTCTCAGCCCTCCGGCTGATCCCCCTCCTCCCACCCGGGTCATTGACGGCTGGGAGCTCAGAGCAGTGTGGAGCAGGAGAAGAGCGGCCTGTACAGCAGCAGCAGCCTCCTGAGCCTGACTGAGGACAGCTGGCTGCAGGGACAGCTGTTCTCCTGCAGGGTGAGCCACCACGGACACACCCAGGTCCAGTCACTGCAGAGGAGCCAGTGTTTAGAGCTACATGGGCTCTGAACATGGACCCCACCGACAACTGCAATAAGAGTTAGATGTAGAGTGTGGCTTTTGGTCAGAGCAGGAGGGCTAATAAAGCTTGTGTTACATGAGAAGAAGTGGTCTGTCTTTTGTCCTACGAGCTGTGTGAAATGTGATGTCTCTGCTTATTTTAATATTTAAGTCTACAATACTTTAGAGTTAAGATTTGTGGTGTAACATTTCCACAAGTATTCAGTTAGGAAAAAAACAAAAACCCCCAAAAAAACACGTAAGCAAATTGTTCATTTTAATATACTGTATGTATATGTGTGTAATATACTTAATAGACAATAATAGACATTTCAATCATAAATATTAACAACGGGGAAATATCAAACATTATAACAAAAATACCAGTTTAAATCTGTTTTAAAATACATTTTAAAACTGCTGTGTGTACTTTTAATTTTTTTTAATTTAATTGCTGCATTAGAATAATACAAAATAAATTTACATAAATACAAATAAATTCTATAAATAAATGTCCTCTAGCGTTTAATAAATAAATAAATAAATATTTATTTATTTATTTAAAGAAGGCCACTGCTTTTTCAAATTCTCCTTGTCATTGTAACTTTTGACTGTAGTTGTAGTGTTATTTATTTATTGATCGGGATTGTTAGTGTAATCGAGGGTAGTGCAATGATAGTCTGTTTCGGGCTCAGCAGTAGACACTTTAGACATGCGAGGACCTTGCACTTTAAACATCTAAAACTCAATGCACCTTCATCCCATTACACAAACGCACTTTATTCATCAAACATCAACTACAGCACTTTATATTGTATTTGGCACAGCACTGGCACATTTGGTTACCGAAATATAAGATTTAACTGGTTATTTTGGTTTGATTAACGTTTGTTTTTTGAATTACTAACTTTGGTTTGGTTGTGAGCTACTTCAGTTAAGTTTAGTTACATCCTATTTTTTAGTCCCAATTTGTTGTGTTGTCCATTGAGTTGTGAGTCAAAACTGTACTTTTAAATATTATCAATTTTTTTAAATACTACATTTGTCCTGTGTTTTTGCCAGACTTGCCTGTGTTTATAATTTGGGCACCCGTCGTCTCTCTTAAGTTATACAGTATATAGATGAGTGAATGTTTGGTGTAACTCCACACAGATCAGTGATGTGAGTTCCTCTTGAGCAGCTGCAGTTGTTTCCTGCTCTGGTCTCACTCTGAAGGACTCACTGAGGGAGGTTTTTGTACGAGCACAAATCACTGTGTGAACACTGGGCCGCTATGTAAACTCTGACAGTAATAAACTGCTGCATCTTCAGCCTGAGCTCCAGTGATGGTCAAAGAGAAGTCTCTGTGGCTCCCACTGCCACTGAACCAAGATGGAGTTTCTGACAGACGTTGTGTATTTATGTTTATGTTTTATTAAGAGTTTTGGAGTCTGACCAGGTTTCTGCTGATACCAGCTCATGCGCCAACCATGAGAATCAGTATAAACATCTGTGTTGCTTTTACATGTGAGAGTGACAGAGGATCCTGGAGTAAACATCTGGACTGGAGGCTGAGTGACTGTGACCTGACCACTGCATCCTGTAAAAAACAATATACATTTATCAGAAGAAACACAGAGAGAAAAGGCAGTGTGTTGTGTTCAATGTCACTGAGAGTGGAACCTGTGAAGCAGCAGCAGGCCAGTGTCCAGATGAGGATGGTGCAGCCCAGAGCCATGGTGCGTTCACTGACACATGTGAGTCCTGCAGTCTTCAGCTCACTATAAAACTCAGGAAGGATCAGCTGATCATGTGACCCTCCTCTCTATGGAAATACTGTCTCTGTACTCAACTCCAAACCCAACAGTGACTTTTCCTGACTGTAATAATCATATTGGAAATGTAATAATATTTAATTATTTAATTGACCACACCAGTATCCAAGTGTAAAGCACTATATGTATCCAGCATTAGGCAATTACACATTCTTAAACTTAAAATTTTCTTTTTTTGTCACCAAATAACATAAAAAGCATTGGAATAAAAATAAAAGGACTCACTGTAATTCAATTCTATAATACAGTAGAGACAGACTGTGATCATACAAGGTTTTAATGCACAGAAAATGAAAAATGTCTAGAGAAAGCACTGACATATTTTAACAAATAATGTTAATGCGATTTTTAAAAATAACAAATAATGTCATAAAATAAAAATGAAGTTTTAAAATTGCTTCATGTCTTAATGTTTTTAAAGTTGAATATGGACAGGTTGCATAAGATAAGATAAGATAAGATAAGATAAGACTTTATTGATCTCACAGAGGAGAAATTCACTTGTGACAGAAGCTCACAGTCAGGGGACAGTATAGTGCAAAAAGTTGTGAAAAATTGTGCAAACACTCAGAACAATAAGTAAATAAAAAATAAAATCACAATAAATATTAACATATTTACAATGGATTACAATGGATATTTACAATGGATTATATAATGTAATAATGTATATAATGTTACAAATAGTAAAAACATACAAAAGCAAATAGTCACTGTTCATTTAAATATACTGTATGTATATGTTTGTCTTATACTTAATAGACAATAATAGATATTTCAATAATAAATATTAACAACGGGGAAATATCAAACATTATAACAAAAATACCAGTTTAAATCTGTTTTAAAATACATTTTAAAACTGCTGTGTGTACTTTTAATATTTCATTGCTGCATTAGAATAATACAAAATAAGTGAATATTTACATAAAAAATTCTATAAATAAATGTCCTCTAGCGTTTAATAAATAAATAAATAAATAAATAAATAAATAAATAAATAAATAAATAAATAAATAAATAAATAAATAAATAAATATGTATTTACACACACCTAATAATGGTGTGGAGCACGAGCTAAAGGAGCCAGGTGACGGCAGATGTCGCCCAGAGCCTCTAGTCATGTCTGGCTCAACACAAAGCAGAAGGCCACTGCTGTTTCAGATTCTCCTTGTCATTGTAACTTTTGACTGTAGTTGTAGTGTTATTTATTTATTGATCGGGATTGTTAGTGTAATAGAGGGTAGTGCAATGATAGTCTGTTTCGGGCTCAGCAGTAGACACTTTAGACATGCACTTTGCACATGCACCTTGCACTTTAAACATCTAAAACTCAATGCACCTTCATCCCATTACACAAAAGCACTTTATTCATCAAAGATCAACTACAGCACTTTACATTGTATTTGGCACAGCACTGGCACATTTGGTTACCGAAATATAAGATTTAACTGGTTATTTTGGTTTGATTAACGTTTGTTTTTTGAATTACTAACTCATCGTGGACTGTGAGTACTTTTTACTTTATGCTTTATCAGAACTACTTAATTATTTTAGCAGGATTTTGGTAATGTTTGTAGATTGGTAAATATTTATCTTTAATTTTAATTCTATAGTTATAGTTGTATTGGTCAGTTCTAAAGAAACAAAGCTCTTAAAAATTACAATTATTATTAATCCTTTTCATTGTTGATAATGACAGAGAAATACAAAATATATCTGATTAATTTGCTGAATTTTCTATAGACTGGCTGATTATGATTATGAGTATTGCTTGAAATGGTTTCAACTTAACATCAAAGTCCATTTATGAACTCAGTCATTTTTATCTATTAACAACAAGTGAATATAAACTATTATAATGTAATACTAGTATTTTGATATTTCTTTATTAAATTTAAAAATGATTTACAGTATGATGAAGTAAAATCAGCCCAGTGCAAGCGCTTGTCTAAAAAAATGTATTATTATTTTTTATGTGTCAAAAATCAACGTTACTTCTAACAGTTTTTATCAGTAGCAGTTGTCCACGGTTTGTTGGTCAGACTTACAGTGAACAGGAAGTGAAAGACACAGATGTAAATGTCTCTAGTCTTCATCATTTTGTGCAGCGACTGTTTTCTGATGTGTTGCTTTAACACTGTGTTGTGCTGCCCCCTGTCTGTGTGCAGTGGGAGTACAGCGGCCCGCCCTGACCGTCCTGCCCCCGTCCAGAGAGGAGCTGCAGAGGGGCAGTGCCACGCTGCTGTGTGTGGCCAGCGAGGGCTTCCCCTCTGATTGGACGCTGGGCTGGAGAGTGGGCGGAGCCTCCACAGAGGGGTCCCCCAGCCCGGGGGTCATGAGAGGGGACGGCCTCTACAGCCGCGTCAGCGTCCTGAGGCTGTCCACAGAGCAGTGGAGAGACACATCAGTGAGCTGTGAGGCCCATCGGAGTGGACAGAGCCCAGTCACTCAGAGCCTGGAGTCACTGTCCTGCTCCCAGTGAGACACGTCCACATGAGGACACACTTCACCTGCTCTATGGGACACTCCCTGGGTTTGACTGAGCTGATGGAGGGCTCAGGGATGAACATGTGACTATGCAGCTTCATGTTCCTGTGTTTGTGCTAATAAAGCTTGTGTTGATCAAAGCATTTTGTCTTTTGTCCAGTGAACAATGTGGAGTATGAAACATGATATCTGCACTTGGCTACATTTAGGTTTATACTGTATCTGCAACTTTGAATCTCTATGATCATTTAGTTAAAACAAATACATCAATATTCAACTTCAAAATTCAAACACCAGCTCAATTTACCAATCAAATTTGTAACAATTTTAAATTTAAAATGTTTGATTTGATTGAATTTAATGTCATTTTGTTCTCACCCATTCTCATTTCAACAAAGTAGACGCTTTTGACATGATCTCAGTAAGTGCCTAACTCAAACCATTCCCTGCTACATAATCCCAAACTAAGGTTATTACACAAAGATGAATGGGTTGAACTGGTGGGTTGGTTGTGATGGTGACTGCTATCTGAGATAAAGTCTAACCCCAGACCCAAATGCACATTTTCAACTTCTGCCAACAAAAGGCCATTAAGACTGAAAAGTGCGAGAGTAAGAGATTGAAATAATGTAGAGATGAATGTTTGGTGTAACTCCACACAGATCAGTGATGTGAGTTCCTCTTGAGCAGCTGCAGTTGTTTCCTGCTCTGGTCTCACTCTGAAGGACTCACTGAGGGAGGTTTTTGTACGAGCACAAATCACTGTGTGAACACATCTTCACCATCAAGTTCATGAAGACTCTGACAGTAATAAACTGCTGCATCTTCAGCCTGAGCTCCAGTGATGGTCAAAGAGAAGTCACTGTGGCTCCCACTGCCACTGAACCGAGATGGAGTTTCTGACTCACGTTTTGTAGCATATTTTATCCAGAGCTTTGGAGACTGACCAGGTTTCTGCTGATACCAGTGCATGTACCAATCCCCATCACTATCTACATAAACATCTGTGTTGCTTTTACATGTGAGAGTCACAGAGGATCCTGGAGTAACTGTCTGGACTGGAGGCTGAGTGACTGTGACCTGACCACTGCATCCTGTAAAAAACAATATACATTTATCAGAAGAAACACAGAGAGAAACGGCAGTGTGTTGTGTTCAATGTCACTGAGAGTGGAACCTGTGAAGCAGCAGCAGGCCAGTGTCCAGATGAGGATGGTGCAGCCCAGAGCCATGGTGCGTTCACTGACACATGTGAGTCCTGCAGTCTTCAGCTCACTATAAAACTCAGAAGGATCAGCTGACCATGTGACCCTTAACCTGCTTGTGCTTTTGGAAATAGAAACATACTTTGCATACATCTGTCCAAGTGAAACAGAAGGTGATTAAATGGCTAAATTAAGTACAACTGATATCTTGAAATATGGCAGTTCTCTAAAATGTTTTGCATTAGGTTTCAACATGAGGGAAGAGTAAAGGATTTTCAAACTGACTTTCATCTTTATGTTGGCAGCTCTTACAGTATAGCGCCCCCTTTTGATGGACTGCACCTATGGCAAAAGCATGTTGGAATTGGACCTACTAACACTGTGAACAGAAGGAATGAATATGACATCATGTTTGTCAGAAATAATGAGAAGATGCTTTTGTTTGGATTTTTCATTTGAATTAATAATACAATTTATTTTCAAAGAGGATTTGTCTGAAAATGAAGTTGTATCTAAAAACAACTGGAATACAAGCAAATGACTTACTGTATTCAATCATAATTTAATCTTTGCACTGTTTCTCTTATGACCTCTTGTATATAGTTGAGAAATATTTATATTACTATAGTTCTATATTTTATTTTTTCTTTTATATACATTTATATCATTATGCTTTATTTGACATCAGTCTCTTGCTATGTTTGCTACTTATTTTGTATTTATTATTACCATTTCTATTTTTACTCTTTGTCATTATAATATATTGTGATGTGTGAGCTACTGTGTCCAAATAATTTCCCTTGTGGATCAGTAAAGTTTGTCTAAGTCTAACTGATCAAAGCATTTTGTCTTTTGTCCAATGAATCATGTGGAGTATGGAACGTGATATCTGTATTTACACTTGGCTACTTTTAAATTAACATGTACAACTTTGAAGTAGTATTTTTATTAAATAGAAAAGAATATATCAAAATTAAATACTGACATTCAAACACCAGCCCAACCTGCCAACATAGTTTGTAGTAATTTTCAGTTCAAAATGTTTGGTTAGTTTTTAATGTCATGTTAGATTCTACTCTCCCAAACACATTCTAACAAACCCAGTAGAAGCTTTTGACATGTTTTCAATACAACTAAGTGCTGAACTCTCACCATTCCCTGTTACTTAATCCCAAATGAAGATTAATACATGAAGATGAACACATAATATTCAAAACAGGTTGAATTGGTGGATGGATAGTGATGGTGAATGCTATCTGAGATAAAGTCTAAATATCCAGACCCAAAAGAACAGTGTATACTTCTGCTAACAAAAGGCAATTGAGACTGAAAAGAACAAGATTAAGAGACTGAAATAATGTAGAGATGAATGTTTGGTGTAACTCCACACAGATCAGTGATGTGAGTTCCTCTTGAGCAGCTGCAGTTGTTTCCTGCTCTTGTCTCACTCTGAAGGACTCACTGAGGGAGGTTTTTGTACGAGCACAAATCACTGTGTGAACACTTGGCCGCTATGATAACTCTGACAGTAATAAATTGCTGCATCTTCAGCCTGAGCTCCAGTGATGGTCAAAGAGAAGTCACTGTGGCTCCCACTGCCACTGAACCGAGATGGAGTTTCTGACTCACGTTGTGTAGCATATTTTATCAAGAGCTTTGGAGTCTGACCAGGTTTCTGCTGATACCAGAACATTTCATTATTGCTATAAACATCTTTGTTGCTTTTACAGGTGAGAGTGACAGAGGATCCTGGAGTAAACATCTGGACTGGAGGCTGAGTGACTGTGACCTGACCACTGCATCCTGTAAAAAACAATATACATTTATCAGAAACACAGAGAGAAAAGGCAGTGTGTTGTGTTCAATGTCACTGAGAGTGGAACCTGTGAAGCAGCAGCAGGCCAGTGTCCAGATGAGGATGGTGCAGCCCAGAGCCATGGTGCGTTCACTGACACATGTGAGTCCTGCAGTCTTCAGCTCACTATAAAACTCAGGAAGGATCAGCTGACCATGTGACCCTCCTCTCTATGGAAATACTGTCTCTGTACTCAACTCCAAACCCAACAGTGACTTTTCCTGACTGTAATAATCATATTGGAAATGTAATAATATTTAATCATTTAACTGACCACACCAGTAGCCAAGTGTAAAGCACTATATGTATCCAGCATTAGGCAATTACACATTCTTAAACTTAAAGTTTTCTTTTCTGTCACCAAATAATGTAAAAAGCATTGGAATAAAAATTAAAGGACACACTGTAATTCAATTCTATAATACAGTAGAGACAGACTGTAATCATACAAGGTTTTAATGCACAGAAAATGAAAAATGTCTAGAGAAAGCACTGACATATTTTAACAAATAATGTTAATGCGATTTTTAAAAATAACAAATAATGTCATAAAATAAAAATGAAGTTTTAAAATTGCTTCATGTCTTAATGTTTTTAAAGTTGAATATGGACAGGTTGCATAAATGGATTATTTAATGTTACAAATAGTAAAACATGAGTGAATGTTGTGAGTGAAGTGAGAGCAGTGTGTGCAGGAGAACAGAGCAGAGGTTTTTGTACGGCCTCTTCATGACTTTGTATCACTGTGGTACACGTTTGGAGGAGGAACACAACTCATCATTCACAGTAAGTAATCCTCTCAAACTTTTATTTTAACATTAGACACTATGACTTAAATATTATATAACATGCTGCTTTGAGCTTGAGGTTTTTGTTTTTTTTCTTTGTTGTTCCCATAAAAAAATCTGAATCTTAAATTGATTTGTAAAAAAAAAGTAAGAATATTTATGAGGAGTAATTGAATTTGTATATTGTCTCTGATGTTTCTTTAATACTCCGTCTATTAATAATAACAACAATATGTTAAAAAAGAAAATTATTCACTTCACGTTTACGATCAAATCTAGTTTAAAGGAAGTGAAACAAACACCTGTCTTGTTTCCACAAAAATACATCTTAAAACTTCATAATTAAAATAAAGACTTCATCACAGAACATAGTATAATTCTTGTGCTGTTATTCAGACAGTCTAAAATACAAGAGAAGGTGAAAAAAGAGGCATTTCAAACATCGTAATTCTATGAGAAAATGTAGCTGATCAAAATGTATTTTGTTTTAAATGATTTGAAATTAGTATTTTGTTGCTTTTCCCTCTTTGCTTTAAGATTGTAAATTGTCCTGTGCACAAACTTGTTCTTTATCTTTGCCATAACATATTGATCAGACCTGTTTGTTATGATTAGAAAGTGAAAATATTTCGCTTTCTGAGTACCACCAGATCTAAACGCACTTAACCAGGACTACATTAAAACTTGCTCATCCCAACAAACACATTAGAATTTACCCATGTCCCTCGAGTGAACACTGCACCACAGTTTGAGAACCATTTGTCTTTAGAACTAAAACAATGTAAAAAACTAATGTCAATAGTTGAAATATTACAGATAATTAGTAAGACGTCTCATGTGTATTTGCCCTGTTGTGTCCAGGTGGTCCGGTGCGCCCTCCCTCTGTCTCGCTCCTGGGCCCCTCTCTGCAGCAGCTCTCTGGGGGGAGGCTCTCTCTGCTCTGCCTGCTCAGCGCCTACTCTCCACAGGGCGCCAGTGTGAGCTGGGAGGTGGACGGACAGGAGCTCACAGACACAGGTACACAAGACAAAAACTGCACTAATCACATACCAAATGGGACTGTACTGGTGAAATAAAGAATATATGTAACTTGTTTCCAAATATTTTTACTCAAGTAGAAGTTAGAAGAAAAAAGTGTTACAAATAACAGGAAGTGTAAACCCATGAATTGATATAATAAAATAGTCCTAAGTTTTGTCTTTGAAATCCTTCTACATAGAGGACATGTACTTCTTCCATGAATTCCTTGCTGAATAAGCCTTACTTAAACTGTGCTCCTCACAGGGGCGGCTCAGAGCAGTGTGGAGCAGGAGAAGAGCGGCCTGTACAGCAGCAGCAGCCTCCTGAGCCTGACTGAGGACAGCTGGCTGCAGGGACAGCTGTTCTCCTGCAGGGTGAGCCACCACGGACACACCCAGGTCCAGTCACTGCAGAGGAGCCAGTGTTTAGAGCTACATGGGCTCTGAACATGGACCCCACCGACAACTGCAATAAGAGTTAGATGTAGAGTGTGGCTTTTGGTCAGAGCAGGAGGGCTAATAAAGCTTGTGTTACATGAGAAGAAGTGGTCTGTCTTTTGTCCTACGAGCTGTGTGAAATGTGATGTCTCTGCTTATTTTAATATTTAAGTCTACAATACTTTAGAGTTAAGATTTGTGGTGTAACATTTCCACAAGTATAAATAGTCTCTGTTCATTTTAATATACTGTATATATATATTTGTCATATACTTAATAGACAATAATAGACATTTCAATAATAAATATTAACAACGGGGAAATATCAAACATTATAACAAAAATACCAGTTTAAATCTGTTTTAAAATACATTTTAAAACTGCTGTGTGTACTTTTAATATTTCATTGCTGCATTAGAATAATACAAAATAAGTGAATATTTACATAAAAAATTCAATAAATAAATGTCCTCTAGCGTTTAATAAATAAATAAATAAATAAATAAATAAATAAATAAATAAATATGTATTTACACACACCTAATAATGGTGTGGAGCACGAGCTAAAGGAGCCAGGTGACGGCAGATGTCGCCCAGAGCCTCTAGTCATGTCTGGCTCAACACAAAGCAGAAGGCCACTGCTGTTTCAAATTCCCCTTTGTCATTGTAACTTTTGACTGTAGTTGTAGTGTTATTTATTTATTGATCGGGATTGTTAGTGTAATCGAGGGTAGTGCAATGATAGTCTGTTTCGGGCTCAGCAGTAGACACTTTAGACATGCGAGGACCTTGCACTTTAAACATCTAAAACTCAATGCACCTTCATCCCATTACACAAAAGCACTTTATTCATCAAAGATCAACTACAGCACTTTATATTGTATTTGGCACAGCACTAGCACATTTGGTTACCGAAATATAAGATTTAACTGGTTATTTTGGTTTGATTAACGTTTGTTTTTTGAATTACTAATTTTGGTTTGGTTGTGAGCTACTTCAGTTAAGTTTAGTTACATCCTATTTCTTAGTCCCAATTTGTTGTGTTGTCTATTGAGTTGTGAGTCTAAACTGTACTTTTAAATATTATCAATTTTTTTTAAATACTACCGTTGTCCTGTGTTTTTGCCAGATTTGCCTGTGTTTATAATTTGGGGACCCTTCGTCTCTCTTAAGTTATACAGTATATAGATGAGTGAATGTTTGGTGTAACTCCACACAGATCAGTGATGTGAGTTCCTCTTGAGCAGCTGCAGTTGTTTCCTGCTCTGGTCTCACTCTGAAGGACTCACTGAGGGAGGTTTTTGTACGAGCACAAATCACTGTGTGAACACCCAAGGGTTGTTATGCTCACTCTGACAGTAATAAACTGCTGCATCTTCAGCCTGAGCTCCAGTGATGGTCAAAGAGAAGTCACTGTGGCTCCCACTGCCACTGAACCGAGATGGAGTTTCTGACACACGTTGTGTAGCAAGTTTTATTAAGAGCTTTGGAATCTGACCAGGTTTCTGCTGATACCAGCTCATGCGCCAACCATGAGAATCAGTATAAACATCTCTGTTGCTTTTACATGTGAGAGTGACAGAGGATCCTGGAGTAAACATCTGGACTGGAGGCTGAGTGACTGTGACCTGACCACTGCATCCTGTAAAAAACAATATACATTTATCAGAAGAAACACAGAGAGAAAAGGCAGTGTGTTGTGTTCAATGTCACTGAGAGTGGAACCTGTGAAGCAGCAGCAGGCCAGTGTCCAGATGAGGATGGTGCAGCCCAGAGCCATGGTGCGTTCACTGACACATGTGAGTCCTGCAGTCTTCAGCTCACTATAAAACTCAGGAAGGATCAGCTGACCATGTGACCCTTAACCTGCTTGTGCTTTTGGAAATAGAAACATAATTTGCATACATCTGTCCAAGTGAAACAGAAGGTGATTAAATGGCTAAATTAAGTACAACTGATATCTTGAAATATGGCAGTTCTCTAAAATGTTTTGCATTAGGTTTCAACATGAGGGAAGAGTAAAGGATTTTCAAACTGACTTTCATCTTTATGTTGGCAGCTCTTACAGTATAGCGCCCCCTTTTGATGGACTGCACCTATGGCAAATGCATGTTGGAATTGGACCTACTAACACTGTGAACAGAAGGAATGAATATGACATCATGTTTGTCAGAAATAATGAGAAGATGCTTTTGTTTGGATTTTTCATTTGAATTAATAATACAATTTATTTTCAAAGTGTACTTGTCTGAAAATGAAGTTGTATCTAAAAACAACCGGACTACAAGCAAATGACTTACTGTATTCAATCATAATTTAATCTTTGCACTGTTTCTCTTATGACCTCTTGTATATAGTTGAGAAATATTTATATGACTATAGTTCTATATTTTATTTTTTCTTTTATATACATTTATATCATTATGCTTTATTTGACACCAGTCTCTTGCTATGTTTGCTACTTATTTTGTATTTATTATTACCATTTCTATTTTTACTCTTTCTCATTATAATATATTGTGATAGCAAAAGGAGAAATTTAATTTGTCAACTGGACAGAGTTTATTTGGTCGAATACGTTTCGCAGCTCATCCAAGCTGCTTCTTCAGTTCTGGTCAGATGCTGAATGCCCTCTCCGTTTGTGGATATCCTAAATGGGCTTTCAATAAAACGAAGAGAGCAAAGAAACAGGACAACAGAGAACCAGAGCCCAGGAGAAGGGGTGTAACTATTCCTTACCTGGCTGGCGTTTCCGAAAAACTACAGAGGATCTTCAGACAACATGAAATCCCAGTCTATTTCAAACCCACAAACACTTTAAGACAAAAACTGGTCCATCCTAAGGACAAAACTCCGAGCCACAAACAAAGCAATGTGGTCTACTCCATTCAGTGTAGTGAAGACTGCAGTGAGCGCTACATTGGAGAAACAAAACAGCCACTTCACAAAAGGATGTATCAACACAGACGGGAAAACCAGGGTGGGCCGCAATCTGCCGTACATCTCCACCTAAAAGCCACAGGCCACTCCTTTGAGGACAGCGAGGTCCAGATCTTGGCCAGAGAAAAGAATTGGTTTGAGAGGGGAGTTAAAGAAGCTATTTTTGTCAAGAAAGAGAATCCTTCCTTGAACAGAAATGGGGGTCTCAGACATCATTTGTCTCCCATCTATAACTCTATCCTCAAACCTAAATCAAAACAAACTGGGAAAACAATGGGACTAGCCAGGTCAGGTCCAGAGGTGTGAAAACACCCATCATGGCCCTGAATGGATATGCTAACTACTCCCCCACTCCCACTCCATATTGAATAGACTCACCTGACTAACAGAAACTGTAAATAAATATGTGTTGTCTCAGAGTAATTTTCATTGTAATTAAGCTCCTCCCTTCAAGCGGATATAAAGCAGTGTCCACCAGCATCTGACCAGAACTGAAGAAGCAGCTTGGATGAGCTGCGAAACGTATTCGACCAAATAAACTCTGTCCAGTTGACAAATTAAATTTCTCCTTTTGCTATGTATTCTACCTGGACGACTGAGGGATTCTACACACAATATATTGTGATGTGTGAGCTACTGTGTCCAAATAATTTCCCTTGTGGATCAATAAAGTTTGTCTAAGTCTAACTGATCAAAGCATTTTGTCTTTTGTCCAATGAATCATGTGGAGTACGGAACGTGATATCTGTATTTACACTTGGCTACTTTTAAATTAAGATGTACAACTTTGAAGTAATATTTTTATTAAATAGAAAAAAATACATCAAAATTAAATACTGACATTCAAACACCAGCCCAACCTGCCAACATAGTTTGTAGTAATTTTCAGTTCAAAATGTTTGGTTAGTTTTTAATGTCATGTTAGATTCTACTCTCCCAAACACATTCTAACAAACCCAGTAGAAGCTTTTGACATGTTTTCAATACAACTAAGTGTCGAACTCTCACCATTCCCTGTTACTTAATCCCAAAGGAAGATTAATACATGAAGAGGAACCGATAATATTCAAAACAGGTTGAACTGGTGGATGGATAGTGATGGTGAATGCTATCTGAGATAAAGTCTAAATATCCAGACCCAAAAGAACACTGTATACTTCTGCTAACAAAAGGCAATTGAGACTGAAAAGAACAAGATTAAGAGACTGAAATAATGTAGAGATGAATGTTTGGTGTAACTCCACACAGATCAGTGATGTGAGTTCCTCTTGAGCAGCTGCAGTTGTTTCCTGCTCTGGTCTCACTCTGAGGGACTCACTGAGGGAGGTTTTTGTACGAGCACAAATCACTGTGTGAACACCAATGGGTTGTTATGACGACTCTGACAGTAATAAACTGCTGCATCTTCAGCCTGAGCTCCAGTGATGGTCAAAGAGAAGTCTCTGTGGCTCCCACTGCCACTGAACCGAGATGGAGTTTCGGACTCACGTTGATTTGCCAAATATATCAAAAGCTTTGGAATCTGACCAGGTTTCTGCTGATACCAGCTCATGCGATCATTGCTATAAACATCTTTGTTAGTTTTACATGTGAGAGTGACAGAGGATCCTGGAGTAAACATCTGGACTGGAGGCTGAGTGACTGTGACCTGACCACTGCATCCTGTAAAAAACAATATACATTTATCAGAAGAAACACAGAGAGAAAAGGCAGTGTGTTGTGTTCAATGTCACTGAGAGTGGAACCTGTGAAGCAGCAGCAGGCCAGTGTCCAGATGAGGATGGTGCAGCCCAGAGCCATGGTGCGTTCACTGACACATGTGAGTCCTGCAGTCTTCAGCTCACTATAAAACTCAGAAGGATCAGCTGACCATGTGACCCTTAACCTGCTTGTGCTTTTGGAAATAGAAACATAATTTGCATACATCTGTCCAAGTGAAACAGAAGGTGATTAAATGGCTAAATTAAGTACAACTGATATCTTGAAATATGGCAGTTCTCTAAAATGTTTTGCATTAGGTTTCAACATGAGGGAAGAGTAAAGGATTTTCAAACTGACTTTCATCTTTATGTTGGCAGCTCTTACAGTATAGCGCCCCCTTTTGATGGACTGCACCTATGGCAAATGCATGTTGGAATTGGACCTACTAACACTGTGAACAGAAGGAATGAATATGACATCATGTTTGTCAGAAATAATGAGAAGATGCTTTTGTTTGGATTTTTCTTTTGAATTAATAATACAATTTATTTTCAAAGAGGATTTGCCTGAAAATGAAGTTGTATCTAAAAACAACCGGACTACAAGCAAATGACTTACTGTATTCAATCATAATTTAATCTTTGCACTGTTTCTCTTATGACCTCTTGTATATAGTTGAGAAATATTTATATTACTATAATTCTATATTTAATTTTTTCTTTTATATACATTTATATCATTATGCTTTATTTGACACCAGTCTCTTGCTATGTTTGCTACTTATTTTGTATTTATTATTACCATTTCTATTTTTACTCTTTGTCATTATAATATATTGTGATGTGTGAGCTACTGTGTCCAAATAATTTCCCTTGTGGATCAATAAAGTTTGTCTAAGTCTAACTGATCAAAGCATTTTGTCTTTTGTCCAATGAATCATGTGGAGTATGGAACGTGATATCTGTATTTACACTAGGCTACTTTTAAATTAACATGTACAACTTTGAAGTAGTATTTTTATTAAATAGAAAACAATATATCAACATTAAATACTGACATTCAAACACCAGCCCAACCTGCCAACATAGTTTGTAGTAATTTTCAGTTCAAAATGTTTGGTTAGTTTTTAATGTCATGTTAGATTCTACTCTCCCAAACACATTCTAACAAACCCAGTAGAAGCTTTTGACATGTTTTCAATACAACTAAGTGCCGAACTCTCACCATTCCCTGTTACTTAATCCCAAATGAAGATTAATACATGAAGATGAACACATAATATTCAAAACAGGTTGAACTGGTGGATGGATAGTGATGGTGAATGCTATCTGAGATAAAGTCTAAATATCCAGACCCAAAAGAACACTGTATACTTCTGCTAACAAAAGGCAATTGAGACTGAAAAGAACAAGATTAAGAGACTGAAATAATGTAGAGGTGAATGTTTGGTGTAACTCCACACAGATCAGTGATGTGAGTTCGTCTTGAGCAGCTGCAGTTGTTTCCTGCTCTGGTCTCACTCTGAAGGACTCACTGAGGGAGGTTTTTGTACGAGCACAAATCACTGTGTGAACACCAATGGGTTGTTATGACGACTCTGACAGTAATAAACTGCTGCATCTTCAGCCTGAGCTCCAGTGATGGTCAAAGAGAAGTCACTGTGGCTCCCACTGCCACTGAACCGAGATGGAGTTTCTGACAGACGTTTTGTAGCATATTTTATCCAGAGCTGTGGAGACTGACCAGGTTTCTGCTGATACCAGTGCATGTACCAATCCCCATCACTATCTACATACACATCTTTGTTGCTTTTACATGTGAGAGTGACAGAGGATCCTGGAGTAAACATCTGGACTGGAGGCTGAGTGACTGTGACCTGACCACTGCATCCTGTAAAAAACAATATACATTTATCAGAAGAAACACAGAGAGAAAAGGCAGTGTGTTGTGTTCAATGTCACTGAGAGTGGAACCTGTGAAGCAGCAGCAGGCCAGTGTCCAGATGAGGATGGTGCAGCCCAGAGCCATGGTGCGTTCACTGACACATGTGAGTCCTGCAGTCTTCAGCTCACTATAAAACTCAGGAAGGATCAGCTGACCATGTGACCCTCCTCTCTATGGAAATACTGTCTCTGTACTCAACTCCAAACCCAACAGTGACTTTTCCTGACTGTAATAATCATATTGGAAATGTAATAATATTTAATCATTTAACTGACCACACCAGTATCCAAGTGTAAAGCACTATATGTATCCAGCATTAGGCAATTACACATTCTTAAACTTAAAATTTTCTCTTTTGTCACCAAATAACATAAAAGGCAATGGAATAAAAATTAAAGGACACACTGTAATTCAGTTCTATAATACAGTATAGACAGACTGTGATCATACAAGGTTTTAATGCACAGAAAATGAAAAATGTCTAGAGAAAGCACTGACATATTTTAACAAATAATGTTAATGCAATTTTTAAAAATAACAAATAAAGTCATAAAATAAAAATGAAGTTTTAAAATTGCTTCATGTCTTAATGTTTTTAAAGTTGAATATGGACAGGTTGCATAAATGGATTATATAATGTTACAAATAGTAAAACATGAGTGAATGTTGTGAGTGAAGTGAGAGCAGTGTGTGCAGGAGAACAGAGCAGAGGTTTTTGTACGGCCTCTTCATGACTTTGTATCACTGTGGTGGACGTTCGGAGGAGGAACACAACTCATCGTGGACTGTGAGTACTTTTTACTTTATGCTTTATCAGAACTACTTTATTACTGGTATTTTAGCAGGATTTCTGTCATTTATTATGAATTGGTGATTTTGTAAATATAATTTTTAGCTGTAGTCGTGGAGATCAGAGCTACAAAAACAGTACTCTAAAAATTCTAAATGAATATCAAAATATTCTCCTAGATTATTCTTCAAAATGACCTAAAACATATATTGTTTAGAAAAAATTCATGAAAATACACCAAATGGTATTTGACAGTGTATTTAGTATTCCTTAATTCCTGTTTTTATTATCAGTTAGAAAAATACACTAAATTATGTATTGATTTATTTATTCATTTATTATTGAAGTTGCAATAGATTTTCTAATTACTTTTTCATTTTGAGTGTGTGAATCTCAAATGAAATGTCTCTCCTGTAGCACTAGTGTCCATTTATTATGAAATGTAGAGCTAAATGAGCTTAAAGCATTAGTAATGTATTCAATCCTTTCTAAGTACAAATATTTTTCTTTTGACATTCCTGTATAAAATTGAATCTCAGTCCAGAAAATATACTTTACAGTGTGGTAAACTAAAATTGGACAAATTCTAGAGTTTGCAAAAAAACTGTAGTGAAAAAAAAGAAAAGAAAAGTTTTTATGAGTATTATAGCAGTTCTCCACGGTTCGTTGGTCAGACTTACAGTGAACAGGAAGTGAAAGACACAGATGTAAATGTCTCTCGTCTTCATCATTTTGTGCAGCGACTGTTTTCTGATGTGTTGCTTTAACACTGTGTTGTGCTGCCCCCTGTCTGTGTGCAGTGGGAGTACAGCGGCCCGCCCTGACCGTCCTGCCCCCGTCCAGAGAGGAGCTGCAGAGGGGCAGTGCCACGCTGCTGTGTGTGGCCAGCGAGGGCTTCCCCTCTGATTGGACGCTGGGCTGGAGAGTGGGCGGAGCCTCCACAGAGGGGTCCCCCAGCCCGGGGGTCATGAGAGGGGACGGCCTCTACAGCCGCGTCAGCGTCCTGAGGCTGTCCACAGAGCAGTGGAGAGACACATCAGTGAGCTGTGAGGCCCATCGGAGTGGACAGAGCCCAGTCACTCAGAGCCTGGAGTCACTGTCCTGCTCCCAGTGAGACACGTCCACATGAGGACACACTTCACCTGCTCTATGGGACACTCCCTGGGTTTGACTGAGCTGATGGAGGGCTCAGGGATGAACATGTGACTATGCAGCTTCATGTTCCTGTGTTTGTGCTAATAAAGCTTGTGTTGATCAAAGCATTTTGTCTTTTGTCCAGAGTGGAGTATGAAACATGATAATAGCTTTTTTTCTTCAATAATACAACGTTGAGATTTAAAATGCACATGTCCACGATTGTTTCATTTTATAGAGGCATATCCAAACTATGGCCTGAGGGCCAAATGAGGCCCTCACGTCAATTTTTCTTGGCCCTCAGGCTTCCCAGTAAATTGTCCCAAATTATCTTAAGCAATACTTTTTACTGCTGTGTTTGAAAATCTACCTTGATAAAGCCAATATTAAATATTTAGTGTGTACTTTTGAGGATCTAAGCTCTGGTGGCTCATTTTAACATGTTAAAATGCACAAATTTCCATTATTCACTGTACTGAGCACCAGTCTATGGCTCTCCATCGGACCTCTGCTCAGTCTGTGTTTTGATATGTAGCCTTTGATGCACAAAGTTTAGACATCCCTGATTTATAAGAATACAGTGCCAACCAACTTTTAATTTTAACATCATGACTTAATACGGTGATCCATCTTATCAGCTAAACGAATAACCTCCAGTCTGTCTGAACTATAATATGTTACACTAAAAGGAACCTAAGCCACATAATAGAGGTTATAAACAGAAGACTCAACAATGTAATAATAAATGATCAAATGTGAATGTTTGGTGTAACTCCACACAGATCAGTGATGTGAGTTCCTCTTGAGCAGCTGCAGTTGTTTCCTGCTCTGGTCTCACTCTGAAGGACTCACTGAGGGAGGTTTTTGTACGAGCACAAATCACTGTGTGAACACCCAAGGGTTGTTATGCTCACTCTGACAGTAATAAACTGCTGCATCTTCAGCCTGAGCTCCAGTGATGGTCAAAGAGAAGTCTCTGTGGCTCCCACTGCCACTGAACCGAGATGGAGTTTCTGACAGACGTTGTGTAGCAAGTTTTATCCAGAGCTTTGGAGTCTGACCAGGTTTCTGCTGATACCAGTGCATGCGCCAACCATGAGAATCAGTATAAACATCTTTGTTAGTTTTACATGTGAGAGTGACAGAGGATCCTGGAGTAAACATCTGGACTGGAGGCTGAGTGACTGTGACCTGACCACTGCATCCTGTAAAAAACAATATACATTTATCAGAAGAAACACAGAGAGAAAAGGCAGTGTGTTGTGTTCAATGTCACTGAGAGTGGAACCTGTGAAGCAGCAGCAGGCCAGTGTCCAGATGAGGATGGTGCAGCCCAGAGCCATGGTGCGTTCACTGACACATGTGAGTCCTGCAGTCTTCAGCTCACTATAAAACTCAGGAAGGATCAGCTGACCATGTGACCCTTAACCTGCTTGTGCTTTTGGAAATAGAAACATAATTTGCATACATCTGTCCAAGTGAAACAGAAGGTGATTAAATGGCTAAATTAAGTACAACTGATATCTTGAAATATGGCAGTTCTCTAAAATGTTTTGCATTAGGTTTCAACATGAGGGAAGAGTAAAGGATTTTCAAACTGACTTTCATCTTTATGTTGGCAGCTCTTACAGTATAGCGCCCCCTTTTGATGGACTGCACCTATGGCAAATGCATGTTGGAATAGGACCTACTAACACTATGAACAGAATGAATGAATATGACATCAGTTTGTCAGAAATAATGAGAAGATGCTTTTGTTTGGATTTTTCATTTGAATTAATAATACAATTTATTTTCAAAGAGGATTTGTCTGAAAATGAAGTTGTATCTAAAAACAACTGGAATACAAGCAAATGACTTACTGTATTCAATCATAATTTAATCTTTGCACTGTTTCTCTTATGACCTCTTGTATATAGTTGAGAAATATTTATATTACTATAGTTCTATATTTTATTTTTTCTTTTATATACATTTATATAATTATGCTTTATTTGACATCAGTCTCTTGCTATGTTTGCTACTTATTTTGTATTTATTATTACCATTTCTATTTTTACTCTTTGTCATTATAATATATTGTGATGTGTGAGCTACTGTGTCCAAATAATTTCCCTTGTGGATCAATAAAGTTTGTTTAAGTTT